>CM047990.1:27085561-27102227 GCA_026261665.1 Melanotaenia duboulayi | reverse complement strand
GAAGAAATTTGCATTGCCAAGGGGGCCTTTATGGGTATNTGGGTATAAGCCTCCTCTTGATAATCTATTTTTTAATGTCTATATTTATTTAAATATATTGTTTTATCTCATTTATTTGGATTCATGGAATTTATGTAATCTTGCTGGACCTGACTGGAGGGGCAGAAAAAAAGAAGAGAAGTAAAAAGTAAAAAAAGTAAAAAAAAAAAAAATCCATTGAGGTTGTTTTCGTGGTGTTTGCAGAGATTTTTACTGTGGGAAGTGTTTTAGAAGAGCAGCAGTTTTTGACTCAAGAAATGTTGGTTCTGTGTGGATGAAAAGTCCAAACTGAGTAGCTGTAGAGAATCATCTAAACACAATCCCGTGTAGATTGGGAAGAAGCTGAGTGGTCTACACTGTCTGCCCTCAGAAGGATGTCAGTGGTGACCTTCACAAATCCTGTCTTTGTATTATAAAGTGTTACAGATTACAGTGCTCATCCAAACCCATTCCTGAGACCACATCACTCCTGTCTTCCAAAACATTCCCTGGCTGCCTGTTCCATACTGCATCAAATTCAGAATCCTCCTGCTCACCCATAAAACACTCCATAACCAGGCCCCCTCTTACCTAAAAGACATACCCCTTCATGAACTTCCCACTCCGCTAATGCCAACCTCCTCATTGTTCCTTGGACCAATCACCGAAGCTTGTGGGGGAAATAGAGCTTTTCTGCTGTCACCCACCAGACACACCAGACCCTGCCACTTTCCAATCCAAACTAAAAACTCACCTATTTTGTTCTGCCATATAAACCTTAATTTGAACTTTGTTGCGTTTCCTTTTATTTGTGTTGTTTTACCTGCTTGCTTGTTCTTTAATCTTGTGGAGCGTCTTTGGGTTTTAGAAAAGCTCTATATAAATTAAATGTATTATTATTTTTACTATAATAAAACTAGACTGAAAGTTGCTATAAACACTGTTACCATAAATGATATTAGTTTTGCAGATCATTTTTCAAAGCACTGCAAATATTATTTGATACTAAAGAAAGAAAAATAAAGAAAAACTTGAACAGACTTTGACTTTGAAACATGCATCCTGATAGATCGGGAGGAGGGCTTACTGAATCCTGTTTTATTCAGTGGTCAGTTGTGTAGAATGTGCATAGTGAAATGAGAATGGAGATGCACCAGATGGTGAAACAAAACTAATTGGACAAGGTTTTTCCTTAAAGCTGTTCACTTTCCTAAAACAGTGTTGTGTTTATGTGTCTGTGTACATTAATCTGTAAGTAAGTTTAATGGCTCCACTGAGAATAAAATCTTAAACCTTGACAGTGGCAAAGCCATTTAAGGGCAGTGAACCATACGGCCATTCAGTATGAAAGCTGCAATTGAGAAGATTTCTGTGTTAAAGGACAGCTTTCTTATCAGACTAAATGATGGCGGAGAGACACTGGAGTGGCCCATCTGCCGGAGTCACATCTAACAGATTTTCTCTGCACAAATGAAATGTCTCTCTGTCAATTTCTATTCACTGATATGGAATTTTCTCTGGAAGCACATTCAGGCTCTTGCAGTTTTTAAATGAAAACTATTTTTCCTGAACACATTCTCACTTCATAAGCTCACCTTGTAATGGCAGGTAATTTCAAACCTTTTCAGTGGCAATAACAACATTGAATTTCAAATTTAGTAACAATGTTAAGGAACAAAAGAATAAGCAGGTCACAATTTCCATAATAGTTTCACCAGTATGTATAATTACATGGTTAGCAATCAATATACTTCTGAGGATCTGAGTTTCTGTTCCCCCTTTTTGCCTCTTTAGGAATTTAATGGTGAGCTGCACTCATCCGAGCAACATTTCTTCACTGAAGCAAGTTATGAGATTTTGGGCAGAATCGATTACAATGATGGAAAAGGTGGAAAAAAGTGGGTCCAGGTCAAAAAAAAAAAAAAAAAAAAAAAAAAACTAAAGTTAGTTTTCAGGAGAGGAGTGTAAATCTGTCTCCTCACTGGCAGGGAGTGACCTTGTAAAGACTGGACTTACAAATATAGCTGAACTTTAGCTTTTCACTAAATATGCAAGACCGAAAAGCTTTGCTTCCTTCAGGGCACCGGTGAGCTTTACAATGATGCTCCTGTAACTGCTCAAAATTTGACAATTACAGCTTTTAGTCTCTTATTCATTACTAATAATACTCCTCTCACTTGTAACACTGTCAGGTCGTGATTGGTAGGCTGTAAATTGTGATTCATGTCATCATGGTGCAGGTTTATACACCAAAGGACAACTATGGCTGCCCTGAGGTTGTCAGTGTGTGTGAATGTGTTAAAGCAGCACAACTGAACTTTGCAGTTTGGCGCCTCAACAAAATCTAATTCAGCGTCCGTCTTGCTTCCCGTCTCTTCTCTGAGCTCTCAGTATAAAAGCCAGTCCAATACTGACTCTTGTCTTATCTCTTAGTCTGTCACTTTCTCTCTTTCTTTTTCAATCTCCCAACATTGTCCCCATGGGTTTCTCTGCTGAAGATGCCATGGTGTCCAAAAATGGTGTCAGCTGCTGACATGTAACACGGTGCCGTAAAGCAAAGGGCAGCAGTCTTGTGAAACTCCAGGGTAGAAGACATGAAGTGTAGATTTTAGGCTCCAAAATACTGCAGGGCAACAATGGGCACTGGAAAGTACATAAGTGTGCCATAAAAGTGAGTCAGAAGCAGAGTTTTAAGGTCTGAACTTATATAGTATTGCTTTAAAGTGGCTTCATGAGCAGGATTCATGTTTTCTTGAATTTTGACCTGCAGACTTCTTTTAACTGAAAACTGAGAACATGTTATGAACTCTGCAAGTGAATGTTTGTTCCAGCAAAAAGACAACCGATTTCTGCACCTGACACAAACATAACTACTGTTTACACCTCCTGAAACCACAGGATAATTACATTATATAGTTAGTTTGCAAACACTTGCAAAGCTCAGTGGACAGCTAATCCTGTGGATGTCATACATGGCACGACAGAAAGTGAGCAGAGCATCTTCATTTTAAGTTAAACTTTCCTTTGACCTTGGTGCAAACAGCTGTGCCCTCATAGATTCTGTCATCTGTGACTTGCACCAAGAAAGATTTTATCTTTGGTTACACACTACTGTATTATGTTAAGCATGTTATGTCTTGCTGGTTGTTTTAAAGTTGTTTTTTCACAGATGAAATGACCTTCTTATGCTTCAGTGTGTGCACGATAATTGCTGCGCAAAGTTGGTATAAATATACAAATGTTATGCACAACGTAACTGTGAGAATGTCAGCTAGAGGATCAATGAAACCCATTTTGGGAAAACAGAAGACCATTCACACCATAAACACTAAAACAGAAAAATGTTGAAAAGAAGCGAACGGGGCTTATGTAGTCAAGATAGTGTGCTGTAAATTGTTTTTCACTGGACTTCTTTTGGCTAATATGCTTTCATCAATGTACCAAAATTTTAAGCTACGTCTGGTGAGAGAAGAAAAAGGCGCAGAGCATCCTGAAAATATGTTTATTATTAGAAGCTTTCAGGAATCCACACCGTCTAAGGGGGACAACTCAGTGGAGCACACAAAAAGTGAGAAATTAACTCTAAACCTAATTTAGGTCTAGTGATTAATTATGAATATGAATTAGTTTAATAATCATTTGTATTAATTAACCTTTAAAATAGTTCTTGATGTAACCAATAATGACCATGTGAGGACCATTTGAAAAAGAAAAAATACCTTGATGTGCATAAGATGTAAGATGAGGATTTGATGTTACCAGATCTGTAGCTTTAATGTTAAATAATAATTCTGCAATCTCTAATCAAAACCTGGTATATTATGGAACAGGTTATGAATAAGAGAAGTTTATCTACACCAAAATCCTGCAACTTACCTGTGAATCTGTTGATACTTCTCCCACTTTTTCAGCACAGCATGGAGGACAGAAGTCACTATCTGATTTTTAATGGTTCACATCTGATACCTATTCAGCAATTTCAAAATATGTTCTTTTGTTTTGGTGCACCTGGTGTCCTATTAGGCAAAATCCAATATAAGAAAGGGAAATGGTCTGTATTTATATATTTATACCTGGGATGATACCCAAAGCGTTTTAAATTATAGATACATTAACACACTGATGGCGGAAGCTGCCATGCAAGGCAGCTCGACCACGACCCATCAGGAGCACACGGACTCACGGACACCTCGACATGAGCTCGACAAGCNCTCATGGACACCTCGACATGAGCTCGACAAGTGGAGGATTGAACCCACAACTCTTAGGCTACAAGACGGCCACTCACTGAGCCACACCGCCCAGAAATGAGTCAAAATTCATTTATGACCAATTCCCTGACAAAGAAACCACATTAGATGCTTAACTGGTCTTTGAGTCAACCTCATGGCAACACTGAGAGTTCATAGGCTTCTGTGTTAACAGCAATTTGACTGGAGCTGCACAGAATGGAAGCTTTTAAAACCAAAGAGAATAATTTACACTAAAAAGCTTGTGGTTGTTTATGTTATGTTATGTTTATGTTATATTTATGTTCTTTTGTTTCGTGATATTCTTCATTATCTAACATGCAAAAACTAAAAGGCAAATAAGTGCAATTAGTTTGTTGTCCTTCAGTAAGCTAAAATTAAACCATAATGAATTAAAAGAGACATATAGGGGCTTAATCTAAAAAAAAAGAAAAAAAAAAGAAAAAAAAAGTTTTTTTTTATTTATTTTCTAAAGGAAGAAGCATTTATTATATTTTGTGGGGACATTTTTCTGGCATGTTTTTCTCCACTTCCCTGACAGATGATGTTTCCTGCAAATCAATACAAATCCTTTATGAATTAAAGATTTATATCCTCATTGGACTTGTCTTTTTTTACAATGGCAATGCAGCCTTGCACAGGACACAAGGGGTCACTGAATGGCTTGATGAGCAGGGATATGTTGCAGCAGCCTCTGCAGACAGCTGACTGATTTGTTCTCATCTAAGCTCTCTGCACCATGATCATTACACTAAACACAGGAATACCTCTGGGAGGAATGGTTTAAAATGCGTCTGTTAAACTGGACTTACAGTCTCCATGGAAAACATTGACATGCATTCTTGCTAGTGAACCTTTTGTGTGAACAGCTTATCATTCNGCTAGTGAACCTTTTGTGTGAACAGCTTAGCATTCTGTTGTTCTTTTAAAAAGGAGAAGCTGCAGCGTCATGTCTGTGTACCTCAGCTCTGGTTTGGTGTTTTAATATTTCCTCTTTCATATTTTCATAATGCAGTGTTTAGTGTAGAGTGTGTGGGGAAATTTAAAAGAGGATTTTAGTTTGACACACAAGAGCTGGTTGCCTTAATGAATGTGAGGTTAAAATGTAAGTATGCTCTCAGCCTAAGACATTACATTTGAGTACCAACCATAATTCTATGTAGATTGTTCTCATAAATCACAATCATGATACCCGTTTTATTATCATCAGATAAAATCTACTTCTGGCTTACAGTAAATGATTATAATCTGTGGAGCTGAAATAATTTAACACATACAGTCATGAAATAATATCTTTAAAAGTCCAACTAGAGTTATGAGTCAGAAAGCTCCACTTCAATATGGTCAAAGTAGACCCTGCCCTTCACAGTGTTTACAGCTTACTACTCAGCATGCAGCATGCCTCCCTTTTATTTCTTGTTCTGCCAGCTGCACCTCGCCATTTCACACAGCAACTGCAGCATATTAGA
Source organism: Melanotaenia duboulayi (assembly GCA_026261665.1). Taxonomy (NCBI): domain Eukaryota; kingdom Metazoa; phylum Chordata; class Actinopteri; order Atheriniformes; family Melanotaeniidae; genus Melanotaenia; species Melanotaenia duboulayi. Next base: position 27,096,490 of record CM047990.1, on the reverse strand, counting down.
AAGCAGATATATTTTTTATATATCATCATTACCCAGGCCCAGGTAAAAAAAAGGCCATCACCATCATCAGCCAACCCCATCATATGGCTGGTGAGTTTGTGACGATTCCTTTAGGTCACCGTTACTGTGCTCCCTTGGTAAAACAAATAACTTTGCCAAGAAATTTATTCCTTCAATCATCAGGCTACTGAATTTAACAGCAGCATTTCAATGTGTTGATTTTGATTTTAACCTAAACTTTCAGCCTTCCATCTTTTTTTTTATTATCATTTCACTATTATGATTTAACTTTTTATGTCTTTCTTTTTGAACAGAGGTTTGGTGGGAGAGCAGTCTTGCACATTTCTTTAACACAGTTTTCTCGTGATAACGGGACAATTTATCTCATTATCTTGGATTATTCAAATGCAGAGTTGCGAGGGGGCTGGAGCTGCACGTGGCCCATCACAGAACCAAAGAACTCATACGAACGCATACAAATTCCAGAAGGGTTCCCCCCAGAAACCTACTTCTTAATATAAAAGGATTACATAAACATAGGAAAGAAATATTAAATATGCACATTAATAAATTGTATTGTATTTTAGTGAGTGTGTTTGTGGTTCTGGGCCAACCACGCACCTCCTCCATGTGCTCCTCCATGGTTTGGATGCAGCAGTCTAGCTCTGAAGAAGCTCTGCAGGGCTGTTCATGGGAGGGGGGTAAACAATCGCTGAAGATAGGTGTCCCACACTTACTTTTGCGTTATCTCCAGAAAAAAGTTTTCTGGAGATAACACAATAAATGATCCSRTTATCATRAAAAYGGTCCTCATTATCTCSAGATAACAWRWARATTAACTTRMTATAGATAACAATTAAAAAAAGAACAATAGCCAGTAACGGTCGCTTTCTGTTTCCGTAGATCTGCGCGTGCTTCTAGTTGCTTGAAGCGTTAGATGAAWATGGATGAGCTGCGAATTAATGACCTCTTAGGTTCAATAAAGTTTTTTAAATCTGAATTATTGATTGAAGTTAAGCAACTGTTACAATCCTCTAAGATCTAGTAAAAACAAGCTATTGTCAACACTACCCTGTTAGCATGCTACACAAACATCAGTTTGGCTAACTTAGCTGTAGATGAATTTACTGCAAAAAAACTTTAAATGGAAGAGTTTTTAAGGATTTRTTTCTGTAACTAACACAGACTCATTTACTTGAGAGYACATGAGCTTTTTTTTGTTTGKTTGKTTGGTTGSTTATAGTGAAATTCTGGTTCACAGTCCATATCAGCTGGTGGCAATAAATCACCAAATWGTTGTTTGCCACCTTCCAAATAGATAGCAAGATGAAAAAGATGCTTAGCTCTAAAATAAATGCTGAAGTTACCATTCCGTGTTAACATGATTACAGCAGCAGTAACAGGCATGTTTTCAAGCAGAGGAACATTGTTAAAAGAGAAGTGGCAGATGAACTGCTGGAGTGCACGGTGGTTTGGATTGTAGTTTTTTATTGGTGAAGCGAAATTCACTGTCATGAAACACAGCAGAACCAGGTTGTGTCCTCACCCTGTAACAAAGGCGTTTCGGTCATTAACAGGGTGCTATGGCTGAACCTGAGGAACATTTGTTACACTAATAAAAAAGCTGTTTCTCTGAGCCTTCTCAACCAAGCTGTCTTGGAAATGGTTTAAGTGTTGCGTAAAGTTTTTGTCTCATTGTCTGAGGTAGTACAATACCTAATACTGTAAAGGAGAAATTAATATGGCTGGATTGAATACAGTCAGACTCCAGTTTGTGCAACTCAGGAAGGTCTTTGTTAAAACTTTTTTTTTTTTTGCCTTTTTTTAATTAGTACCTTGGCTAAGTTTTAAATTTTATTTTATTCAAACAGCTAAAAATCCCCAACAGGTTTCTAAAGAGCAGCCGACACAGACAAGAATAAAATAATGATTCACTAGACAATAAAAGTTTATGAAAAAAAAAAATATGGTTTGGAAATTCTTTATAAAACCATTGACAAATCCACAAAGCTCCAATTGTGTTTAATGTCATTTATTATGCTGCAGCAGACACCAATATTAAGAAGAATACAGGAGTTTTCAGAAGTTGTTTACCCCTCATTCTTCTTTTTGCTCATAGATTGGCTTCACAAACACAGGATGAGTGCTATCCAGATGAAACTTAACCTTAGCATTAATATAAATCATTGCATTACTATGAAGATAAATGTACGTGAAAATTATCATAATACAAAAAGGGAACTTTATAAAAGAAATAAATATTTCAGTCGATTCCATGAGCTAGCCGAGGACAAAGAAAAAAGGAAAAGGGGAAGTGAGGGATGAGGATTCAAAGTCTGGGAAGTGCGTCAGACAGCAAAGGAGAAAAGACAATACCATGAGATGGAGATAAGGCAGACAGAAAAAGAGAGACCAGAAAGAAATGGACAAAAAGGATTTACACTGACAGATGGCGGAAGAGGGAGTGGAAAAGAAAAGAGAAGGTGAGATAATTCAGAAAGGTAATGTAGTATTGAGAAGTCCAGTCTGTCACTGCCTCTCTGAGTAGGTGTCTGTCTCCTTAACCTTCCTCCATCTACCACATCTTCATCTCTCATCCAACCTGCCAGTCTGTTCATCCTTTATAAATACACACCCATAAAACATTCTGTCCCTTGTCCGTTTTCCTTCCATACCCCCAAAATATCTAAAATATAATTCAATATGAATAAGTATTATACTTATTTTAACTTGTAACCTAATAACAAAGTATTAATATCTGACTTTATAACATCTACAGTCCATTTGATAAGTTGATATTTTAAAATGGTTAACAGCTCAAATGTCCAATGGCAGCATTTAGAAAGTCTTCAGAGCTACAGCATCTTAAAGAAAGGTAAACTCAGCTTTTTAAACAAATAAGTTACAATCTGTTATGCACAAAGAACTCACTTTTGAAGTTGAACGTTTACTTTATTCATTGTCGCCAAGTGTGTAATAACCAGTAACACAGTTACTGTATTTCAAACTTTACACACTCAGGTGAAGAAGTTCTCTCTGGATCATAAATGGTCTGGTTGAAAACATCTGGTGGGCAGAAATTCACCATCAGATGTGGTTTCTTTGTGTTTAGAAGGAAGAATGTTTCTCACAGGGGGACTGCTCTCGACAGAGAAACAGGCCTCAACACAGCACCAGCTTATTGTCACAGTAAAAGCCAGCTTATGAAGCTTACCCACTATAGTCCGGCCTTACCGTAACTAAAAGCCGGCGCTTACCGTGACTGCGACTGAAAACACATAAACATACACTTCTGTACCGATGAGGCTGGTGGATTTTAGCAGAACTACTGTTATGCTGTCCATGAAAGCAGGACACTGTCTAAGAAAATCGAATGAAAAAAGTTAGCTTTAGGTTAATTTAGACTAAATGCAGTACAGTTGATTTGTCGAAGAGAAAGCTGGCAACTTCAGCAACCCTTTTAAAATCTTTCTCCTTCTTGAGCTCCTTCTTCCTGGGGAAGGCTAGACCGATGTTCTTCTGTTTTGTATTTATCCTTCTTGTACCTTCTTGTATCGTCTGGTCATGCTGCCTTTTAAGTCCTCNATTTATCCTTCTTGTACCTTCTTGTATCGCCTGGTCATGCTGCCTTTTAAGTCCTATTTTCTTTCTTTGTGATGGTGAAAATGCTGCTGCCGCTGCATATGCATCGTCCTGCATTATTGTGTTAAATAATTTAACAGATTTTCCAGCTTGGTGGGTAAATAAGCCGCTCTATCTCCCCCCGTGTCNGGTAAATAAGCCGCTCTATCTCCCCCCGTTTCTCACTGTGTGCTGGCTTGCAGGTAAAACACATAGTTGGTGCTGTTTGTCCCTTGTCAGCTACTGTAGTTTCAGGATGGTAGACTGTCATGGCGCTGCCCTACTGGCTTACCCGTCATATGTAAGAACAAATTCACTTACGAGAATGTGTCAGATCATTAGCAGAGGTCAAAATCAGTGTTGGGATGTTACTTAAAAACAGTAATTAATTATAGTTAATAGTTACTACTTGCAAAATGTAACTGCGTTAGTAACAGAGTTACAACATTATAAAAGTAATTAATTAATGGAAAAAGTAACTATTGCATTACTTTTTAAAATGTGTTCAAATAAGTTCCCTTTAATGGAATTTCAAATCCATCTGCATGTTCATTTATTCACAATAAAACCAAACATTAGGACTAACGAATGAAACAGAAGCCTAATGGAATAAATTACTAAGAAAAATTATGGACACTAATCTCAGGCTGCTGGATGTCGTGCGCTTCTCGTGCTTCTAACCACTTACAGCTACCATAAAAAGAAATGCATCAGCCAGGCGGTGATCCGAGGCGAAACAATGACAAGCGGTGAGGAGGAAAACGTTTGCCGTTTACCAAAACTAAAGAGGCATGCATCTTTCAGGGTGAAATTGAAAAACATTAAAAGGTTAATAATAAAGCACTAATTTTGTATGCATTTCTTTCAGGTTTTCTGCAACAGTGTCCATGTCTTAACGTATGAGGAAAATTAGTTGGATGGTAACAGAACGTTGCTGCCTAGAGCAGCTGAAAAGAATACTATAATCAGCTGAAGTTGTTCGGACCCACTTCTCTTGCACCCAGTCACAACACAACAACTATTTGACTCGAACATTGAGTGTATTCTCTAGTTTGTTAAATGGTACATGGACTTGTACTTATATAGTGCTTTTCCAGTTAGTTTGACCCTCAAAGAGCTTTACAATACACATGACATTCACCCATTCATACCCCAATAGGCACATCGGGAAGCCTGGAATTGATCCAACTACTTTCCGGTTGGAAGATGACTGCTCTTCCTTCTGAGCTACAGCCACCCTAAAAAAGTTTAATTCACATCACTCACCCAAAACAAAAACAAATCTTTCTAAGGCGCACTGTTAGCTGGCTAAAAACCGCGGTTGTGCTGCACTCTTCCTTCTTGCTGCATTTTAAGATTAAAAACATCCGAACGGATGAGTTATTAAACATTTACCCCCCCTCACAGTTGTCATGAAGATAATCTTGACTTGTAAATCCTAAAATGTTTTTTTGTACCAGGCTTTAAACATGTTTATTTCTGCTGTGAATTTGGTCTTTTTAACATGGGAGTCTATGGGGATTGACTCGGTTTTGGAGCCTCTAGTGGATGAGGGGTAAACTTCCACATACGCTTCACATTTTACCTCTGTAGGTTGCCGCTTGCCTGCTACTAAGAGAAGTAACACTGTTTTTTTACCATAACTCGCCATCATCTCTAGGATTTCAGTAGTATGGGCCAAAAAACAAAAATCACAGAGTAAAGGCAGTTTTGAAGGCAAAATGAGGCCAAACATGGTACTAGCTAGGTTTCTTAAATAAAGCATCTTGTAAGAATATGTATGCATATTTATAGTCATGAACAGCAGAAATTCAAGTTTTTTTAAATTCTAAACATGTTTCTTCTTTAATGTGTTTGATTACATACATGTACACTGAGTTGATTGAACAGAGTGAGGATGAATGTAGCTGGAAGGTTGCATCGGTAAGCTGTCATTCACACATCTTGATATCCACATTGATATAAAAAGGAATTGGAACTTTTTAATATGTATAATCCTTTTTTCAGATTCCAAATAAGTTGAACACTTTGCTGTTTTATGGCCTGTTTCATAGTCAGGGAAAAAAAAAAATCTATGAGCGATGATGAAAATCCCAGTTTAAGACACAGGTGAGGGCCACGATCGGTGCGTTTCGGTTCCATTTTTAGTTGCTGTTCTTGTTAGATTTCTGTTTTTAGTGATTTGTCTTCATGTTGGTCCGTAACGTTTGTGTTAAAAGTTTCTTCATTCTGTTTTAATATAGTTAGACTTTCTGGTCGATTATGTAGAGTTCATCCCCTATCTGCTACACCTTCTTTCTGTTTCTTGCTTACCACACTTGTTCTTCATAATTAGCCCGCTCTGTGTAAACACTCCTTGGTTTCTTTTGTTTATTGATGAATCTTGAGCTCACCTGTTGTTGTTTTCCTTGTGTCCTCTAGATTTACATTGTCAGTTTTTCTGTAGTTCTTCTAAGTTTTTGTTGTTTAGTTCTGGCTCTTTTTACCCTGTATTTGTAGTGCTTTTAGATTAAATAAACTTATTTCCTACATCCACCTGCCCTGCTGCCTCCTCATCCTGCATTTGTGTCCTTTCTACTCATCACAGTAAGTGCATTGTCAAGGTAAAGACAACCCCCACCACAACATCCAGTCAAGCGAGGACAACTCTAGAGAAGGTATATTATTTTTAATCTAGCCTTCATGAACTGCCTGATTGGAAAGCCCATAATATCCTTTCCAGAACATGTTAAAGGGGCCAGAACATTTATGGAAAGTCATTCTTTAAATGTATTAAAATGTAAAGGCAGAAGCCCATTCTCTTCTCCTCTCATATTATTTATTTATTTTCAGCTCAGACTGAATTATTAGTCAGCAATTATTGATTTTTTTCAAACTGACATCAATTTCCAAAACAATTTTTCTTCATTTATAGTGCTGCATTTTTTTTCCTTATTGTGTCATTTTCTTACTAATTACCTTTTTATCTATTTACCTCTCCCTTTTACCGTCACATTTGACCTTGGGTTGTTTCCATCTGTTTATAGCTCTCAGCTGACTTATTTTTCACTCTTTTTTCTTACTTGTCATTTGTCAGTTTATTCTTGAGCTCCACAAGGAATTTATTTCTAATTCTTCTTTTATTTCCCCTATTTCCAGGACAACAAGGAAGGTGTGGACAATGTTTGACACTTCTGGTCGAGGAGGAGGAACAGCAACTCTCTGGTAATTTACCGGTGATATTCAACATCGCTCTGCCCGGCAATGTTTTTAAACCTCCTGCTCCAGTTCGTAGTGTTCGTATGCTTAACTCTTCCACTGCTGGTCGGTTTTCATCACTATCTCTCACAGAATATGTGTTTCCCGAGAGTCCTGACACAGATAAACTCAACTCTTGGTTTCATTTTGCCTGTCAGACAACTTTAGATGTTGTGGCTCCTCTTAAACCCAGACTCCCTAAAACTAAAGCTGAGCCGTGGTTGGATGAAACAGCTCATGCTGTCAGACGCCGGTGCTGAAAATGCTGAACAAAAATGGAAGAAGGATAAACTCTAGGTGTAGTTCCAGATTGTAAAGGACTGCTGGCATTAGTACCAAAACAACTGTGAGAAATGTAAGAAGAAAATATCTGTCTGATATTATTATGTCAAATCACCAGCTCTCTGAGCTGTTTCACACGTACTCCCCCTCCTGGTCCCTCCGGTCAGCGGATCAGCTGCTCAGAGGGGACAAGGCCTTTTCTGTGGCGGGACCAGAGCTGTGGAAGTCTTTGCCACTGCAGGTCAGACAGGCTTCGACCCACCTCTTTTCACTGGCGTTTCAGCCAGTATGAGTTTGCTTTTATGGCTTGTATTGTTTTTTGTATTGATTTTATTGTTTTAATGATTTTATTGTCTTGTTATGTATTATTTAATGTTTTGTTGTTTTTACTTATTTTATGTTCAGCACTTTGTTCAGCGGCTGCTGTCATAAAGTGCTGTATAAATAAAGTTGGCTTGGCTACTTATTTATTTTTATTACTCCTATAACTTGAAAATTGTGTGATGGGTGAGCAAGTTGTTCTTAAGTTGTTTTTCTTTCTTTCTTTTTGTTTGTTTGTATTGTATTATGTTTGCTTGTTTGTATTGTGTGGTGTTTGTTTGTTTATTGACCCCCATGAAAACGAAATGTTGCATCTCAAGGGGTTTTCCATTAAATAAAATTTCAAATTTAGAAACTTTGAGTGTATATTTTCAGTGATATGTATATGCAAGAAAAATAGTTTTGGAAATTGATGTCAGTTTGGAACAATCAATAATTGCTGGCTAATAATTTAGTCTGAGCTGAAAACAAATAAATGATTTGAGAGGAGAAGAGAATGGACTTCTGCCCTTACATTTTAATACATTTAAAGAATGACTTTCCATAAATGTTCTGGCCCCTTTAACATGTTCTGGAAAGGATATTATGGGCTTTCCAATCAGGCAGTTCATGAAGGCTTTGAAAGACATTAGATTAAGAATAATATACTTTCTGTATCGGTAGGGGGGTTTGGTCTTTACCTTATAAAGCAGCTGCTGCACAAACACAGAGATGACCAGAGAGACTCTAGGGCAGGCACGGTGGTGCAAAATGTTTAGAAAAAAGTTTTAAAAAAATGTGGGAAAAGTACAGGTGTGGAGACTTCGCACAGGGAAATGAGTGGATGTTAAAACACGCTCATTCCTCCACTAGGATGATGTTCATGGGTTGCTCCATTAATGTTGTGTTTATTCTCAAATCCATCCATAGAATCACCTGTCTCATCTTTTCCATCTTGCCTCTTCACGACTTAACATAGAAATGATAGATGGGGCTTGTCATGCTGTGTATGCGTCAATTTCGTTTAAAATATAACGCAATTAATTACATATATTAGTTATCGCCTTTAATATTTTACTGATTTTTATTGTGCAATGCACCTTTTTACTAATGTTCTTATATGTGCTTTGTGTTTTTTGTGTAATGGATCTTTCTATGTTTTAGGGACTGTGGATAGGAATTAGCTCAGAGAGCTAAAATCTGGTATAATGCATATTTTTCTTTATGATTAGCACTGCTGTACAAAGTCCCTGTTCAATAAACTAAATAAACAAACAGACAGGACACCACACGCCATGATTATTCTGCACACCTTTTTGGGATGATACAGCAGTCTGCCCCCCGATGCATCCAAACGCCTCCACCTTTTTTTTTAGGAGGCCGATGGCACACACCACAACAGAGCGCACACAAGCGTGGACCACACTGAGGTACACCTCCTCTGCGCTGTGCAGGTTTGCAAATGGAGTGAGGAGCCAGCACCTCAGGGAGTAGCCACTATCACCTATAAGTTATACCAGAAGAATTGTGAATCAGGTTTTAATTGTTAGAATTTCTTCAGTGTGTATTTACTTACCAAGGAGCCAGCCATCATGCACAGCGCCTGCCTTCAGTCCATTACCTTCACTGCTGTGGGTCAAGATAATTGAGTCGTGTTGACACAGGCCACCTTGCCACTAAATTTGTCAGTATCATGTTTGAGTCGCAAACAACTTATTTTTACGATTCACATTAACAAATTTGTTCTTACTTAGAGCCCTAGCAATGTGAGTGCAGTCAAAAATTGGTGTATTATTTTTGGGAAATTTTATTTATTATTATTTATTTATCTGGTTTACTGGAAAAACACATTTAAAATCTGCAGTAAAACTGTCACTTGTTCTCACAAAAATATATGTAGCCACACACAGTGAGGTTACCATCACTTCAGACAACATTGACTTGCATAAACCTGGCCTTAAACTTACTTTAACCTCGAAGAAAGTCCTCACTTGTATAAACGATGTCCACAAAGAGACCTATGTTCCCCCAATATAAGATGAGACATACAAAAACAAGTACACATTTTCATAGCAGAAGGATGCACAGACATTAATTTTTTAACAAAATAATACACACAAAGAAAGCACACAGCCAAACACACACAAGCTGTAACAGCTGAACATGACAGGTGGTTCAAACTGAAACAAGTGACTACCCTTACTTTGACCTCATGAAAAGCAGAAAAGAAGAATAACAGAAAACGAGAAAAAAGGAGGCTGCATGTTGTTGGTTACTTTGTTCTTCCAGACAGGCAGGGACAGTAAAAACTGTTTAATTTAAACCTGAGTGCCCTGCTGACTTCAGGTCAAAATCACATAAAAGATGTCTTTTTTTTGTACAGACTGAGTTGACTATCAGTGGGAGAGAACTCTTTCACAATGAAAATAAAATTAAGCTTTTTTTGTCTTGTGAAGTGACTCACATGCAGAAGTGTTTGACTGTGCATGTGACTGGCCTGTCTAAAACAGTGTAAAAGGTAACGACAGCTGCTGCTGTGCACAGATCTGTAGTGCAGAAACTTTGATCTTTAGCACTTTCAGATGACTTAATTTGCCTTCTGTTAGCCAAACTGCTGAACCAGTTAAAACTTACATTTCCTGTGCTTTATTTTTTTTTATTTAAACCATGTGCTGCCCAACATATAAGCAAACTTCCCTTGCTTTGCCAAGAGAAGCCTAATGGGAACAAAGGGAATGAAGCTCTTTGGATGCAAAGATCCCCTGGATAAGTTACATGCCAATGCAGACCTGTCAGGGGNTATATATATATATATATAATGTGTGTGGGTGTGTGTGTGTATAAAACCAGCAGTGCACACATTTCATGAGCAGATGGTTAAAGCTGCTCTCATTTGTGATGCAATGATTGCATTCTGAGAATGCAGATATGGACTCTGCATGAAAAGGGAAGAGATATTTCTGACTACCTTAAAGAGACTGACTGAGTGAGTGAAGGCATAAGTGGAAATGGGCAGTCTGACAGTGAATCACATCAAGGTGACTGGAGGATGGATATATCTGCATTCTTCACCTGTTTTCAATTTCCTCCATTTTTTAATCTGTGAAATGTATTTTTCCCCCTGAGTAAAAGTAAAGTACGTTGCTGAATTTTTGAGAATCAGATATTTGATTGAACTCTTAAAAATCATCTGTGTTCATTCTTTACTGATGAAAACCTTTGAAATATTCCGAAATACTTGTCGTCTGCTCATCTTCACGTATGCAGCCACCAAAAATTCCTGACACCAAAAAAATTCTATTCTCATATTTGGCTCTTGACTCCCTTTACATCAGTCCTCAGAAAAACACACACGTCTTCACCATTTCTTTCTGTCACACAGGTAAAGGTCCACAAAAGAACTTTACAGTAGCACCATGTAACTTTCGCATAAAAAAATGTGTGTTTCTAACATTTAAGTTTTGTTTTAAACAATTTGAATGTGGTACA
>CM047990.1:27015010-27028762 GCA_026261665.1 Melanotaenia duboulayi | reverse complement strand
AAAAAAAACCTCTCAGATAGCGACAATACAACTGAAACAGACCAGTTCATCTAATTTTGTACCGCCACCCATTTCATCTCCCACAAGATGTTATCAACGAGGTTTAGTCTGAACTTCAGTTTCGTGTTAGTCATTGTAGGTCAGAGAGGGGACGAGTGTGTGTGTGGTTAAGTGGGGGTGGCAGACTGTCAGGGCAGGAAAACGTGGAAAGATAAATGAGGGGGATTGTGGGTTCGAGCCCTGGGCAGCACACAAGCCTGATAGATGGGTGAAGACTGACTTCAAACGTCTGGGTTATTGATGGTCGCCCGCCAGCGTTAAAAATACATTGGAGCACTAAGGCAAACACACACACAAATACATTCCTCCACTTTAAAATGTTTTAAACCCAATCATATGATTTTGATTCCACGTTTATACCCGGTTCATGGGTCTCTGTGTGATTAATGGGCACCAGAATCTCCTTAATGTTAAGTAGATTCATGGGGTGAGAATTAAGGCTACTTGTATTCTTATGGTGTAATTACTAGTCTGTGTTGTAGGTTTCACTGCTGATTGGAGCATTTGCCTGTCCCAACATTCAATCATAACTCATTCATTAACACCACAGATTGTTTGCCTGTGCAATAAATAGAAATACTCATTGATCTGCTATTTTTCTGACTGAGTCTGCCTTGATGAAAATTAAATTAAATCACAGTTGCTCACTGTTCTGTCCAATAACTGCAGGTGTAACAAAATGAATAATGCCTGAAGTCTAGGAAATACAGTAAAAGCATAAAGTAGAAAGAAAAAATGTTTGATCTTTGCTTTGTTGGGTTTACTGGTTTTCTGGTTGAAACATCCTCCAAAAGAATTAATGTTGATTTTAAATGCATGATTGTCTCTATGCTTTATCCTTGCAATGCACTGGCACCACATGCTCAATTTATCCTTTTGCAAGGTGCCAAGGGCCGTAATCGGCAACTGACAGGCCTACACTGAGACTTTTACTCCATCCTAAACCAGTCTCTGGTAATCTCAACCCATCCCTGACTAATCTCACTGCTCCATGCTAATATAAATAAGCTTCCCCAAGTCAGCCTCCATAAAAGAAAGTTCCCAACTTTCCACTCGGCTGAAATAAGTCCTACACTGCATTTTAAAATGGACACTTAAATTATACAGAATATGTGATTGTTGCATAGACAAACCCATGCAGTGTGTTGTTAATGTGTGTTTGTGAGGTCACTTTCACAGATGTGTGAAATGTACACCACACACCCCTGACCCCCAACCCTGACCAAACGTCAGTTCTTAAAAGTAGCCCCATCATTAAACCCTCAATAGCTACTTTTAGTCACTTCGGTTTAGGTCAAGAATAATTGACTTGGTTCACAATATCCCTCCGCAAATTTAAACCAAAAGATCTATTTTACGTTAATCAAACATTGTTTTGCTTCTTAATGTTTCACATTCAGCTATATGAAAAATTAGGACTAAGGTTATTAAAAAATACAAAAAATTTATATTAAAACTAGAACCATAAACCATATATATACTGTACCTTTCAGCCACAACAATAAAACCACTAAAATGTAATGGCAAAAACATTTTTACAGATCAGTCCTACGATCCACATGACAACTCATTTATCTACAGTAGCAGCTAAAAGAACACAAGGAAGTACAGGATGTTCACCTGGTCTCCAAACTCAAAATTAATCAGATGGAAATAGATCTGAATCCATCTGGAATCTGTGGGTTGCAAATACAATCCAAAAATACCCAATATCAGAACTCTTCTGGTGGCATGACGAGAACCAGCCATCATAATAATATGGCTGATTAGGTATTATAAGTTGCAATAAGTATTTTTCGGGACAAAACTGACCATTTTTTTTTTACCTGTAACTCCACTGAATATACAAAAATGTCTCTTTGAAGCTTCATCTCAATATAAAAGTGGGAGACTATTGGTGGTATTTACTTGTGTGATTTTTGCAAGCCTGCATACATCAGGCAAACGAAGAGGTTGTAAGACAAACCGAAATGAGTAATGTTCATTAAAGATGCAATATGGTCAAAGTTTAGATGCATACTCACACACCAGATACAGTACAATAAAAAAGTTCAGCTATTTATTTACTGAACATGTTATCCAAGAAAGATTGGAATTTGCAGAAATACCCATCCCTTCAGTTCTCAAACATCTCAAACTATCTGGAGTTTCACATGGGCTTCTGAAGGTTCTTGTAACTTTTTTTCACAAAATCAGTTACTCCCTCTTCCACTTTTATGACTTCACAAAAAACCCCAAAGCAACCTCATTCAGTTTCATGATTTGAATGACTAGAGCAGCTGAAAACGACTAAAAAATCAGCCATTTTTCAGCAATCAGGACCATGTTCACCACATACACACTGCATGAGTCTGCATGAGATAGGTTTACAACAATTAATGTTACACACAGCTAATGAGGCAAATGAGACCTCACAAGAATACACACATCTGTAGTCAACACCTTGTGGCCATCAGTGGTATTGCAGCTTTTGGAGTTTCTCTGTTGGATTCATGTCTCTAGTTCTGTGGTCTACGGGAACATAGGCTATGACAACAAGGAAAAAAGAAATGCACCTCATCCCTGATTCAATAAACCTGCTGTGTATGAGTGAGAGGGTTGAAGGTCACTTTGAGGAACTATTATTTCCTTTTTTATGAACATCATGGACACATGCACACACACACTCACACACAAACAACCTCATTTACACAATATTACACATTAGCACAAGTAATTTCAGACGGAGAGCAGGGGTTAACTGCTGAACTGAGGAAGGTTCAGTGAACTCTGACTCTTAATAACAAGAGTCCACGTCATATTTCATTTCCTGTGTGACTCTTTGCCCTTTCTCAGTCACTTTCTCTTCCCCTGTGACTTTAGTCTTTGTTCACTGCACCATTTTCAATAAGTTCCATGGATGCATTAAAATAATAATAATAAAAAAATAAATAAAAACATAATTCATGTGTTAAATAAATAATATTCTAAACCTTTTTTTATGTGGTAGATCTGTTTAAAGTTAATCTGCATAAAAGTCTTGATTGTCAGTTTCACTTCATCACTAATGGCTCCATTTTTGCTTTCCTGAGCCAGGCTTTTAAACAGAAAACAGAAATTCACCACTAAACTAAAAAAGAAATAAATGACACATTGAATTATAGCTTATCAGTAATTAGGATTAACGTGACAGCTGAGTCTTTTATTTAAATGAGCAAAAAGCACCTGTTTCTTTGGGCAAAACCACAACCTGGATCATGGTGTGAAGCAAATGCACACCGAAGCTCATATTAATGAAATCATTCAGTCACAGAAAAGACATTATTTTCTCATTTCTCCATCTGACTTTGATCCTTATTAAGTTATTGCTATTAAAGTGGGTCGAAGTGTCGTGACTGAGAAAGGCAATTATCTCCCTCTGTCCTGTGAGACCTGTCTTTAATTATCAACTTTTTATAACTTTGGTCTTAATGAAGTAGCCGTCGGTGACTGTGTCTGCCTCACTGTGGTCTCAGTCTGGATTTTCTTTGTCTGTGGTTTGATATCTCTCTTTTCCGAACCAGCCTGCGGGATGTGTTGCTGAATCTGACACTCTAACCTTATTTTAACATCCTATTTTAGCGTGTTCTGTGTCTCAGCTTCAGTCTGCCTGCACTCAAAGAAATTAATTCCAAACCTCTAAAAAGTACAGACTTAAATAAATAATAAAATAGTTTCATTTTATGTGGAACAGAATCCAAAGTTGGGTTAAACTTACAGTCAGTACACCAAGAGGTGTTGGTATGAGACAGAGGGGATGAAGGTCAGGATAAATACTGTGGAGAAAAGGCAGACTTTAAGCATCGTAAGGCTTCCAGTCTACGTTTTATCGTTGTTCAGCTCAGCTCAATCTGCCGTATTTTATTCTAAAAGCTTCAGGCCCTCAGAAATAAGCAACTCCAAGAACACTAAGCATGCTAAGTATTGTGACAGTGTACAAACTGTGATTACTGTGGCACCTCTGTGTGTGTTACAAGTAAGCTAGCATCATTTGCTACCTTACTGTGCTAGGTTAAATCGTTTGCTGAATGTGCAAATAGAGGGGATGCTGAGGGAGGATGTCTCCCTCCTAATCTAGGAATGAATTAAACTAACTTTCACTGGACTCCCTACAGAAAATAGTGTACTCTTTTCAGAAGTATCCTCCATAGAGGCTACAGCCGAACAGTTTTGCATATGCAAAGATTAACTGGAACTTTGTCCGTGTGTGCAGTTGTGTGGTAATAAAGCTCTAATGTCCTGAATTTTGCTGGAAGATGATGTCCTGAAAAACTTAGGCTTTAAATATCAGTTTTCAAAGGTCAGAAATCAGAAAGACTTCAGCACAGTCATATGATATAATTACGTTGTAGTCATAAACTTAGACATGGAAGTGTATCCAAAATGTGTGACTGTTTTAACTCAGACAAATGAGTAAAAACTGAGACTCTCTCACAGCTTTAGAGGCATATTCCATGGGAGGCACCAGGATGTGTTTTCTGCAGTAGTTTAGCAGTTGCTTTGAGACTGTTAGAAGTTGCGAGTAAATTTTTAAAATAAAAAAAAAAAGGTTTGTTGTGATGTGTCACTTACTGTGTCATGCTAAGCTTGACAGCAACTTGGACACGTGTTTCCTCCATCATGTAATCCGTCCGATGTCCACAACTTGCCATCAGCCGAGATACAGCATCAGCCACAATGTCAGACAGCGACAGTGTTCATGAAGTAAAGGTCTGTGGTCTTTGTATTCATGTTCACAGCAGAGGGTTTACTTCTGCTGTTTGTGTGGAATAGGCTATTTTGGGCTCAAGGCAAGCAGGTGTTCTTGCAGATAGTCACCAGCACATGCGCCTGTCACCGTCCCATTCCTCCTCGTATTAGAGGAGTGGTTGTGATCTTTACTGCTGCCAGATCCTCACTACAATGTTGGAGGTAGATGGGCTGTTCGTCTCCGTCAGAGCTTGCAGTAATTTTACACTGACAGACAGTATAAGAAATTTCTTCATTTTTAGTTTGGGTCTGCATTAGCGCTCTGCTACCCATGCAGTGTTTACCACCGTACAGCTCAAGTTTGGGTCAAGCGACCCCTGCCTGACCAGTGAGGTTTACCAAAATGATTCTAAATTACAATTAAAAAACCACATTGACACATGCAATTTAAATAAAAAAAAAAATCTTAGGGATTTTACTCGGGAAACAGAGGTTTGTGCCCTATCTGGTACACATTTCTAGACATGGTTTTACTCTGTGTCAGTCTGCTTCACATCCTACCTCTACCTACTGTTGTTCTTAGTCTCTGCATAATTCTTCTTAATGCCCACTGTTTGCTTAAGGTTTTTTATATTATGTTTAGCCATTTCAGACCAAAGACTTGATGGTAAAAGCAAAACAGTTTTTTTTTTTTTTACTTTTAATGTTCTCAATTATCAAGAAACATGGAATAATATAATTTGAGAAATTAAACCTTTTTCTTGTGCATCGCTTTAAGTTTGTAAAGTAGCAATAATGGGTTTTAATAATAATAATGGGTTCAACACCAAAACTACATGATTAGGTTTAGGAAACCCTGTCTGAATTCATAAAGCTAATTTTAAATGTTATAAAGTTTTATTTTCAATTAGTAAATGTTGTTATAATACTATTACCTACATATATTGCTTTTTAAGACATCTAAAACCTAAAGGTTTATTCAGTGTTACAAGGACATAAAATAGCTGAGTGAGCCCAGCTTTTTAGGTCTGCTAAAACTGTCAGCTCATTTGAATTAATGGTGGTTAATGTCTTGAATTAATGGTCTTTAAGTGGTTAACAAACATTTACTGCAGCTTCTGAGTGCAGTTAGTCAGATATAGCTCTTTTTAGGCTAGTTACTTTACAAAGTGTAAAACTGTTTTGAGATATGAGCTAACAAAGCTTTTACACATTTTAAAGTGAGAATTGATTACTTTAGTGTTGCCTAAAACCAAACTGGGAGAATTGGACAAGCATTTATTTAAATGTTTTCAGCGGTGGTTAATAAAGAAAGAATAAAACAGCCCCTTGGGCTCAGTGACCAAGACAGCTGGAAACATCCAGGAACCAGGCTTCCACTTTACTGCCTCATTCCCAGCGACTGAAACAACATTTATCTCGCCAAGAAGAAGTGTAGGAAGTGGTAGTGGGATCAAACCACACTTAAACATCTGGAACATGGACAACAGCCGGAGGCAACACATGGAGAGGAGTCACTTTAACCGCTGCTGATTCACCACCATTTCAGTCTCATTTCCAGGAACATATCCTGGTTAATGAGTAAATTTCCCTGCAAATCTACTATATTTTCACAATATTTCACTGATATGTTTAGATTTTAGATTTTAAGTGAGTAAAACCTTTAGATCCATCAATGCACAACAGATCTACTGTCATGATTCTCTCCTTCATTTAATGTGCAAATTAGCAAACAGAAGATCCTTCATAAAGCTAAAAATGAATGAACTGATTATGGCCACTCTACTAAAAATACAATTAAAGATTTTATAGACAATAACTTGTATCAGACAAAGATAAGATGGCCTTTATACGGCCATTTTCTTCCAACACCATTTCTTATAGTTACCCCTCATGGTTAGTCATTAGGAAATTACCCAACCAAGTGTCTCATCCTTCAAGATGCAGGTATATCATCAGTTTTTACAGATTCCCTTAAAAAAAATAAGTAATGCTTTTCTTTTTCTTTTTTTCCCTTTATGGGTGCACCCCCTAATATCCACAGATTAAACCCTTCCCCACTGCAAACTGGAGCATGTTTACGCATATTTTCACTGAAGATCCAGTAAATACAGGCAGCTGCTATTGCTAATGTCTATAAGTATATCAGAAAATGTAAACAAACAAGCTCACAAAAAAGACTGAGTTCTTGGATCAGTTAGAATGCAAACAAATTATGATGCATTTGGGATAAATTATGTTGATTAGTTTTTTTTTTGTGCAATTAGACAGACATAATGTGATCACTTCACTGAAGTATTTGTTGAGTGCTTGAACACCTCTGTAAAGTGGGAATCATAAACTTCGGATTTGAAGGGTTCTTTAGCTACAATGGAAGGTTTAAAAGGTGAAATGTGACTGGGTCTTAACTGTATTAATACGTTTCACAACACTGTGTAAAATCATTAAAACACTCCGTACAGGTCTTTCAGGTTTATTTCTATCCTCCAGTGCCAACATAAAAAAATTTAGCAACGCAAATAAATTACCAAGAAGTCCCATTCCAACAAAATACCATCTTTCTCTGTGGCCTATATTATAAAAATATTTTTGAACTTTAGTAGAGAGTTTTTAAACACANATAAAAATATTTTTGAACTTTAGTAGAGAATTTTTAAACACAAGGAAAAAAAANAAAAAAAAACAAAAACAAAAAAACATCTAGACACCTTTTGACTTCCAGCTTTTAGCAGAATATTGACACATGAATCACTGGAACAGTGGAAATAAAGACAGAAACAAGACTGAAATTAAGCATACTATAATAGACATGATAACATTTAATATCAATGTTAGATTAGTTACATTAATATAATTTCTTTGTATTGCAAAGCTGGTGTTAATCCTGCAGGCGGTGAAACTTATTTTATGTATTTCCTTCCTCCAGCTGGCGAGCCATCCAACAGAATCACACCTTGGTCATTTTTTCTATAACCAAAGAAATCCAAAAAAGGATGAATTATTCTGTTTGTTTGGAGGGAATAACTCTTCTTCTGTTATACGTTCCCATTCCAACATTCCTGTAATTGACACTGAATGAAAACATAAAATTCTATTCTAATCCTTTTTGGAAAGTGATAATATTGAGGGATTTTTATGTTTAACAATTTGAGCTGATTCATATCGCGACTAATTATAAAATCAAGTAATCATGATATCCTTAATCAGGCGCCAGTAAAAAGAGGCAGGTGTATCAGATAAGCTGCTTCCACTGGCTTTCGTGTTATTTTAAAGTTCTCTGTTCTTACATCTTTTTAAATTTAGATTTTAAATCTAAAGCTTGAGCTTCAAATTTACTCAGATTTTTATTTTTTTTTTTTGCTTTTTTGCTTTGCTTCCTGTGTTTGCCTTCACCACACCTGGATTAAGTTCTGTTGGTTATTCCTCATGTTTGTTCAGTTCTTGCCAGACACACAACTGTTTCTGTTATTGTTTGCTAAATCCTCACTTGTTTGTGTGTTTCTTGTTTCTCAGTTTTTCATCTGCCCATTGTTGGATTGCTACTGGGATTTAGTTTGCTTCATCTTCTTGAACATTTCTGTCCTGCAGCACTTTTAGTTTAATTTTCTTTCTCTTTTAAATCCTTTTGCTTTTTCTTTCACCTTCTCTTTCATTCTTCAGCCTTAATTATTATGAGCAAGGTTTAAACACCACAGCCCATCTTCTGATGGCTTCTCCCAGCTCAAATCACAAAGTCACAAAACTCAAATCATCTTCATCTGATTTCTTGAACATGACCATGAGTCCACTGGACTCCAACGACCTCCACAGTCACCATATCTCAATCCAACAGAGCAGCTTTGGGATGTGGTGGAACGGGAGATTCTCATAACGATGACAAATCTGCAGCAGTAACGTGTCAAAATGAACCAAAATCTCCAAGGGATGTTTCCAACTTCTTTTTGAATCTATGCCACAAACAAATTAAGACAATTATATGCATGGTACCTGCATGGTAAAAAAGAGAGTTTTTGTATGAATGGACCCAAGAATGGACCCAGCTTGAATACTGAATAGCTACATGGCTTAGTGTTAGCTGCAAAGCTGCTGCTAGTTGTCTGACTGATGGTTTCTAAGGTCTTTGGCTAATCAAGTTTTACATCCTGTATTTATCACCAACTACTGGGGATAAATGTTGCTTTGCTCTGTAGCTTGCTCACACACTTAATCACACTCACAGATGGAGGTTGCCCACTAAAACCAGTCAGACCTGTTGGAAACCAAACAGCACCACTGGATAACTCAGAAATAGACCTTGCCTGTGGACATCTCAGACGTGGTGCTTAGGGAGCGTGAAGCACATTCACACAGATTTATCCTGCTAATCCGGAGATAAAAAGCAGACACATTTTCTGTCTCTCTTCAGGCCTCTGCCCCCCCCTCATTACTTATTGATGGTAAAGACATGCAACAGTATTATAACAGTGGGTTTCTAAAGATAAAATGGAGTAAGCTTGACTCACTTGTCTGCATACAGCTTTGCTCACTCCTCATCGCTGTGTAAAAGCATCCAGATGTTCTCACTTTCCCAGCTCTCAGACACCCTTAAAGTGGCTGTTTGGCACCTCAGTCTGATGTTACATGAAACGCGCGAGTCTCTATGTCATCCTCTCCTGCTCTTTGACTCTGTACAATTGAAGGGGAATGACTGAGTGATTATTCATTGCAGAATAATGACAGAAGAGCAGCACAAAATGCCAAAGGCTGTTGACAGACCGCCAGAAAGAGCAGTGTGCATCACTGTGCTCACTGATGATAGTTTACCAAGCAGAATGACGGCCTGGAAGTGTCATAATTTGGAGCTCATTCAGACTCGATTTGCTAAGGAGTGCGGGAGAGAACAGGAGAGACAGATAAAGAAAGAGAAAATGCCAGATGATAAGCAGGAGAAACAGAAAGGTAGATGGAGAGAGACAAACAAAGCTGGTTCATTTGCACATCAATGTCTTCACATCCCACTGGTTAAACAGGAGGAAGTGCTTATCAGAAACAAGTGTCACTCTTTTCAAGGGCATGTTGAAATGACATGGACTGAGCTTGACTTCATTGTCCTCTCCTGCCACCTGCTCTTCTTCTCCCACTTGATTCTCACAGGTTGTTCAAACTATTGTCAGTTTGAAGACTGTGAAACAGTGTTTGTCTTCTGATGACGTCAGTGTGAATGCTGACAGTGTAAAGAAACAAAAAGCCACCGACAAGCTCTGCACAATGACGGCCCATCTAAAAAGTGATTGATTTATAACATGACTTATTTTTAAGCTAAAAGAAAGTAGTCTTTGTCTTTGCATCTATGCATAATTAATGCCAAGAAAAGATGGAATATGTAAAGCAAATTGAAATATTGTCTTTAAGAGGAAAACAAAGTTTGTATAATTCTGCTGAGCTGAGAAAGTCAATATTTAATTTAATCATCATTCATACCAACTCTCTTAGACACACTTTCTTGTTTTTCTTTTAGTAGTTCTTCAGACTTTTTGGAGGATTTTCCAAAGCTCCTCTTTGGATGTTTCTGCCTTTTTGTTCTGTTATCTGTCCAGATGTTCCTGCACTGCTTCAGTCATGCTGAGGTTCAGGCTCTGGGAGGATTCATCCCTCCATCAGACCTGTTGCTACTGATTTTCAGTCCAGTTCTTGAGTTATTGTCAGCCATAGATGTATGACGAGGCTTCGGCCAACATGGATAATGTGAAGATCCAGATGCATCTCTCAGATCCTGTGGAAAGGAAATACCTTTCAGATCCTGATCATCTATTTTGGATTTTTTTTTCTTTTTTTAAGCCTGACTCTTCTTGTTTCACTTGTCCAATTACTCAAATGTTTATAGGAAATACATGCATGAGATCATTTTGTATGTGTACTTTTATTTGAACCCCCTGTAGATGCAGCCAACAACTGCCACTATTATTCCTGTGTATAAACACACCCACACACATTTCCTCATACTCATACATATATGTACAAATTTAATTACTAGATTTTATTAATGACTGGATTTGTAAAGACTTCAAGTTGTCTTTGTTACAGAGATGTTATTGACAACTAGTGCATATAATAATCTATCTTTAACCAAAAACAGTTTAGCATATTGTGCACTGATTTAACACGGGTCCTGTGGTTACATCGGTGTATTACATGTGCTGCTTGATTTTATTGTATTTAAAGTTTCTTAAGCATTTTGTTATCCAGGTTTGACCAGATTAATCATCAGATTATTTCTGTTCTTGCTTTAGTTGGTAGAAAATCTGCTCTTCTTCTAAATGTTGGGATCATTCCTCCTGCTTCTGCTGTAATTGTGTTAATGGTTGTTCCAGCTTTGTTAGTAATCATAATACCAGGAAGTTCAGTTTTATGTACTTGTGCAATAGATGTATTGCATTTTAAGCACTTTGGGAATCATCTTGTTGCAGTAAAAATAAAGTTTTATGTCTGTAAAACGTTTCCTTGGCTTTTTTGATTGATGCAAAATAAATGAGAACAAACGATGAAAAAATGTCAAAAGATCAAATTTATAATTATTTCTTTGCTAAGTTGTTTCCTTTGTGTTAACACAACCTCATCCTTAGACATCAAGAAGAAAAGTTCTTGGCTCTTCTGAAGTATGTAACAAGCTTCAGAATCACATGGATATACGATTTGTGTCCTTATGGTGGAGTTATCGTTGTTTCCTGGTGTGAAGAAAGTAAGAAAAAAAGTTTGGTGATACTTTGTGCTGGTTTGCCTCAGACGATCTTTGCACATAATTTGTCATCTTGTCTTTGCTTTATTAATCTTTTTCACACCTGCATGAATGATTTTGTGTTTACCTTGACCCTTCATCATGTAAGCATAACTGCTGTTGAACATGTATGAACATGTATGCAGAAGGCAGCATGGTATAAACACAAACTTTTGAGCAACATTCCAGCTTTCACGCAAGATAAATGAAATTATTTATCACTATAATCCTAAAACTATGTTCCAAACTTCAACAAACTTTTTGGAAAGCGAGGACTGAAAAAAAAAAAGTCTTTCATGTGTTTACATGTATTCTCTTCTAAAAGGAAAGTCATTTGCAGCACATAGCCTTGGCATTCACAGAGAAGTTCTTCCTCACATTTATGCTCACACAAAGACTCAGATTTGCACTAAAATGGTCTCATTTTGTAAGAGTTGTATGTTAAGGTGTGTGTCAACACACACACACACACACACACACACACACACACACAGCCTGTCATACACACCGTCCTTGTGGGGAAGGTCAAGGCAGCCACCCTGCTGTGTGAATGAAAAGTATAAATAATAAAGAGGTGATAATGTATGGTAAACAGAACATCTGCCAGGACTAACAACAGCTTCTACCACTCCTCCCTCATTTCTTCCTTTTCTTTTATCTCTGTCTGGCTGACTCAGTCGCTATCTTTCTCTGGATCCCTTCACATTCCGTCTTCATCCTCTCACCTTCATCTTCACCCATTTGACCCCCTCAGTGTGAGGGGAGAAGGTGAATGTAGTGACATCACCTGCCTTCAACCCTTCAGAAACCCCATGTTACCGCCTTATCTTTTAATACTACACACTGCATTATTCATCATACTACACACTCGCAGACACACAGAAACACATGTATAGAGAGGATGATGTATGATGGAGGGCAGAAAAGAGCAAGTTACAAATGGAGGGAGGAATGGAAGAAAGAGGGAAACATAAATTGTAGAGTTGGCGTATGCTGTGCAAGTTTGGGATGATTTTATATAACTTTGCTACACCCTCCTTCAAAGTGAAACACATGCTGCAATCAGGGACAGAATAAAGAAAATAAATAAATAAAAAATCAAAGAGATATCAAAGAAAGAAATATATATACTGTATATATACGGTATCTCACAGAAGTTAGTACACTTTTCACATTTTTGCTAATATTTTCATTATATATTTTAATATATATATATGGAGAGTATTGGAAAAAAGAAAACAATCTTAAACTCAAATGGACGGAACTAGAGGGTAGCATGATGGTGCATTCAAGTTGAAGTTGACAATCTGAATTTTCAATTTACTAGCTTGAAAAATAAACTAATTTTTCAGAGATGCATTTTATGTAAAAGGTGTGCTGAGTGCCATAAACTGATCAAATACAGAACTCAGGTGGACATTTGATCGGCACTCTTGTTTTCCAAGTTTGTGCTTTTGCTCTTCAAGGCTGGTTAAACAATGCAAGCATTCATGAATATTACGCCACCACTTCATGCATAATGCGGCCAGCAAACAGTTCCTCAGAGAAATTTGTTGAGAGTTGAGACTGAATAAAACAATAAACAACAACATGTTGAGTGGTACTTCTTACTTTTCAGCTTTACTCGTTATAAAATGACATGTCCCTGCCATGACCAGGTGTGATGAGCACAGATATGGAAGGTTTGTGGTCCGAGCTGAGCTGAGGGGCCAGTGATGAATTTATTGGTATGGTGGTCCTTGCCATAGTCACAGGTCATCGTTTAGTCTAACATTAAAAGTAAAAGACACAGTCTTTGACACAGGTTGATGTAGGTGATAAATCATTTATTTTTTCTTTAACACACACACACACAAAATAAAAAAAATATATATCATTTGTTCCAATATTGGTGATTTTGTTTTGCAGCATCAGGGTGAGATGAATATCAGTGAGGTGTAATGAGTGGTTTCATGGCCTAATGTTATGCATCTATGAAGGACATACAAAAAACTAACAACCTTGTTTATAAGCAGAAAAAAGTCATCTGCATATAACAATTTCTTCCCAAGAGCCTTTTTACTCTTTTAATGAAGATTTGTAGAGGTGTAAAAGGTCACTTGCTTGGTGTATTTTCTGTGCCTGATGTGATTGTAGTGGACCATGTTTTCCCTTCTGAATCAGGACTGGTATGTTGGTCAATACTAAGTTGATTTTATCTCAGAGCTAGTTTAGTTTTCTGCAGCAGTTTT
>CM047990.1:26999823-27013274 GCA_026261665.1 Melanotaenia duboulayi | reverse complement strand
GGGGGTGTTCAACAATGCAGGATATTAACATCTTACATTTTTGGAGTTCAGAAAGAGTAATAATTTTACACATTGTGAGGCTGTTTTCTTGTTGAGCTTATTTCACATTCTGGTGTGAGATCAAAGTGTTTTGTGCAGGCGCAAAAAACATTATGATTTCAAACAGACAAAAAGGTTCAAAAACAGCTAAACAGATGAGTGGGCGTATAATTATCTGTTCTAGCTTTAAACATACTGAGTTATGGATGTTTCCAAAAGAGAATCATGGATGAAAAAAAAGATAATTGCTGTTGACCAAACATTAATGTGACTACGTTTCAAACATGAAGAAATATAAAAAGTCCACAGATTCCCAGCTTATTTAATGGCTATAAAACTAACATGCAAGTCAACATACAAAGATCACTGTCAGAATAAAAAAAACACAAATTTAAATTCAGCCAGGAGGTTTTTACCTTTAGTGAACAAAGTTTGTTGTAATTCTTGCCGTCACTCCACACAGTTTTTCAAGTTCATCATCATTAAACTTGGTGGGAGCACCGAGCCTGAGGCTGCTGGTCTATAAGGCTAATAATGTGCTTTTTTTTACTTCTCACATTTTAAAATTATTATGCTGAACTATTAGTGGTGCAGCATGATGTCTTTGACTTCTTTAAGCTTAACAGCTGCAACCAGCATACCAAAATAAAAAGAAGAGTCAAATGAAGCCCAAAGGAAGATGATGTCTGCTCTAATCTGATGTTTGGATTTTTCCTTTTGGTACACTTATAACTTAAACTTACCCACACAAACTCACGTCGTTTATTATCTGTAATCATTTGTAAATCTGTAATAACAATGCTGCCAATGGAACTCTTGTACATGATTAAATTTTGTTGCATAATTTCAAATGATCTCTGGTTTAAGTTGAATAAATCAACTGAAAAAAATTAACTGAATGAAATAAATGCTTTTAAAATATAGATGCTTTAAGGTCTGACTTGATTTTTTAAGACATAAATTTATGAAAACATGGAGCTGAGAATAAAAAAAGTTGCATTGAGTGTTTAAGTTATAGCTTTACAAGTTATGATAGTACATTAATACAAGGCTTGGTATACAGGAAGACACAGTATGTAGTGTTTTTGCCTTTAATTCAAGTTTTGAATATGCTGCTGTGTGTTCCACATCTTTTTTTTTCTCTCTACATCTTTGGGAAAAGATGTAGAGAGAAAAGAAGCAAACCCTGCAGCAGCATCTTTTACAGCCTTATCATGCTTCATCTGCTGCAAGATGCAAAATGGATCTTTACTTCCAGAATACACTCCAACATCCTCCCATTTATGTGTGTTTTCCAGTGAGCCATGCGACACAGGAGGCTGGGCTGTCTGTGCATTTGCGTTCATGCTCCAGATAATAACACAGGTGCAGGTTGTTCAACTTAAACTGTCAAACTGCAACAACTGCATGTCTGAGCAACAAAACCCAGCTGTGTATGTGTGAGTGTGTGTGTTAACGATAATGAAACATGGGAAGGGAGCTGGAATGGACTGCACCCTACCTTTCAAACGCTCCCAAACCCTGCTGTCTTCATGACAAGCTGCAGACACACACACTCTCACAGCTATCCTAATTGCCGTCTCTCTCCTGCAGGGTGAGAAAATGGGATACCTGGGGGCATCTCTCACCCACTCGTTTCCTCCCACTTCTTGTCTACTGCTGCTTTCCTTCCCTTTTTCTCCCACACTTGTTCTTCACTTTTTGCATCTCATTTATTCTTTCCTCTCTGTTGTCTCATTACTTTACTTCTCTGCTTTTGTTTCTGGACTCATTTTATATGCTATCTTCCCTCGGGTTAGTTCCATTTATTCTTCGCTCCTCACCCTGCACTCCGACTTGTCCTTTATCAGGTATTTCAATGAATAGAATAAAAGATGCACAGGAACGGACAAAGTTGGTTTACTTCTTACCAGTAACTACACCTGTAAATCTAGTTGTTTACTCTGAGTTCCTTCAGAGCGCCATTAAATCCATCTTTAGAAATTTTAAATAAAGTGGCAACCAAGAAAAGGTAGAAGGCCTCAACTGACAGACCAGGAAAAGATTGCATTGATCACAAAGGTATGAAAGATGCTGATAGTAACCCTGAGGGTGCTGAACTCCACAAAGACGATTATTTCTTGTTCCTGTTTTTTTATTTATTTATTTTTTGTCCATAAGTAAACTATGCTGTACCTTCAAACCGGTCGGCATGTTGTGTTGATCAAATCGTACAAAGCCAACAACCAAAATCAATTTAAATTCCAGGTTGTTATACAACAAAACAGAAAAAGTGCCAAAGGGGTGAATAATTTTGCAAGGGAATGTGTGTCTGCTAGTAAATTCCTCATTACTACCACTGGTAAGTCCTGTAACAATGTTCTCCAGGTTCATGCAAAGTCCATCAGGCTTGAACATTTGGGAGTAACGTAACAAAAGACACAAGTAATTACAGGAATAACAGAACAAATGTATAATTTTGTTGTGATTTGGTCCAAAAAAAGTCATATTTTTAGGTCCTGAAATGTGGTTAACACAATCTTTCTATTCTTTTTCTATTTAATTTGGATAATGCAAGGTAATGAAATCAGAACAAATACAGTACATGATGCAAACATGCAGAATTATTGCCAAAAATACAAATTTTCATCCCATCCCAAGGCAGGTGTAAGACAAAACAAACACAAAAGACCATGCATGTACCCATAAAAAATAAATTTTATATAGACATAAAACAAAATAGTGTAAAAACAAAAGATCAGAATCAGAAGTCAAAAAAACGTTTTATTTATTTAACCTTTTGTTTTTATACAGGGAACAGTCTCATGTGCATAAAGGGCCTGTTTAGACAGACAAATCAACATTTAGTTTCAGTTACAGACAGCTCTAATAAAACAGAATATAAAACAATCTAAATAAAACTATTTTAGGTTTTATGAAACCATTGTTTGAGATGAGCATTACAAATATGATGGACATAGACAAAATAGGGACAATTAGTGAAATAAACGAGAAAAACAAACAAACAAACAAAAAGTCAAACTAAAATAAACAACATGACCTTCATTAAAAGGAGAAAAAATACACATGTATATATATATCATAGCCTTTGCTTTTAATTCCCATCATAAGATTTGCATAACTAATTACCATTAAAAGTCACAAAATTAGTTAAATAAGGTCCACCTGTGTGTAATTATCACATGATCTCAGTATATGTAGGTTACATCTGATCTGAAAGGTCCTTGAGTCTGAAACACCACTAATGAAGAGATGAAGACCAAAGATTTCTCCAAACAGGTTAGCGATAAAGTTGTGAAGGTTGTAAAACCTTAGACTCTTCTGAGCACCATTAAATCCATCATTATAAAGTAAGAAAATAGCAACACAACAAACCCGTCATACACCAAAATTCAGACCAGGCAAAGAGGCTAAAACTAACAGAAAGAAATGGAAAACTCCACAGCAGAGACTGGTTTATCCAACCACAAGGCCACTAAAAGCTGTATACTCCACAGAGCTGAAGTTTGTGGAAATGTAATAAAACCAAAGAAACAAAAAGCCATTGCTTATAAGGAGGAAAAAAATCTATTAGAACTTGCCAGAGGGAATGTGGACAAGTCCACAGAAAATGGTCACCTGGTCAGAAAAGTCTAAAATGAAACTTCCTGGCATTACATCCCCATAGTGAAGCATGGTGGTGGCAGCATCATGAAATGGTTTTTTTTTTTTTCATCGGCAGGGACTGGGAAACTGATCATAATTGAGGGACTGATGAATAGTGCTAAATGCCATTAAGCTTTTGAGGGAGATTGTTTCAGATTATAGACTATACCCTGACAGCTCAACCATCTGCCAGATATTCAAAACTCATTAAAGGAAAGAGCTACTACTTTACCTTTCTGACACTGGACTGGAACACCTGTGGCTGCGAGTTACATGACTGCTTGAAGCAACCAGGTAAGTAGTTCTGACAGACTGGGCTAGTTTCTCATTTCATTGTTTCCACTGGACAGATTCTCATCAGCTCTACAACTCGAGCCTGTGAGTGTGAAAGAGGACCTCCTCCATCTTCTGTCTGGAGCGTACAGCTTGTTTGATCTCACCTTTCTTTAAGTTTTGTTTACAGTGTGGATGTTTGATTTTTACCCACAATGTGTCTTGTAATAGATTAAAGACATCTTATGGACATAACATTGAGGGAGAAAAAAAACAAGCTTAGATCCAGTGACCAATATACCCAGGCAGTTTCTAAATGTTTCAATTGACCATATTTATCTGTTAATTTGAAAAAAGATGCATTTAAACTAATCAGGTTTATGATTTAGAGTACTGCTACTTGGATGCTAACATCAGTCTCAGATTTCAGCTAAAGAAAGAATGACAACGAAAGATGCATGTTAACATGAATAAATACTTGCTTAACTCGTTACTCATCTCTCTGTCTAAACATTATAAATTATCATCTCAGCTATACTTTGTCCATCACGCCCAATCCAAGTCTTTGATTTTTTTACAAATGTCAGATTTATATATATATTGTCAAATTTAAATATNTCTTTGATTTTTTTACAAATGTCAGATTTGGAGACAATAGTTGACATTCTGGTTGACATAGAAAAAAAGGGAAATATTCATTTAGATTTATTTTATTTATTCCAGCAGAAATGTCAGGGTAACATAGTGCTTCTATACAGATTATAACAGGAATAAGGTCTCAGTAGGATTATGGTAAACTGCTGTGAAACTGTTGGCAATGCTAAACCACGATCAAAAATATAAGAAAAAAGAGACATAAAGCAATGTTTCTTTATGTCAGAGTTTACTTAAAACCTTCTCGACACCCGTTACTAATAGCAGAAAGAGGCACATTTAGTGTTCATGCTTACTGAATTTACACAAAATTTAAAGGACATAAAAGTTAATCCCTCATGAAAGATGACTCAAAGTACTTTTATTTGTGACTCATCATCCTGGATGGTAGGTTTTGTTGTGGGATCCAACCAAGATAAGCACAGCTGTCACTGAAAGGAGGACTGTGTTGCATCAGCGTGCCATGACAGCTGTCAGTGTACGGAGGAAAAGGAGGGAAGAAGGTGTAGGATTTGGTAAAGAGAGGGAGGGACATGGGGTTGGACACCATTTCATCACTGATGCTATGGGACAGCTGTCAATAAAGAGGAGCGAGTGGAGCCAACAGGGATGGCCAGAGGGAAGGGAACTGGGGGAGAGCGGTGAGGTTACAAAGACAACATGTCAGTTACCCGGAAAGTTGTGAAAGACAAAAGAGAGAAGAGGGAGGAAAATGACAAAGCCCAGAAAGTCGCTGAAACATTATGATGTTGTTGTCACTGTCACGGAGGGGGAAGTCAGGATGACAAAGAGGGAGTGATGGATTTGTGAGGTGGCATCAGTTTTCTGCTCAAACTCCTGCAAAAACAGGCAGTAATAGGAGGGAAGAGACTCCAACAATGTGGAGTTTGCCCTCCAAAGTATTTCAGTTTTTGGGCTCAGTACATACGAATGTTTATGCCCTGCCTGGGGCACTCAGCTCAGGTTGTAGATGGGATTACAGTCAACTGTGCTGGCTTCCATTTACTGGCTGGTTCTGTTTGGTTCGTCTGATTCAGGAGTGCTCATTTCATTTAATAGACAGAGGGATGCTTCATCCAATTACCTCCAAAGTTTTTCTATCCGTTTCTTTTTCCTCCATCTGTGCAACATCAGATCACAAAGGCAAAAAGTAGAAAGAAGAAATCCAAAACCTCTCCCCAGTAAATCTCTGCAGCTCAGACCATGAGTGATATACTGTATAACCCCTCAAACATCTCCTGGGTCCTCCCTGGGGTCTTGCCCCAGCTGGGTATGTTTGAAACATCTCCAAAGAAAGGCGAACAGGAGGCATCCTATTCAGATTTCATACCACATCAGCTGACTCTTCATGATGCAGCGGGCCAGCAGTTCGATGCCAAGGTATCCCCAGATGCTCCAGCTTTTTATATGACACCACCTGAGGGATACCACCGAATTCCAGCCACTTGTATTCACAACCAGATTCTTTCTGTTTATATTATTGTATTTTATTAGTCATTTATTCTATTCATTTAAAAATGACAAATTTCTAAATAAAAACACAACAAGACAATAATTTATTCAAACTAATTATTTTTTGTTGTTCTGTACATCAGGTTAGACTTTTTGCTTGTTTGCAACAAAACCTGCATAAACGTTATCAGCTAACACTTAATAACCCGCAAACGAAGCGATGTCTGCGAGCTGGTTTAGGCAGAAAACTCAAGCGACTGTGCTGCATCTCACGTAATCCGCCTCAAACGTTAAAGCTACATATCAAACACACCCAGCCAATCAGAGCGGCCTCAACAGCACACTTCCTCCCTTGATTTGTGCTTCAAGCTTGCTTCCATGCTGCTGCTGCTACTGCTGCAGCCTCTCTGCCACCCCGGCATCCACCTCCAGTTTATGAGAAAAATATTGTTGAGCTGTCACTCATGCAGAAAGATTGTTGGAATGGGAGGCTAACCCCCGAACTACAATGCTCAATAAAGCTTTTATCCATCAACTCTTACGTTGTCTGACTTTAATGATCAAATAAAAAAGTGTAAATCCAGAATATGCTTATACCAAAAACCTTCCCTTTTATTCTGTATGTTAGAGATTACATTCTTTACAGGGGAAGGTTTCATCCACATGACTTACAAATGAGGTTTGGTAGCTTGCCTGTGGACATGTTGGCATGTAGGTTGGGGAGCTTTGGGAATTAACCAGTGATCTTCTGAGCCATCCCAATAACATGAGACAGAAACAATCAGAAGACAAAAATCTGACACAAATTCACATGAGCATGTAAGCAGTAAAGTCTTCGAACCAGCATTTGGTCTCAAGTGGAAAATAAAGTTAGATTGATTTGGGGCCCAGCTGTGGTCAGGCTCTTGAGCAGTGCTTATTGTGTTGCTGTGTGGACAACTTCCAACCCCCTGCATCCCCACTCTCACCCCTCCCCGAATCCCTCAGCCTCTTTTCACCCCCTCGCTGTCTCTCAGTGGACAAGCGTCTGCCATATTAATAAAAGCTTCTGTTATTGGAGATCTGAAGTGCAACAGAGAGGGAGAAAGATTGGCTTTAAAGGAGGAAGGATAAACAGGACAAAAATAGGCTNTCGTTCATGAACGTCACATCTCTAGAACATTTCATTACATGCACTACATGCTGACAGCAAATAGACTCAAAAAATTAAATTCCTTCCTTCTGTATCAAACTATTAATGTACCTTTAGTTGATTATCATGTTGCTGCCATTACTTAATTAAGGGGGCTGCATTCAGTGTTCATCAAAACGTTTTTAAAGACTTTTTCTGTATGTGTGTGAAATTGGCACCGTTGTGAAAAACAGCGTCTGTTTAACTAATTACAACCCAATTACAAATCCATGTCATTAGCCTCATAGCGTGATAGTCTAAGTAATTTTTTAAGGTTTTATAGGCAAGGATGCAGACAGTCATCAATATTAGGAAAGGACAGATATCACAATTTAGCCAAAATATAACTTTTGCTGTATGATGTGCAGTACTGATTGCAGTCAGCAAAGTGAGCCATTTTAATCAAAATGTGCCAACTTTGTTAGCAGAAATAAAACACCAGTCTGTTATCTACTTGTAGTAAAATTGTGTTATTAAAGCCACCATTTCATTGCAAGCAATTCAAACTTGCAGAAGATGAGTTTGTTTGGCTTGATTGCAAGTGGCAATGCAAATATGAAAGAGCAGCTGTTGACTGCAGTGAGCTCGGTGACGGATGGAGGTAAAAATGACAGCGACATGACATCATAAAACGCGAACATAAAATGGTGACGTTCAGTCAACAGCTGTTAGAATAAAAACAGAGAGAACACACATAACTGGTGGTTAAAATCAAGCTGTCAGCTCTCTGTGTTTAGTGCTTATTTTCCATGACCACTTGTTTCCACCGCTCTTGTCCATCTACACAAAAAACACAGCACAAGTGGGTCATGTATTTTGAATGGTATTTACTAAGAATTTTAAAGAGCTTTGGACTTCAGACTTCACTCTGAATTTCAGTTTGGTCCCAAAAGAGTATAGCTCCTTAGAAATGAACATTTGTTAAAGTAGAAAAGCTGCGAGTAAGGGGTAATGGGCCATTGAGTCTACAAATAAGTCACAAAAAGCTAAATGCTTCTCCTGAGGTAGCTAATAGGTTTTGACATCTGAGAGGACACTTTAAAGTTAAGAGGCCCCTCATCAAGTCTCTGCTTACATTCAGCATCAATTTCTGGAGCAACTTAACACCAAAAGGCAAAATAAACTCATGGCAATCATCAAGCATGCAACAAGAATCCCCCGTCCTACTAAAACCCATCTGTAAAAACTTTATTCACAGAGGAAAGATAAAAGTAAATGCATCACCACGGGCTGCACGGGGGTGTGGTGGTTAGCACCACAGTCTCACAGCAAGAAGGTCGCTGGTTTGAGCCTTGGCTGGGAGGAGATTCGAGCAGTGGAGTTTGCATGTTTGTGAGTTCTCTCCGGATATTCTGACTTCATCCCACCGTCCAAAGACACGCATATTAGGCTAATTGATCATAGGTTCGTGACCAGTCCTGCGATGGACTGGTGACTGTCCAGGGTGTACCCTGCCTCTCACCTGCTAAATGCTGGGTTAGGCTCTAGCTACCGCGCGACCCTTCATTGGACGAAGCGGTACAGATAATGGATGGATGAATGGCATCACCACAGACCCTTCACACTTCCTTCACCACTACTTCTCTCAGGAGAGAAAACAATCTTTAAACCAGGTAAAGCTACTTTCTAAAGGACCTTAGTACGAAAGTGTTATATGGATATGGGATAGTTTGTGTACTATCCTATCCTGTAGATGAGATAGTACTTGTCATTTGACTGTTCTTAACTTTAACCAGTTAGATTTTAACTCCTGTATATAACCAAACAGAACCAAGAACGTACTTAAATAGGGAAGGTGTGGAAGTTCTGGGTCAAACTGGAGCTTATATTTGTATGTTGTCCTTGTGCACACAAGGGTTCTCTCCGGGTATTCAGGCTCCCTCCACAGTGTAAATGCACATCAACAGGATAACTGGTGATTTTGAATTGACTCTTGGACAGTGGATTGTATTAACCAATATACCCGTGTGGAATAGTTATCAGCCAAGCAATGATTGTTTGGTTGGAAACAGAGGTCAACAATACTGGGTCAATTCTGCTTGATTTATCAATAAAATTCAAATTTCAGACATTTTAAAATAACATATTTTTTTCTAAAAAAGAAATAAGAGAATTACCCATGAATAAGTTCAAAGCTTTTCTATTTACTGAAAGCTTAGGCGGTTTTCATGTTAATAACACTGAAGATGTTTTCTTTGATTGTTTTTACCTCCAAACTTTAGAAGAATAGAATGTGTTAAATATTGTCTCTATTTGTGCTTCTATTCTTACTTTTGGTTGTTAGAAGTTGTAGATTTCCATTCACATCTGTGGATTCATCTGGCCGGAGTGAAACTGTGTCCTCAAGAATTAAATTAAGAACTAAATATAGATTTTAGTTTATAAACTGGCATTTATATTTAACAATATTACAGGATTATAATCAGTTTTACATGAACACTTTTTTCTGTTCTTGCATATTTCCTGGAATGTCTCCAAGAACCCTGGCTCCTGGGATATCTTCACTGCAACCTCAGATTCAATAAGACAGGAACAGAAAATGATGGCTTTTTGTTTGTTACAAGACAGAAACTTTTATGGGAAAAGTTCAGAGCTTACACTTGATAAATAGTGAAGAGGCTGACACCCCGGATGAAGTTGGTTTACACATAACTTGATAAGAGTAGATTGTTGTATGGTTTTGCTCTGGTCTTGCAAGTGTAAATGGTTTGGTTTGCAACACTTTATGGGCTGGAGATTTTCACCAACACCAACTCTTAACTTTTCTGCCTGGTGGAAAATTGGGGTTTTTGGCTTGTGCGCCATTATCGCCAACATCTGTTTGTTTATGTGGCATTAATCTAGCTAAGAAAATGCTGTTGCTAACATTGTTGACTGACCTTTATGTTTGTCTAAACATTTACTGCGATTTATCAGCTATATTGTCTGAAAAAAATGTCCCAATCCAACAATCCAATTCAACAACATAAAACAAGGCGGCTTATGATGCTAATCATGTGCCAGACCTGGTCAGGCCTTCCAGATGGTGGGATACATTTGAAAAGGAGGTGGTTCTTACCAAGAGAATATTAAAATAAATTCAATATGTCTTGTTAAATTTCTAGGATTTAACAATGGAAGGAAAAACTTTAGTTTACCTTGACAAAGGACTGAGATGAAACCACAGGAAATGCCAGACAAGAAGGCAGGTCTTCCCACTTTTACTTCACCTTCTATTAAATAAGCTGTGTTTAAACCCTATAAACTCCCCCCATTTCATGTCAAATCATGTGCATGTTGTGTGTATGTATGAGAATCAGAGTGTAAGACAGAAAGAGGAGGATCATGTTCTCATAAGAGACACAGAACTGTGGGTTAGAAATAGAATAACGTGCCCCGGGAGCTCCTTCATCTGGAGGCATTAGTCTAGTTAGGGCAATTCTTCTTTAGATTGACTCCGGAGGTGGTGTGGGCATGAGTGTGTGTGCGTCTACACTTATTTATTCCAGTTTTCGTCAATTGACTCCTCAGGTGATGGCACATACTGTGAGTTTTAATATCACTCTGTGCAAGTGTGACCTATTTTCCAACCATTTGCCTGTTGTTGAAGCTTTGTCAGGTGGCACAGCAGCAGTATAAAGTGGTTTAATGGCTGCTGCTGAGATGACAGTTCCCTTTTAACCATTGGGTGTCTCTCTTTCTCTCTCAGTGTGTTTTCCTTAGGTTAATTCTGAAATGCCCTTCTTCCATACACCTCCCTTCTGTTTGTCAAGCTTTCAACATTTTTGTTTACACTACTTCTTGCTTTTGATTTCAGTTTTCTTTTCATTGTCATGTTGAACACAAGCAATATGTAAAATAAGGCCATACAAGCATTTATATGTGATCCTTCCACGAGGAAACATATTTCATTTGCTATGCAAAGCAGAAAGTGCACATGACATTATTATTTACAAGAGTAAATGTTAAAGGTAATCTATAAAATCTTTTAATTTGTGGGCAACTGGCTTCCCACCAGTAGGCTTGTCTTTTGCAGTCTTTTTTTTATTATACAGAAATTTTGAGTAACCAGAGATGGCACCAGGTTTAGTGCAAGTTTTAGAATTTTAACTTGTTTTACCAAAGGAGGAAAGTAAACTATTCACATAAATATGCAGAACTAAACAACTATAACTATTTTTATTTCTTTTTTTTATTTTTTAACTTGTCTTATTTGATTTTATTGCTTTTGATTTTCATTCTTTGTGCTTTTAGTCTTCTGTTCAGCCCTTTGGTCCTCTGGTTGTTTATAAAGTGCTTTTTAAAGAAGCATTATTTAGAATTTGAGAAATTAAATTCATGTACAGTAAGACTGGTTTGCATCGCTTTCATTTCTTTTGTAAATGCAAAAGCATCAAAAACAACAAGAGTTACATCTGATAATGTTTTCTAAAATAATTTAATAATGTACCTGCAGCAAATTTATTACATCAAATAGACAATCACTAATCTTTGAAAATAATGCGCTTTAATGAACTGGTAGCAACATATATCAGCTTATCAATTCACACATTTACCCTGTCACCTGCTTGAAAACAAAATCTTTCTGTTTTCCTTTTCATGTCAGCCTGACGTCTGTGTTTGGCTG
This sequence comes from Melanotaenia duboulayi, assembly GCA_026261665.1. Classification (NCBI taxonomy): domain Eukaryota; kingdom Metazoa; phylum Chordata; class Actinopteri; order Atheriniformes; family Melanotaeniidae; genus Melanotaenia; species Melanotaenia duboulayi. The sequence goes on along the minus strand of CM047990.1, from coordinate 27,001,434 downwards.
AACCCCTTGTTACTTTCTCAGTAAGCTATAAATATGTTGTTAGGTCAGTTAATGCTAACGCCGCCAGTTTTAAAACGTGCACACATCCAAAACTGGAGAACCTGGACAGACTTACTACTGTACATCATAGTACCACTTAGTGAGCTCTGATTGATTTAACTTCTTAAAAAAACACAGTTATCTTCTTCCTAACAATTACTGACCTGTTCATGCAGTAAATAGCACATATATGAACTATTCAGCAAAATTTCATCAGCATTTTTCCTGTTGAGCTATTTACTTAATGATTAAATTGGCAGACAGAAGTGAACCAGGAAGTTCTTGGGTGTTTCAGGTTGGACATTGTATGATTTAGAAATGAGATTTAGGGGAAATCTGCCCACAGCATTTTTTCTGATGAAGGTTTTCATCACTTTGCGCAACTCTTAAATGCGAACATGCACTTTAATTTAAACACTGGGCTTCACACTTTTTTTTTCAAAGTAGATGAACAAGTCTAAATTGCACTGCGTCTCTTGACTTGTGTTGGTCAAGTATGACCAGAAATTAATTTTAGATGAATCCCATGGGACTCATTTTTCATGTGTGACGTCTTTTTATTTATAAATGAATAAATAACACGTCTATTTTGGGCAGTAATTATTAGTTTCTGCACATTGTCAGTCCCTGCAAAGATGTCATGCTGCCTTGTGGAAATGCTAAATAGGTTTTGGAGCAGCCGTCTGCTAGATGGAGGTGAAAAATGTGTCCAGACAAGAGCTAAATTAGCTAATCTAATTTTGTGAGAGTGCGTGTTCTTGCATGTGTGTGCAGTTTTCCACAGTGTTTATATGTGTATAAGCTTTTGCTTTGGTGTCTTGCCTGTTCCTGCACTTTGTGTAGTAATTGAACCATTGCTTGGTGGATGTTGCTTGAGCACAAAACAAATTTCTAGCTAGCTAAACAGGCACTGTAATTGAAATTAAAAGGTAGCCACATTCATCATGCTGAGCCAGGGCCTAATTGAAATGTATATTTGTTTGTGTGTGTGTGGATGTGTGTGCATCTGAGAAGCATAAGGGGGTGGGTTAGACAGTGGAGAACCAAAGTGATGGAGTAAAAGATGGAGGGAGACAAAGTTTGTATAGAAATGTGTGTGTTTGTTTAGAGAAGAGGAGTGAATGTGTAATTAGGCTAGGAAGCTCAGACTCCATATCTGTACCTGTCTTGGTGATAAATAACACAGGAGACAGATAGCATCCACAAACATCTTACCTTCCCCTCTGTTCATCTCCTGCACCCTCCCTTTCACTCTTTCCTCATATTTCACACATTTTCTCCTTTGATTTCAAACTATTCCATCTCAGCTCTAGAATTTTTTTCTTTTATTTTTTAATGCAAGTCATGTTTCTGCATGGCTTTTTCTTGGAAAATGATTCATCACATCAGCATTTTCCTCCTTTGTTGGTTTATAATGTAGAAAACTTGATTTTTTTTGTATGGACTGGCAACAGACTAGCGACCTGTCCANGGACTGGCAACAGACTAGTGACCTGTCCAAGGGTGTACCTGCTTCTCGCCTGCTAATTTTTTGGGATTGGCTCCAGCTTCCTCCGACCCTGAATTGGACTC
>CM047990.1:26882532-26897112 GCA_026261665.1 Melanotaenia duboulayi | reverse complement strand
GAATGACATTATGATCCAACCATATTAGTAAATTAGTAAATTATTGTTTTTAGTGTCACATCCAGGTGCTGTTTACTTTTTTCCACTAGATGGCCCATTCATTGCTTCTGAACCACTTCGAATTAGGATAAACACGGTATTAATCTGTGTTAATAATAAAAACATCTTTTCTTATAACAGGAGAGCTTTTAACTGACACACGCCATAAGTGTAATGTGTGAAGAAACAGTTTTAAGGTAGTAATGCATTCATTCTCTGTACCGCTTAGTCCATTAAGGGTCGCAGGTAAGCTGGAGCCTATCCCAGCATTAACAGGTGAGGTACACTCTGGACAGATCACCAGTCCATCGCAGGGCCAACACATAGATGACAAACAACCATTCACACTCGCACACACACTCCTAGGAAGAATTTAGAATGATCAATTAACCTAACATGCATGTCTTTGTATGGTGGGAGGAAGCCGGAGTACCCGGAGAGAACCCACGCTTACACGGGGAGAACATGCAAACTCCACACAGAAAGGCCAACGCCCTGAAGGTTCGAGCATCCCCCAGCCGAGATTCGAACCAGCAACCTTCTTGCTGTGTGCAGCCCTTTAATGTGGTAATGCTTCATTTTTAATGTTTTGATGTTCTAAATCAGATTTCACGCCCACAGACCATTTCATATTCAGGGCTGCAGTGCAGATGTAAATTAAACTACCACTTTAAACTGTCCAGAATGCGTTGCTTATATATCAAACCTACTGGAAAATGAAGATGACACCATGTAGGAAACAAGTGTTTTCATCTCTAATAAGTGAACTACCACATACCACCTGCTAAAAAGCACTGACTAACAAATCCCAGTTACAACCCATTACCAAGCCAGATATAGACTGCATGAGCACACAGATGCCAACCTCCCTCCCATCCTCATATGAATATAAAAAGGGAATCTTTGTTCATAGAAAGTTTTGTTGTCAGACAGAATAACTGAGCTGAAGCTGCTGTAATGACACTCAGGCTCATAGGGGCCACTGGTTACAAGCTGAGTGAAAGCTGAGTGGAAACAGACATCAGAACAAGAAATTCTCACACTGCGATGTTTTCACAAAGTGAAGCACAAGCTCGCAGAACGAGAGCGTAGAGGGAAATCATTGGTCATAAAGCAAGATTATCAAAGTCGCTGAGATAGAAACTGAAATCTGCAAAAGAGACAATAAAATAGAAGTGAAAGTAAAGCAACAAATACAACTTGCTCCATGCAGCATCATAGCTATTTTAGACCATTTTGCTGGAGCAATTAGGGAAGCCAGATGTTTCTTAGTGTAAACAGAATTAGAATAAGATTTAAAATCTCCACAAATTTGCAGACGTGTTCATGGAAACTGCTAATGGAATTTGTCAGGTATTCTTCACACTCATGTTTAACAATTAACAGCAACATCTTAAACATTTGCTTTTTTAATAATTGTGATTTCACTAAAGCTTTATTATATTTCCAAAATGGAAAGCAAGCGGTGCACTTCACTTTAAACTTAAAAAAAAAAATTAAAAATCTATAAATAACAAGAAATGATTGGAATCAGGGTAAATAAAATAAAGATACTTACAAACCTACATATGGTTGAGACACTACGTACCTTCCNAGGTAAATATAATAAAGACACTGTACAAACCTACATGAACATATGGTTGAGACACTACGTACCTTCCTACAGTCACATCTATAATCAGATATCAGATATGTGCTCAAGGTTAAAAATGTAAAGTTCTGCTTGCATTTAAATAAAAAGGAAAGCATTTTTGCTCCAATAAATATTTACTGATGCTGCTCTAAAGTAATTCCTCTTCAGGGAACAATCTATTGAGAAAAAAAAGAAAACAAAGATAACGGAGTGTTGGAAAGCTGGAATTTAGTAAAGAAAAAGCAAACGTCCAAGGCATAATTTGTAGGATTTTCAATATAAATTCATATAAAAAATAACAAAATACCATAATTAAGAAATTAAAAAACATGTTGTTTGCCATCATTCCATATGTGATATTTTATTAAATTACAAAGTTATTGATCCTTTTTTAAACTAAAAACTTGTAGTACCCTTTTTCCATTAGTAGAGTGAGTATAAGGCAATTTATAGCAGAGCAGCTCGAATCTACAGCTCAGAAGCGATTCCTACATTAGTTGAGAGAAGGGGAGGAGGGGTCGGGAGGCGGAGCTTTGCACTGTGGCAGCGTTTCAACTGATTTACCTCACCAGTCTTCACCTGAATTTGTGAGAGCAGATCTTCCAGAGAAGTTTAGACAAATTGACCTTGGCTTGTTTATTTGATATAAAGCATGGATGAAACCACTTCAGAGTGACCAATATCACCGCCAGAGTTAGCTTCTGGTAAGAAGAAAAAAGTCCACTATGAGTCACAAAAGCTACATGACAACAAGCGTGGGAAAACTAGAATTAATATCAGTGTTGCCTTCACACGCATGAGACAGGTTCATAACAACAAAGGACTGAAGTCTGATGCAGAGTTGGCAACGTTACTTCTCAACGACTAAGTATGAATTTACACACACAGATATGCTATTATTAATATGCAGTTTTCCTAAAAACACAATCATATGCCAGGAACAAAACTGGTGTATTGTCTGTGTGGATCGGGCAACTTTTCTCTAATAACCCACACACAGCAACTGGGGATGACGCGCTGATTTCCTGCTCCCAGGGAGCCATGCTTCTATAATATGAAATGCCTATAGGAGGCATGCCAGTACTGTCTGTTATCATCACCTGGCTCCCTTGCATGGCCAAGTGCTGTCACATCCTCTCGATAATGCCCATGTAAAGAAATTTTTAATAATACTATAATATATAATGCAAATGGTTTGACTGTCAAAGCAAGAAGTGACAAATACTAAAAAGAAAGTGCTGTAAGTACATCCATGAATTACACAACATTTACTTTACAACAAGAAATAATACATAGGACATGTAGCATTATTAGTTATTATAATATTTGTAAAAATATGGATTTTTGCATTTTTTAATCAGTGATAGGTTGACAAACCATTGAACATGAAGCTGCATCCTGCATTTTACCTGTGTGGCCGCCAACCGGTCACAGCGATACTGTTCAAATCTATCCGAGTGCTAAGCTCTGGAAGTTGCAGCTCGTGTTCCTCGACCTCTGCCTTGTACCCTGAGCCCTCGTCCCTCGTCCATCGGTCCTGCTTCGGCTCAAATGCTGCAAACTTTGGGACACATCGTCCTCCTCAATCTGAAAACACAAGAGCACAGACTGACATATCTGTAACAACATTAAAAACTTACCAATTCTGCATCATGTTGTCGTGTCACTCTCTGTTAGTCTAAGTCAGTCTAATATTNGTCGTGTCACTCTGTTAGTCTAAGTCAGTCTAATATTAGCTGAATATTTGCAAAGATATTTATAACATTATAATTAACCTAGCAACTAGATAGCTAATCACATAGCTTTGCCTCATTTGCTAGCATTGTTTATTCCATATGCTACATTGCAATTTTAACATGTACTTACTTCACAAAACAACATAGTAATAATTAAAAACTAAATTTTCAGCTTAAGGCAGAACTTGTTTTAACAGTTACTTACCAGTTCACCTGGATATGATAAAATATATAATATATAATATGTTTTTTTTTCTATTTTTTCTTTCTTTCCCTTCTGAAGTTATATTGTTGGGATAATGCTCTTTGTAGTGTCCACAATCTGATATTATGAACTGTAGATGGGGACAACCATCAGTTTCTCTGGTCTCCACCTTGTCCATTAATTCCTCATAATGGACACCGCATCAGGTTTTATCTCTCACATAAATTGTGTTTTCACTGCCACGTTGGACTATAAAAGATAAATGAGATGGGATTTGTGGCCAGATATTTCATATTACATTTCAAACATTACTATCCTTACTGATTGTTAGCCATCCTTGATTATAGCATAGAGTCACTTCTTCTCATAATAATCTTGTGAGCTCTGTACTTCTCTCAGATGGCGGTTGCTAATGGGGCTGAGGTAGTTTCAGTGTGGTTCGGGTGGTAATGACCACAGGTTGCAGATGGAAAGGCATGAGAGGAGTAGACTGACTCCTGCTACTGCTCAGAAATGGCGGGAAATATCATGAGAATTGTGCAACTACACAGAGCCTCTACAAAAACCTGATTATATCTTTACCCTTGCTTTGATTTAATGTTTTTCATTAAGTTTTACCTATACCCATGTGTGCAATCACAGCATGGATTATCTAAACAGATCTGAAAAGTGTTACAAATCTACGCCTCTACAGCCTCCTACAGTGGGCAGTTCATGGCCTTGTCATGATTTGTTTAGTACCTTTGAGAATAGAAGAAGTTAGCTTATGTTTCTTATGGGAGGTTTCCATGCAGTAGTTATCTATTTGAGTATGACATCTGGATATTTATTATATTTACATTAGAGTGTTTGAAACAGTCAGAGGTCATGCATTTGGAATGCCTCAGAAGGTTCAACAATGAAGGCAGGAATAGTAAAGTATCATCTTTACAAATCCAAATTCTAAATGTTCTTTTCACTAAGTAGTTTTGTTTCGGGTAAACCAGGAAACAGCGATACATTTATGCTCAGGTTTCGGTTTTGATGTTGCTGTTCAGTCCTCACTAGAATCTTCTCAGAATGAACAGCAGGAGAGACAGCGAGCTTTCCAAAATATTAATCTATGATGCATCCTGTGATAATTCCTCTTTGGTTCATTTGATGGTCCGGTTGCTTTCACCCTATAAGCAAACAGCACCAGGGTCCACTTGCAAGTTTACCTAGACCCCCTGTTTTCAAGCAGACCAGAGTCCCTTTTTTTGGTGCGCACCCCTGTGCGGATTTCACCCTACAAATGAACTGTATTGTCTATGGAAGCAGACCAAACAGCACTCATTTGAATGTGGCCTTAATCTCCTGGTTCCAATGATGAGGAGGCCTTTACTAAACATAGGATAGAAGACAAAAGAAACCAGAAAAACTGACATCCCAAACAACATATAACCATTAATCTTACTTTTTCTTATAGATCCAGGCCAATCATGCATGTCTTAAATTAAATAACCCAGTAATTATTTCCTAAAGATCTAGGTGCACAGAGCTATATGTTAAACGGAGCTTGACTATAATTTGAGCCTACTCCTAGTCTGTGCAGTGAATCTAAACTGAAGTGATTCTTTGCCTTAGATTTCTCTGCTTTAAACTGTTTTTTTTAAAAGCATCTGCTCACAGTTTCTCTGTATTTGACATTGCAGTGTGTGTACAGTGTCATTTCTGCAAAGCAGCTGCATTTTAGGACTACTTTCATTACAGTGACCTTGTCAGTCAGTGTCGGATGTACAGACACTACTAGTATGTCCTCAGCTAATCCATACGCCCAATTAAGGATCAGAGCTGGCTTTTACCTGTTTGTGATCAATAGCACACACAGTCATATCCCTTCCACCTCAGGCAGCTGCAGCACACCGAGACATACACATAGCGCAGCTGCTGTAGTTTACATTAATATCTGCATCTTAGCTGCATGCAAGTTACTGTTCATAGATGGACCGGTGCATCAATGTAATAGAAGTTAACTGCATATGCATACAGATCGCTTCCCTCCTCTCCAACTGTTTGGTCATGGAAGGTTTACTTTTACAAATAAAAAACAGACCTAAAAGGGAACCTGACTGAGCCTAACAACCTTTATCATGTTCCAATTTATTCAATAAATACATTGTTTATTTCCCCCTGAGGGCTACTGGCTCAGACCAACATTCATTAAAGCTTCTTCACACAGGATGTCAATTATTAATTCACCATTTATGACCTTCCATTAGAATGCATGGCTCATAACACAGGGGAGACTGTGGCAGGCTTTTTGAATACATTTCATGGAACAAATGATTTTCAATAAAAGAGACTTTTGCCCTTTGGAAAAAAAAGCCTTTCATAACATGGACTCCTTTGTAATGAGATGATGAAAAATAAGACGGCTTCTTTTCTAATTGATGATTACCTCTTCCAATGTGGAAGTGTTCAGTTTTACAGGAGATCACAAAACAATTCAGAAAGTATGCATTTCTCTCAATTTGGTGAAATCACATTAACGTCTTTAAGGAGGAAAAACATAAACCGCATACACAAAATATCTGTACACACAAAATGTTCAGAGTGTACATTTAAGTATATATATATANTCATAAGAAACATGAATGGCATTTTATGGGTCAATGCAGATTCTGCAGTGAGGTGTGTCATTAACAATGTTAAAGACAGATTCCTTCAATCTGCTGCTTGGTCTACGTTCCTATGCTCATCTGAGCTGTAGGTAGTGACCATAATAATAGGTTCAGAGACAAGTTGTGAAAATAAACTTTCTCTCAAGGGTGTCTTTGATCACATTTAAAGCAGGCTGTTGATGTGTTTTAGGCATCTGCCTTGGATGCTTCTCAGAAGCTTCCCAGGTGAGGTGTTTCCGGCGTGGCCAACATGTAGGAGACCCCAGAGCAGACTCAGGGCAAGCTGGAGAAATTATGTCTATTGGCTGGCTCAGAGAAATGTATGTATCCTCCTAAGGAGATGGAGCAGTTGGGCAAAAAAAGGTTGGCCTGGAGAGCTCTGCTTCAACTGCAAAAGAGGACGGGCGGCCAGAATTATTATTATTATTATTATTATTATTATTTCCTTTGTTTCACTCCTGAGATTAGCTAGAGTAACCAACCTTGGAAAAACATACAAGTTTGAAAATCTATCATTCTTTTAATTATTTTCCTGTTTCTTTCATCAATATGGAAAATTAACTGCTCCAAATAGCAAATATCACTTTTTACATCTAAATGCTCAAACTGCTTTTTTATCATCAAACATTTTAAAGTACATTTTGGACATTGTTGTAAAACGGACATTGAAGCCCTTGTCGGTGTGGTTCCACTGAAATTATGTTTTAATATTTGGTCCAGGAAGTTCAACTTCCTCTGAACATCACCCATGGCTTCCCTAAATCTTAAAGTTTGGAACAAGAGGAAAATGCATCAGCCTCCATCTGCAAGTCTGCAAATGTTGAACAGCTCCAGCATGTTGCATGTAAAAGCTGTAGAGATCCCATCCCTGTCCTCTACAGACAAGCCTTGAAGGACATGTCTGCATCAGTATTTGGTCAAAATTAGCTGGAGAATACCAGTTACATCAAATATTAGCAAAAAATGTGATTCTGTGCATCCTTACTTGTATCTTGTAATTTTTGTATTAAGGTATCATCCAAGTTTCTTGTGTTTTTCTGCCTTATGGCTTTTCATGCGTATATTAAAACAGGGCTTTTGCAAGCCATTAATTCTCAATCTTCTTTTTAACGCTTCAGTCCAAAACACATTAAAGTTGTTTGTGATTTTTACAAATATGACATTCAAACAGAATCTACAAAGTCTTTGATCTATCAAAACCAAATTCATCACCTGAAATCAAAACCCTTTTTAAAGATAAAACAAAATATCTTGCAGCACTTGACCCACAGGGCCTCTGCAATGCATAGCTTTTTTCTACATAATCTTTTGATGTGATTACCTGCAATATAGTTTATGTATCTCAAGAGATACATGGGTTTATCATGCCCCCCCAACCCCCCTCCTCAGTTCATGTCTGTGGAAAAGAGGTATGTTGCTCTGAAATCTCAATGCAGCATATAAACAGAAGATTATATGTCTATATAAGACCAACTGTTGAATGCATGCTGGCACACCGATGTCACACTTCTTGATTTCATACATAGCCCACTGAGCAGGAGCAGAAGAAGAGCTTAGTTGGTAAAAAAAAAAAAAAAAGAAAAAAAAAGAAAAAAAGATAATAATGATGAAGATAGAAATATATATTGACATTATCATTATTTCTGCACAAGCCAGCAATTTAAAGTCAGGTATAGTCTGAGACAGAAAAAAGAGAAAATTACCATAGACAATGAGGCTAACGAGTCAAGACAGCATCTAAAAAAAGAGAGATACAGACCAATACAGGGGTGGTTTTAAATTGATGAGGGAAGGCCAGACTTGGAGAAATCCAATTAGCAGACCACCGTTTCCAATGAGAGGGTTCTTCAATAATGCAGACCTGGTCAGCTCTCGTCAAATAAACCAGCTTCCAATCTACACCACTGATGGAAACATTTCACATTTGAACATTGATCCGGAAACCATCCCAATCTATTCTCTAAATGGTCTCCAAGTGTGAAGAGCAGCAGTTTGCGGTGCCCTCCCCAGGAAAAATAAATAAATAAAAAATAAAAAAAACTTTTTCACACATTCTCAAATAATCACTTTTCTCTCACTTTCTTGGTGACAGTAAAATAATATGATGAGACTAAACAGCCCTTGTCATTATAATATCCATTTAGAACAAATGAGAAGCCTTACGAAAACTAATTGTAACTTATGCATTAATACAGTTTCTTGCAGTTACCTACCTCAGGGAAAGCAATTGGGTCACAGTTTGTTCTGCAGTTAGTTCACACACACAAGTTTCTACACAAGACTTTTCCTTTTGTTCATTAGCATCTTTAATTCAAACAACCCCTGAAGTAGATTCATGGTATGATGGGGCAAACAATAGCAGAAATCCAGCACTAAGCAACAAATCCAAGGATGTACTCCTTTAATCATATATTGAATGTTTCAGCCTTACATGTGGCCTTTGGTTCTCATAGTAACTTTTAGGCCTAAACGTTCTCTTACTTGATTATAAAAGTTCTAAATCTTTAGAATTCAACTTGTTTGGAGTTGGCAGAAGCAACACAATTCCCCAATAAGCTAGTGGCATTCTCTTACAGGCACAAACACACACACAATCATACAATATCACACATGCACAATTAATTTTCTGTCCTGAAAGGCTTGGAACCTAAAATAAATAGTCCGGTTTCCATGCATACACAAACACACATGCATCCTGGGACTGTTGGCAAGCTTTGAAGGAAATTCTTGGCATAGTCTTTGACAACCACAAGTGGTTTTGGTGATGAGCTTTGTGTGTTGTATGATTACTTTCTGTCCAGTTTTTTTTGGAAAATTTATTTAATTTCTTTTATTTGAGCTTTTTTTAGTTGTTTTTTTGCATAAGGTACCACTAAACTCCAAATCACTGCATGTGTTTCCTTTTCTCTTCGGCATTATGTGTCGTTTCCCTGAAGATTACGTTAAAATTTTTCAAAAATTATTAATATTTTGAAAAAAAAAGGTGTACTGCCAATTATAATTACAACCGTAAAATATACTAGATTTAGGATCTTAGACTCTGGTTTGTGATAGTAAATTTTGTATTAAAATATTATGCAGGCAGTGCACAAAAAAATACTTTAATCAGATGCACAATTAATCAAGTCAAGCATTTCATACCTGCATACAGAAGTCTAACACACGCCAATACTTATATTTGTTATGGCAAAAGAATATTTGTATCTAAGCTTTAGGAATTAATTAAAAGCTTTCTTCTGACTCTTAAACAAATAGTTCTGGAAAAAGGCTTCAGTTTGAAGTATAATATTTTTCATGTATTTACAAACACGACATGGAAAAATATTTTACTGCACATACTTTGTCATATAAAAAAGACTTTATCTTGACAATCCAAAATGTTGAGCCACTAAAATGTGGTGCCAGCAGGATTATCTGAGTTGTAACCAGCTGGGTTTGTGCAAGTTAATTACCAACACTACATGCAGCCCATTTGCTGAGTGGTACATTTACATCATGAGTATGCTCAGGAGATATTCTGCCACTAAAAGCTCAACACACCCATCTCATTAAAAGTGGACACTTAAGGGCGCACATGCTCAGAGCAATTTATATGTTACCCACAGTATCGGTTCCCATCAGTTACTTCACATCACATGGTAGCAATGTACTAAAAAATGAAACTTTATTCTAGCAAGTAGAAAGACTCGTGGAAGTATTAGGACGGCGATGTATGACGCGTGAAAAGAGATCTACCAATTTACGTACGTAAGGCAGCATGAATGGGCTTCATGGCCTTTAACCTAAATGGTGCTTTAGCAACTATCAAGCAAAGCCTTTACTGCAGTTTTAAAGCTTGAGGGCTCTCACTTCAGAATGGAGTTGTTAAATCCTACAGCATCATTTGTAAACCAAGTTTAATGATTTGAGATCAATATCTGAAAGATCAATAAGCCACAATTTCCGTTTGGGTCAAAGGGGCTAATATGTCTAATCCTAGTTTGTCTATTTGTCCAAAACGTAATGGTGTCACAGTTCAAAACTGTAAATTGTGTTTTTGTCATGCGTTGTTCATGTGATATAATGAAAATATAACGACTAGATATTTGTTACTGTGCAAAAAAATTTTTTACCATGTAGAGCTTGTAACCTACATTAATTCTAACTCTAAGCACATATTTCTAACAACTAATTGCAAGAGTACAGAGGAAAAGTGCAGGTGAGTCTTGAATCAGGGATTTCTTGCACAAAAGTGTTCCTGGTGTCAAAAAGCTCAGTGAATTAGTACATCTCACCATCCACTTTTTTCTACCTCATTCAGGCGTTAATGGCCAAGAATATGAAAGTGATGTCAAAAGTGGACATCATTATGCAGAAACTGTTATGGAGATACAATCCACTGAGAAAAAAGGAAAATCACAACTTGAACAGTTTCTGTGCATGGAACACTGTAGGGAAATGTCATACATCCCTCATACACTGTCAAACCAACGCAGCAACAACTGTTCATATTACATGTGGAAAAAAAAAAACTACCTTACCTCAGGTAATTTGAATTTACTAGGATTTAAAAATAACACATACATCCCTGTGTAATCCATAGGTCTCATCTTCCAAACTTTCCATTAAAGGTCCCATATTATGCAAAATTCACTTTCTAAAGGTTTTCTAACAGTCGTATGTGGCCCCATAGTCTGTATATGAGGCCCAAAAATGAGAAAATTCTGTCACCTTGCTCACTTGCTTGCTCCACTTTTTGCTCAAACGGGTGCGTCTAAGATCTTTCCCTTCGGGTAGCTGAGCGTGCCTTCTAAAGAATCTGAGCGGGCGCCAGCGAAAGCTGGAACCTTTCCCAGAGAGGGGCGTGGAGTGGACGTGGACAGGCACCACTCATGAACACTGAAAATTTCAGACACAGAAGCAGCCCATTCTCAGTAGAGCTCACTAGAGCCAAATTTGGAATTGCTGGAATTAAGGACCAAGGCTGAATTAGGGTATTACACTTTGAAAACAATGCTTTTGGACCTCTGACACCCATATCAAGTTGTTGAAAAAAATATATAACATGGGACCTTTAACTAGTTTATTTGTCCAAAATTTAGGCAAATATTTGACTTAAACTTCATCCCTCAACAAACACATTTGGAAAAATTGTAAAACCTTTACTGTTTATCACCCTGCCTCTGTGTTGTTTTCTTCCTTTGTTAATGTTCATCCTTTTAAATAGATTTCATTAGCTCAGTGTTTTTGCAGCCCATCTTTTTTTTTTATCTGATATCTTTAAATTTTACAATCATATGCTGTCAGTACATTTACTTTTACTCTTTGTTTTTTGGTTTGTTTTCAGTTGTTTTTTTTTTTATATATATGTGATTTTGGCATCCCTATGAATAAATCACAGACTGCTTGTTACACACTGTTGTAGAAACACAGAAGCAGATAAGAACTAAATTAATAAAAGAAGTAATAGAACAATAACAATAAAAGTTCAAGAAAGCACTTGCTTCTAAATTTTTGTTTAAAGTGAATCACTTTAGGCAGTTTCCTGAAAAATCTAGCTTTATATTTTATTTATTGATGAAAAGTTTGCAAAGCACACATTGTCTTTCAGGAAAAAGCTGACTTCTTAAAAGAGTTTCATTGCACATTATATATTATTAATTCATGCAAGAGGCTTATTAGCATTTCTACCCTTTTGCATGCACTCACGTCTAACAGCTCTGATACAAACAGGCCTTTTTTAATCCTCTGAAGTATCGTTGCTCTGTTGTGTCCTTTATTGTGATCTTTATTATAAAAATCTCAGAGTCTGAAAATACAAAAATAAAAAATTATTGGCTATGGAAAAGCATGTCAGAAAGAGATGGAGTGAGATGCAGCAACAAGATTAGAAGCATTGTCATTGAACAAGAATACAATAAAACTCCATTTGGCAGCATCTTTAATAGCAGCAACAATGTCTCAGGCAAATAAAATGAATAAAATAGAAGCTATGTAAGTAATGAATATTTAACTGCAGTTAAAATGTTATATAAGTAGTCTGTATTAAAACTAGCGCACGAACAGAGGGGGTCAAGGTTTCTGCAGCAGTCCCTTCACAGCCATGGGGAAGAAGCTTTGTTTAAGTTTGTTGGCGTGAGCTCACATGACTCTGAGTCTACCAGAGGGAAGGCTGGTGAACAGGGAGTGTCCTGGGTGGGTGGGGTCATCTCAGAATTTTGTGGCCCATTTGAGGAGATAGCTCAAATAGATCTTTTCTAGGCATAGGAGTGGGGGGCCAATGATCCACTGAGCAGGCTTGATCACTTGCGTCATATTGTACAATGGTGACATTACAATGCCTCAGAGGTAAAGCATGCAACTTACACTGTATGACTTTTTTCCATTTACTGTTCACACCAGGAATAAAGAAACAGAAATAAGATTATCTTTGCTTTTTCCCTCAGTTATAAATTTTTCACCATTGCTGCTGCAGCTGTACACATGCTGTGTTTTATAATTTCTGTCTTCAGTGCTGTGAGGTAGGACCTTTCTTAATCACTGGTTGACATGCTCAGTTAGAGCATGTATGCTTAACACTGAAGGCAAATTCTCAGAATAAATTGAAGAAACAGCAATCAGCTGTTCTGGAACTAAAATTTACCCATCTCAGGGTCCATCAATTCAGAGTTCAGTGTTAAACTGATGTTTTATTAAACCTGTTGTTTGAAATGGGCTTCTCATGTGCACATCCATGACTTCGCATGTGCATGCCGGTGATCTCTCATTAACAGGATTTTTATTGATGGATCATCCACTCATGCAGAACTCTCGTAGCTCACAGTCCCACATCTTCAGGGGTGCTATAGAAACATGATAAGTAGGATAAATGACACCAGAGCTAACTTCAGTTGAACAGCAAGAATGGGAAGTAAGGGGAGAGAGACACAGATCGCTAGCAGATCAACACAGAAGTGAGAGAGTTTGGGTACAAGAGAGAGAAAGATGGACGAGGTGCTGCATAAAAAAGGACTGATGAGGGAGTAGAAGGCGATCAAGGGAGGAAAAGTGTAATGAAGATATTTGATACAGGAGTGAAAGGGGAAAAGGGTGATGATATAAATCTATACAATACAGTAATATCTCTCTGGGGAAATTAAAAGTTATGGTCTTATCATTTATATGTGACATTTGTGTCACTCATGTGCGTACATGTCATCAACTCCCTCAGTGTCATTAAAACACAGAGGTTTCCTTTATACCTGCCATTAACATGTGCATTGTTATCAGATTATATCTAAAAGAGCTTTAGCTGTACTTGCCTTCAGCCCTAAATGGGAAAAAGGGTTTACATTTAATTATTTTTCTTTCCTAATGTGTTTTTGGGTAGAGATATTTTTGGGTCAGGTTATGTTTTATTGTGGGAAGTAATAATAATGCTCTGGTGTATGGAGGAAGTCAGGATTTATCCATAACTTTTCAATTAAATCAACATTGAGAGGTTGCACTCACGTTATAAACAATGTAAAATCAGAAAGGGTTGTTTTTAGTAAAATATTTGGAAAGTTACTGCATAATTCAAAAAGGTATTACATTATTTAAATTAAGCATTTTGACTTAAATTGTGTGTAATGGTAACTGTGAATGTTTTACATAAAGCAAATCAAAACAATATACAAATAATACTCTGCTTCTGAAAACTGTCTGAATAAAAAAAGAAAAAGAGGATTAAAGGTGTTAAAGAGTAGTACAAGTAGTACTTCAGTTTTAGACTTAGAGTACTTGAAAGCCCAATCTACCCATGTTCTTTTGCTAGCTGTTTACTTTAATCTGTTTGTTTAGGTTTAACCCTTTAAAACCTGACATAAGAAGAAATAGGGAAAAAAAGGCTTCTCTCTTTTTGTTTTATTTTGTTGTTTGTTTGTTTATCTGAAGTCATTATTTGGCCCTTTGACAAAAAAAAAATAAATAAATAATTGTTCTATATTGTTCTATATTTACAGTTAAGGGGTGCTTGAGGCTTGCTGTCCTCTGGTCTGCCTGGAGTGTCCTCCACGGGGCATGGTGGGTGGGCTATGTGTGACATGACTGTGTGATGGTGAGTGCTTGTGGATACGGCACAGGGGAGGGTGTGAGTGTGGGGTTATATGGGGTGCAGACTGGAGTAGGTGGAGGGTGAGGGGAGGTGATCGATGGCGCCCTGGTTCCCGGGGTGTGCGGCTGGAACAGCGGGGGGTGTGCTGGCCTGCGCCGGGTGGTTGTCTGGGCAGGGCTGGTCCTCTGAGGCATGGTGCGGGCCGTCTGCCTTTGGGGGTGTGCCTCTGGGCTCCTGGGGCTGTGGGCCCTTCGCTTGGGCTGCCCTGGGTG
>CM047990.1:26837034-26847312 GCA_026261665.1 Melanotaenia duboulayi | reverse complement strand
TAGGTAAAACAAACAAACAAAAAAAAATGGGAATTGGTAAGATTTTGATATTAAAATGCGCTGCATTATCAATTCTGGCTATCAATCCGGTTCTTTATCGATTCCTTTATCAATGTCTTACCCTATATGAAATCTGATCTGGATGCAAGGAATAACAGAAAATACATTGCTTAATATAAAACTGTAGATGTTCACATAAAGTCAACCAAGAATGCAGTAAAATCAACCCTGACTGCTGTATTGTTACTAAAATTCCCAGCTTCTCCTGGAGTCCCCTCTTCCTTTGTGATAAATCTTTATTTCGTTAACAGATGAATTTAATACAAGAATGGTCAAGACAGTCATTTTGACTATTTGATAATAACTATGTTTAATAACTTTGTCCAATAAAATCACAAAGGCTTGCTGGTCCCTGACTTTTCCCAAAACTACATGAATTTTCAGTAAAACTTGTTTTAATGTCTAGTCTGTAAAGAACAGAATAAATATAATAATTTCTACCTATTTTGGCTAGAGGTGGTCATTTGGACTGAACTGGATTTTGTGCTGTTCTATTTTTAGGCTTTCCTCCACGTGCTGCAGGTGTTTTTTCCCATGGCTTGCTACTACAGCCCACTTCTAGACTTCATAGAATAAAACAAGACAGTTTAGAACTCTATGGAGATTTTACTCCACCGTCACCCTTTTATTTGACTTTACAGATCAGTGGAAGGCAACTCATTTGTCATATCAGCTGATCACTCTGATCGATCAGCTGCTTGTCAGATCATTCTGCTGTTAGAGGTCTGAAAATGAAGTCGCATACAAGATTATATTTCACAGCACATATGATTTCCTTCAGTGCACTCAGCAAAACCTACAACAGCGACCTGAGCTGGAAGTTACCTGATAGGGAGGGAGGCTCTTCAGGCCAATGTCCACTGGGTGTGTGTGTGTGCTGCATTACGGCAGTCTATGGCCTCCGGAGCTTTCACAGCCATTCAAAGGTTTGGTTCACACCGGTTGAGCAGCGGTGCATGTCGGACGCTATTTTTGATGGAGAACACTTCCAGAACCCATCAGGCTCAGCAGTTTAGATAGGGCTGGACAGAAATTTAGACACGGGACCAGTGTAAAAGCTCCTGGTAATTTTGAAAATAAAAGCATCTTTGCAGATTTGCATCTGACACACACCCGGTGTGGATTGACCCGCCACGGAGGTCGGAACAAAACTGTGGCACAGCTGGAACATGGTTCATACGGACTTGGTGGAAAATTTGGGATTTCAGGAAAGCGTTTGTCCTCTGCTCTCTGCTGGTACATGGCCCGATGCGCACACAGAACGACCAGCAAAACACGGAGCATAGCAGTGATCAGGCTGCGGACTTCTCCGTATATAGGTCTGTCTTTTCATCTGTTGCTGTTATTGGTCCTTTCAATACAGACCTTAGAGCTTTTGCCCACATCCTGTTTCTCAGTAAAATCTAGCCATGATCTGGACAGACTCTTCTGGAAACAAACAGACTTGCATATGTATTTATTTGTGGTCAGTGAGCTGGTCAGTACCTTTCGGCACCAATAGGAGGTATTGATATACCCCGTGTTGCACGATTCCAGCGCTTTAAAAATATTAGAACCGGTTCCAGAGTGGAACCAGTTTTCGTTTCCCATCTCTAATCACAGTGTATATTTGTAAAGTTATTCACTAAAAGCTGACATGGGAGAACCTCTCCTAAGCCTATAACCTGTATAATATGACTTGGTTTTCACCGGGATGCTTCCTTCTGGTCCTTGTGATGGCACTTGGCGCTGTGGAAGTGCACTAGAGGCGATCTTAGATTGAAACTGAATTTTTTTAATTATTTTTTTTTTGAAGAATCTTCTTTGAGCAAATATGTTGTTCATGTGCTCATAGTCAGTTTTGTCTTGTGAAATATTTTAAATAAAGAATAATCAAGATACATAGTAACCGGTTGGCCTATGTCTCTAAATGAGTGTTTGCATTACCGTTAGCTTATTGGTTAATTTAGTAAAAAAAAAATTAAAAACTTTTATCAAACAAGGGTTAACTTACCCTCTTCATTGTGTAAATGATGCTGTAATCAAATCTATTTTTATTTATTAAGCAATTTTCACACGAGTAGCAAAAAGTGCTTCACAAAAAAAATGCACTAAAAACAAAAAGGTTTGCAAACTAATGTTGTAACTCTTTAGTACTATATACTTCAGAAAACATACAATTCACAAAAAATACAATGCGATTTTTAAAAAGAGGCAGCGGTGATGGTTATATGTCACACAGCAAAACTTCATGTTTTTGCTCTATGACCTATAGCTATATTCTGTTAAATTGAAAGTACCTTCACTCCAACCAGATGATCTTTGCAGCAGCTACTTGTCATTCACTAGCCTTGCTGCAGTAAAAAGGGAAGAAAAAAAAAGACAGACAGGTGAGAAGGGCGCTGGTTGGATTCACTGGGACTCTCTCCAGTGCACCCAGAGGGACCATTAGTGGCACATCAGCCGTACAGAGTGTAGCTTCAACAGATAATGGGCTGCTTTCACACTCGCATTAAGAAATAATAGGTGTAGTTGTTGCAGGACATCAGCAGTATTTTAGCAGAAGTGGCTGGCAGCAATTTTATAGCACTCACCGAGCATCAGACAGGGCCCTTCAGCAAGGCATTGATACCATCTTAACATTAGAGTTGACTCAATATTTTTTAACCTCCAAGTAGAATCAGATGGGCTGGGGCTTCATTTAAGAAAGGTCTTTTTAGCCGACCACAGGACCGCAGTGGATATTGTCAAATTAATAGTAAAGTATAAAATGGTCATCTAGTAGTTTCTAATACTTGTATGGTATACCGTTGTTAGGGTTTTTATTTTTTATTTATTTATTTATTTTTCGGCGTACTGCATGTGCAAATCATTGTCACGGACACGACCATAAAACTGTACGTNGTACTGCATGTGCAAATCATAGTCACGGACACGACCATAAAACTGTACGTACAATATCTGTACTTATTATATAATTTTCTAAATGTTGAAAACATAAAGAGAGGCTTTACTACAATAAAGGACAAACAGATAATTATAGGCTGCCACCATCTGGAATGCTTGAATCCACAGGATGACAAATAACAGACTAAGTCGAGTTTTTCAATAAATTTAGATCAGATTAGATTAGATTAGATTAGATTAGATAAACTTTATTGATCCCACGGACGGGGAAATTCACGTGTTACAGCAGCAAGCAGAGAAAGTGAAAAAAGAAAGAATAAATAGATAAACTTAAGAATTAAATATAACACAATAAACATAAAAACAATAACAGTAAAGGGTGATGGTATAAAGGACTGTGTAGTAATAAAAATAGAATAAAAACACTAAAAACACACTAAAAAAGATCGGAAAGTTGC
Organism: Melanotaenia duboulayi; assembly: GCA_026261665.1. Lineage (NCBI taxonomy): Eukaryota > Metazoa > Chordata > Actinopteri > Atheriniformes > Melanotaeniidae > Melanotaenia > Melanotaenia duboulayi. Next base: position 26,843,908 of record CM047990.1, on the reverse strand, counting down.
AGCTGCTGTAACAAGTTGCCACTCGCGCAGCGCCTGCGCACTAGAAACGAACCCCAGTCGTCTTCATCCACTGTTTCTATCCACCTGTTTTTGTATAGCACTAATTCACACCAAAGTCACCTCAAAGCACATCGCAGACATAATCAATTCAAGCCAGTTTATTATGATCCGGTTAAAACAAATTCACATTAGTCCAGCTCATAATAATTTTATTCATACAAGTTAATTCCCCAGAAAATAATTGGTTATCTAGAGAAAACCATAATTTTACACCCACTTATGCCAATGCAGAGTTACATGGTTGGAGCCTAAGCTTCATAGTTTAGACATAATTTAAGTTACCCCTTGCACATTGCTAAAATATATGCTGGTATATGGTCACAGAGGTGGCTGCAACACATTTTTTTTCTTGTTTGCATGTGTGTGGTGATTGAGGGTTATTTGTTTAATCTTTGGTTTTATGAGTCCCCTTATTTTTTATTTCTTATTCAGATTGATTCAGATTGATTCTGCTGTGTCTATGTGGCAATGACTGTAAGGGGCTTCTGATTCTTTTTCTGATTAAGAGGCCACGGGTCTAACTCCATCCGCAATTACTTGCTATTGTATAATTTAACTCTGGTTGGTCTAGGCCAAATGTTATTTATCCAAGTGAACCCTGCGTGAATAGATTTCTCTTAAAGAAATCTCTGATTTCTCTTATGCAGCTGACATTTGTTTCAGATTTGTATGTTTGTGTTGGTTTGTGTATTATCCACTTACACTGCAACATTCACACTTGTGCATTTGGACACCAGGGGTGTGATTTTATTTAATAGGTGTTAAATCAACCCATTGGACAAATAAAGAAACTACAACAATGTTTATTGTTTTTGGAGGATCTTGACAAAACCAATCACAAAGTTGTAGGTCTGACACACACACCTGGTGCCTCTCTTCCACGAAGCTTTTATATTTATTCAGGAAGTTATTAACCATATGCAGCCAATTCTTGACCACAAGATAGTAATGCTTAGTTAACATTTACGAACACATTTTGTTAGGCCTGTTAACAATGTTCACTTGATATTAGTACACTTGTTAATATTAAGGTACATCATGAGGTATAAATGATAAATCATGAGAGTATAATGTCATCCATTCATACAAACACTTTTCATTGACTGCGGAAGCTGGACATTACACTTAATATTTTATTAGCAGCCTTGTCCGTGGCAGGGCAGCGGTTTGCATGGGCCTTTAAATGTCTTGTACTTCCTAAAGGCTTGGCCAGCTGTTCCTTAAAATGATCTATTTAATCCATCCATTGGACCTTTAACTTCAGAAGAAAACTTCCAGCTTTTCTGTAACAACCATGCACACTTAAAATGTCTGACCCATCACACAGTAGTCAAAATTACAAGGGGGAAAAAAAAAGGTTCTGCCCAAAAGATGGTTTGAGAACAAGCTGCAAGAACTCTCAAACTAGGCCTGTGAGAGAAAAAAAAAACACAAACAAAAAAAAAACAAAGAAAAGAAAAGAAAACCATTTCTCACAGTTTTGTTGGAGAAAACATTTTTTTGTTCCTGCTTTGGGCTAAGTTACCATAAGAGTTACGCTACCCCTAACAGTACAGAATTTTAATCTAATACTTGCGCTGGAAGTAGGAGAATCATTAAAATCCTAATACATCACGTTACAATACAGTCTTTAGACAATAATGCTCCCTAATTGGCTGCCGTATTTAACACTTATCAGAAATGATAGGATAAATTCTTATCTTTTAATTTTCTTGTTCATATTTTCTCAACGCACCCAAAAAAACACAACATCGTTTCAACCCAGTCGCTCACATCTTAACTACTTTAAAACCAAGACTTTTTACAAGCAGTGAAGACCAAATTAGTAATAAAAACAACATAATAATCAAAAAAACTTTCATAAGTTTTTTACAATCTCTGAGCAAGCGAAAACTTAGCAGTGCGCAGAAGTAACAGTTGGAGAGAAAAGACAGCATGCAGCTATGAGAGACAGGAGAACAAAACCACAAAAAATAGAAATGAAGACATGATTGCAAAAACAGAGAAATCAAAAACCAAAGTGATAATGAGACTATTTAAGACAGACAGATGTTTTATGTACCTTCAGGAAAATGGATGAAGAAGGAAGAGTCAACGTGGAAACATGTCAGGTATGTGTGACAGATTACGTGTCTGAAAACGTGGAATTCTCTTTTTCAGTTATAATGTAATTAGGTCAGATTTGATAAATGATTAAATTTCCCTCCTTTTTTTGTTATGATTAAAGTTAGAACTTAAAGACACATTATGTAACTTTCCAATCTTAAAGCTCAGCATTCTGGACTTGTTTGATGGCACAGTGACATCTATCGTGCATTTCTGGAGCATCCGGAGTTTGAGAAACTGCATGCAAATTTTTCTTGTGCCATTGCAGCGGAGTGTTGCTTTAAGCACTACTTCTCACACTAGCAAGCTGATATAAACAACGCACACCATGGCTGATTCAGCAGAGAGGCGCAAAACAACTATCGGAGGATAGTGCAAAAGATAAGACAAGAAAAAACTGCCCTTTACTGGCTGGAGATGGACGATGGATGCCGAATTAGCCGTCAGTAGGAAATGCATCAGTGAGAAAAAAGGCTAAATTTCTGAAGTGCGTCTTTAAAGCAACTAAAAACGTTTTCTTCATGTGGATAATCCAACTGAATAAAGTTGGTTTAAATCAAAATCAAAGTGTTCCAGTTCTTAGCCATTGGTCAAATATCCCCATTTCCTTTCTGATGTCAGTTTGTTTTATTGATTTTGATATTTGTCTGTAAAATGTTTTCTGTATGACATTATTTGCCAATTATGGCATGGAAACAGATTTTTTTTTCTTCCTGTGGTATTTTACTCATCTGTAATTCTTTGTTGAAATTTACAAATTGAGATATTTCTAAAGCTCTAGTATGACCTCTAGAATAAAATAGCAATAATACAGAATTAGTCTTAAAATCTAAAATATTTTATTTCAACTTTATATTCTTTAAATTGCCAAAAAATGTGTTCATATAACTGTTGTAAGTTCTTTAAAGTTAAAAATCCGTTCATTTCTACCACTCTCTTCTCTGCAGCACTTACTTATTTCATTAAATGACTTATTATTGATTGTCACTGAGTTTACATCCCTCTTAGCAATTACTGTTGAGAACTGAGAGTCAATAGAAATTCTGACTATGTTTCCATCTATTGATTTAATAAAGGACTATATGAAGGTGAACAGCCATATATTGTAACACCCATCACCACAGACAGATCATGAATGCTACATTACTGGATTGAAGCCTGCCAGTAATCTCATAATGGCCTGAATCAATGCAGCTATCAGATTTGTGCTTCTTCATCACGGAGGTGCTCATGATAGATGTCACCAGCTGGGAGATGCACTCAAATCATATTATGGACTTGAGTGAGTGGGTGGGTTTCTGTAATGAGGTTAAACTCTTGCATTTAAATGCATTTCTTTTCTCCCTTCTGATCGGCGTTTATGTAGAAGTTTAATTTTACATTTGCATACATTAACCTGCGTGACTAATTTCTTCGGCCTGTGTTTATTGGTGGGTGTTTTTCCACTAGATTATCTTAGGGTGCTTAAAACTTTGCAAATGTGAGACTGGCTGTGGATGTCACAACCTGTGTGTACCAGATTTATGTTGTATAAGTAGGATTAGGGCAGTGCAGTGTTGTTTTTTCAAGTTTAATCAACTTAACTAAAAATGATGTTTGTTTAACATCAGTGTTAAAGGGTAAAATTCTGCTCAGCAGATGGAGGCTTTTTAAACTTGCTGCATGTATTCTGTATGGGACAGAATACATGCTGACCTGGTACTCGTTTGGTGCACTTCATATTGTTAGGATTTCTTTTAAAGAAAATAAATTATATGAAAATGAAATAAATGAAGCAGACTCCTGCAGTTACACCATGTCTTTTGTCTTTTGTTGTCGTGAAAAAGGAAAAACTTCCATTATTATCAAGTGCCAGTTTGTTATACAGAAAACGGTTCAGAACAGCTGGCAGTAAATATTAAAATTAAATAAATAACATCTTGAATAAAAGAAAAGGTCAAATCTGTATAACTCACAAAAGTAAGGAATTTATAAAATGTAAGTCTTATATTTGGGGAATGCATACCAATGGCGATGTTGGGGTTACTATTATGGGCTTAACCCAGTAATGACATTTTACTCATTATTCTGTAATTATTCTGTTTCAACCAACTTTACCAAACAAACTTAGCTAAAATTTAAGGTTATTGTTAAAATAATTCTAAAAACTAAAGACGATGGGTTGCTTGTCAGCTTAATTTTACTCATGAATCTTGCTTTAAATAATGAAAGGGACTGGAAAGAAATGGTTTTTATATGCTTTAGGTTCGGCTCGGTGAATGTGTAGGGAATGAGGTTCATCACAAATCAACATTTCTGGCCAGATGTCAGCAACTGACTAATTCTTCATTAAATAGCAAAGACTTAACAACAACAGCCTTTAATTTTGAATGATTGTCATTCATTCTCCCAGTCTGGTTACCGTCAGCAGCCATGTTACATGTTTGCCCACTCGACTGGCATGTCTAGATGAAGTTGCTGGTATGCAGTCATGGGAACGTTGCTGGCCCTCCATCGTTCAGCAAATGAAGTTGGGGCAAAACAAACCAAAATGACTGCAAAAGTCTGCAAGGCAGATGTTCAAGCACTAGCTACCTCAAAGATGTTGAGCTGTGTAATGGCATAGATCCTCATACAGTATGCTATCCAACAAATATATAAACTTAAAGAAATACCCATTACTTTAAATCCCAAAACTCTCAAACTATCACAGGCTTCAGGTGATGTTTTTGCCCCAGCAAATTTGGAAGTCTGTAACTTATCCATCTGAATGATGGGTGGATGCAACTGGGATAAGGAGCCTGTGCAGAGGCATCAGCAGTTCAGTCGGATCATTACTCATTGCATGAAAGATGGCATCCTTGCTGACATAATCTCTGAGTCATCAGTAAATATTGTTTTTGTTTGGTGTCTCAAGATGAACCAAAAGTGGAATAGTTATAGCATTTCTACTTGCATAGCCAGGAGATTTGGGTTCACAATTCGCTGGTAAAGCATCATTACAAACTGCTTATTTTCCCATTTCAAACAGTTAGTGGTTTGTTTGATCATGACTGCATTATAACAAAAACATAATTATTTTATTTTATAACTGTGACCACAAAATCCAGACGTTTAAACTAACCACAGTATAATTGCATAAAATAAAAGATGAAATGGATTACCACAGTTGTAAAGGCCCATTTTTATTTATCTGTGTTATACTAGGTAAGACATGGTGAAAACATCTATTTCCTCTCAGCCTGTAGAGTCACTGTGTGGACATTAAATAAACATGCTTGCCAAAAAATGCTGGCACCTCAGCAATCAGATTTTACTTGGTTCAATGAATGAGCAAGAGCAGCTGCCAAAAGCACGAGTTAATAATGACTTGCTGTTTATATTATTTTATTTGTTACATAATTAGACTTCTGAATCAACTCATTAAAATGATGTTTTGCCATGATGAACCAGTAAAACATGCAATAGGAGACACTGAACACATAATTTAGCAGATGGAGCTGAACACTGCTCACATTTGGCAGGAATTGATCAAACCATTAGACTTTATAGTGTGTACCGGCATTTAGGAGCAGCGATAAGAACTGTTTGTCCCTTTCTCTATCCCTCCTCCTCCTACAGAACCGCCCCTCTTCCTGTTCTCCTTTTCCTTGTTCTCAACCCTTGTTTCTCTTTTCCTTTCTTCTGCTTTTACCACCTCTCAGATGGCGTCTCAAGCCTACCTTTTCTACTTCTCTACTCCTCGTTCCATCTCACCCCATGTAGCCGCCCAGCTTGCTGCACTGTTGTGAAGCCATGCATCACCGTGACCACCCTGCCCGCAGCTGCTGTTAAACAATTCCTGAGAGAGATCACCTGCAAGGCGGAGGATGAGTGCAGAGAGGAATAGAAACACAAGTTCCATCTTCTGTAATGGCTTAAAGTGATCACAAACTATTTGGTGAAAGTAAAGTGAACTAAAACAAACACAAGTTCATCATGTTTGATGGGTTTATTTTTGTGTGGACTGTAGATACATTTAGGTAATGTCTTTAGGTAAGTCTTTTGAGTAATTGTGTACGATGTATCTTGATCAGGAGATGTGGAAAAATTGGCTTTCAGGCAAAAACGTCTCTGGACGCTGACTTGAATAATAAAAAGAAGTTTATTACAAAAGTTCAGACATCAAAACAGATTTCTGCAGCAAAATCTGGAGGTCCCAAAACCAGAACAAAGACCTAAAGACCTGATATGGCATTCTGTCTTATATAGGGTTTAAACAAAGAAAATTCCTCAGTCCCGTGTCCTCCAATCATAGAGTTTGCCTATAGGATGCTCATTTGCATAGAATGCATGTTCGTGTGTCAGTCCAGTCTGTAGGACTGAGAACCTTACATGGTAAAAATGTGAGTGTGTACCATACAAATGCTATGCTTAGATACCTCATGTACATTTTGCAGACTGAAAATAAGTGAAAACCACCTCTTTCTCACACTTGTCCTGCCAGCTCGCAGTCAGACTAGGTTTAGTCAATGTCAAGGGCATTAAAGGCAAAATGAGGAGCACTGACACGAAGTGTTTCAAATCAGAACTGCAGTCAAAAGAGAAAAACACGGAGAGCGCTCTTCCCCCCTTTCCCCCTCGGAGAGTTTCGCGTAGGTTGCCGGTTTGTTAAAGTATGGTTCTTTTATACAGTCTATCAAGGACGGAGAACATAGAACACAAACACAGTATTCACTTGACCCAAACA
>CM047990.1:26822912-26836908 GCA_026261665.1 Melanotaenia duboulayi | reverse complement strand
TCCCACTTAATAAATTAATTTGATAGTAATTTCATAAGTTTATAAGGACAAACACAGTATTCACTTGACCCAAACATCATTACATTTGTTGTTGTAAACTAACAGGCCACCAATTTACTCCACTAATACATCCATACAGTCACACACATTAATTAATTTAATGAGTGCCGAGAAATAAGTTAGACTGAAATCTTTGTAAATCAAAATAAACTTTTTGGTTAATTTAAGCAAAATTCTGGTGCTTACCTGTGGAGGAGAAACTTTGCCAGCTCAGACTTCTCCACCTTTACAAAATGTTTTCCCTTAAATGACTCTGAAAGGAAAATTGCATACAGAGCCATAAGACATAAATGGAACAGATTTGTACAGCGATTTATTTTTTCATGGGTATGGATTTGGATTTGTTCAGCCCTGGGATGCCACACAGCAATGACAGCTCCAGGAGTTTGTGTAATGAATGTCAGTGTGTCATCAAATTAAGTCAAAGACAGAGTTTCAAAATTATAAAGTTATATAGTGTTGATTAAACTATTGAGATAATGGTGCACGCTCATATGTTATAAGCCGATAGCCCTGATTTTCCGTTCCTTTTCCAAAGTTCTTTTGTTGCCGTCCCCAAAACTGCATTTGCATGTGTTTGAAAATAAGAAGATAAATCTAACTTCATTAAAATACCCATGTTAATGTTAAGAAGAGAAAGAAAATAAAAAGGACCTTGTAAGTGCAACTGTAAACAAGAACTAGCTAATTAAAGTGGACAAGATCAAAACCAAATATATTTCATTACATCCCGCTACAGTTTTACAATTTTATTAGTATTTGTATAAGGAACTTAATCAGAACCACACTTGAGTTTTCAGTCATGTAAATAAAATAATACATCCATATATTCATACAATAAGACTGATTCTGTCCATTGTTTTGTTTCAATTAGAGTTAAAAGTCAGAAAGCTCAACTGGTTAAAGCTAACAATTCTTGTCTCCCCAGGCCTGAGTTCAGGTCCAGACTGAAACTTCTCTCTCTGCCTCATTTTTCAGCCCCTCTGACTGTTAAATAAAGACCAATAAAGACTGAAAAAAGAGAACTGTGACAAAAGATATAGTGTGCTTATTGACATGGGTCTCGTCCCACCTGAACTGCTGCACACATGAAGTCATAACTAGCAGAGCAGCAACTCTACAGATGCTGAGCCGGCATCTTACTGTGTTATTCTCACTACCTCTAACATATGTTCCTGTCTCCCTAATACTGGATTTTTGCTGTGATTCAAATGAGCTGAGTCTGATGAATTAAAATTAGAATTTTTGTCTCACCATGATATATGGCATGCTAAGAATGTACGGTGCTTTGCTGCAATGCTGCATGTAAATGTGTGTGTTAAAAGTAATTACCCAGCACTTTTTTGAAGCATATATTTAGACTAAACAAAAGCACAAAGGTCTCTTCCTCTCAAGTTTTCTGCTTCCGTGGCACAGTTTTGTTGTTACCCTGTTGAAAACATTTTTTCTTTATTTGTCAAATAAGTAGGTTAGCATGAGTGAAATACTGAACACAGTAAAATTAAAAATAAAAAAAACATGGTTATGTTTAGCCGTGCATGTGCTAGAAGACTCGTAAAACGCTGGCACGTGCTTCCCGGAAAATTAGAAAGTTGTGGTTAAAATGAAAAAAATATGCTAACTGAATTGATAAAAACTTTAATTCAGGGATCACCAACTCCAGTCCTCAATGTCCGGTCTCCTGCAGGTATTGGATATATCCCTGCAACAACAAAAATGGTGGAAATAACAATAAGAACTAAAAGTGAGAAAGTGTGAGAAATTAACAGTTTGACTTAAAACTGCTGAGAGTTTCAGCANTGAATAAATCAGCAAATAGAAAAGTTTTTAACCTTGACTTAAAACTGCTGAGAGTTTCAGCAGACCTGCAGGTTTCTGGGCGTTTCTTCCACATTTGAGTAGCATAAAAGGAAAACGCTGCATCTCCACGTTTACTTCTGACTCTGGGAACAGAAAGTAGACCTGACCCTGGTGACCTGAGGGATCATGGTGGTTCATAACAAACCAGAAGATCCTAAATGTATTTTGGCCCTAAACCATCCAGTGCTTTGTAAACAAACAGCAGGATTTYGAAGTCAATTTCTTGACAGACAGGAAGCCAGTGTAAAGATCTTAGTAGTTATAGGACCCATTTTCTTGGTCTTAGTGAGAACTCGAGCAGCAGCGTCTACAGCTGTCTGATGGACTTCTGTGGAGACCTGTGAGGACAGCATGACAGTAGTCTAGTCTATTAAAGATAAATGCATGGACATATTTTTTTGTAATCCTGCTGATACTTCAGTCCTTTAATCTGGGATATGTTCTGTTTGTGATAATACGCCAACTTCACAACTGTCTTAAAAAAGTCCATAACAACTCCCAGATTTCTGGCTTTGCTTTTTTAAGTTGAGTACTGACTTTTAATCTTTCTTCCCACCCCCACCCCCCGCCCTTCATTTAACTGAAGAAAGTTTGTAGCACATCCAGTCTTTAATTTGATCGATGCAGTTGACCAGAGACTGGATCGGACTGTAGCAGGAATCACCAACTCCGTGTGTATTCAATCAAACCCGTGTTCTACTTAAATTTTTAGTCATTTATAAGGTTTTTCATACCACCTTTAAATGAGCTGAGCAGCTCCATCCGTGAAGTGGTCATGATCGGTTGCTATCATCACCTTTCTTTTCTCAGACTGCAGTAGATTCAAAACAGAACCCTTAGGTATACCTGCACACCCTGATACCCTGCATACCCTGATGCATGATTTTTCTCATCATATGTAACATCTGAAATATCATTTACGGGCATATTACGAGTAAAACTTTAATCTAATGAAAATAAATTAATTACCTTGAATGACTGTATTGAAAAGATGTTCTAAAAGTAGCCGTTCTAATTAAAAATGTTCCGGGACCAGTTTTATAAAGTCTACTAATAGAAAAAGCTCCTTTATTTGAAGTGAGATAGGTACCTCTATGAACACAGTGTGCATAGAAATTCCCAGTTTAGATAAACTTGTACTTCAACTAGTAAGCTAATCCTAGGATGCTAAATATTAGCTGAGCACTACCAAATGTCAGAGCTATTATTAAACACGTTGGATGTGGTTTTGATGCTTGCATTTCTTAGTGTGGATTGAAAATTGCCAGTACCATGTTTACAGCTGTGATTGTTATTGTCATTATTTTCTTTTTAAATAGATTTATTGGACACCTGAACCCTCTGCTGTTACATGATGTTGCTTTTAAATTAGTTAATTTGCAGTCATAACAATTACTGTAGAATTTAGTTGTTGCTTTGACATTTAATGAACTAAGTCATGAACTGGGTGAACATGTGAACTATTTATATCAGACTATGTGTATCCTCATTATGCTAAAGCTTGGTAATATCCTTCACCATGTTAATACACTCTCCATATGTAAAAATTGGTTTAGCAGTTTAAAATAAAGACCTACATTGAAATTAATGGCCTTTATAAAATCCCAGCATACTATATACTGTCGTTTTAAAACATATGCAAAGTCCTACAACCTCCTGTTTATTTCTGAAGATTGCTTTTCCTTTCCATATACTGTGACAGCACTGTGCTCACCATCCGGTCCCATAAGATATTGCAGGACCCATAGGATTACACATCTAAGACTTCTACTTTTCTGAAAGCACAAGCCCACAATATAATGTGAAAGAGTGCATCTACAAGCAGAATACCAATAGACTGCAGAATAACTGCTGTAACTTAATATAAAGCTGCTATAATTGGCAGTTCCTGTATATTTAAATGTATTTCTGCACAGCTGTTGCATGCATCCACTACAGCAATGAGGTTTTCTACAAATTTACATGAAAGAACACAGATGTCCACATCTACCAGCATTCCAGCAGAATTTAGTTGTAACGTGCAGATAGGATAAGTGTTTCTTTATGCATGTTTCTGTTGGTCTGTATGCTTATTTTGACCCATTTGTTTGTGCTATATACTGCTCTGTACGTGTAAATGCTAGGCACATTAGAGGCCCGTCCATCCAGTTTTGCTGTGACTCAGAGGGAAACAGATAAAAACAAACACCTGTAAAATAGAACTAAATACAAAATTTAACAAGTGTGAAGAGATAAAGGAAAAGAACAATATAAGAAATTAATATGACTTAATTCCTGAGTTTATATATAGGTGTATGTATGTGCATATACAAGCATTGTAATTTATCTGTGGAACCATATCAGTAAATCATCTTCAGCAGCATTCTTTGTGTCCTCTCCTCCCCCCTTTGCTCTAAAATCAAACAATTTTTTAGATGTAAAAATAATAATGTATTTTATCTTTTAATCTTTAACATTCAGGAAGATTTATTGGCACAGATGCAAAATAATTATACAGACGTGGACAAAATTGTTGATACCCTTCGGTTAATGAAAGAAAAACTCACAATGTTCACAGAAATAACTTGAATCTGACAAAAGTAATAATAAATAAAAATTCTATGATATTTAACCAATGAAAGTCTTGCTTTTAAACCATGCTTCAGCAGAGTTATTTAAAAAAAATAAACTCATGNAAAAGTCTTGCTTTTAAACCGTGCTTCAACAGAGTTATTTAAAAAAAATAAACTCATGAAACAGGCCTGGAAAAAAATGATGGTACCCCTAAAAACCTTGTGTTGTGTTAATCCAATGTGTGTCCACTAATTCGCATCGCATGTGTCTGCAATCTTATAACCAGTCAGTGGGTCTATANACAGGTGTCTGCAATCTTGTAACCAGTCAGTGGGTCTATATATAGGCTACAGGTAGTCACTGTGCTGTTTGGTGACATGGTGTGTACCACACTCAACATGGACCAGAGGAAGCAAAGGAAAGAGTTGTCTCAGGAGATTAGAAAGAAAATTATAGACCAGCATGTTAAAGGTAAAGGCTATAAGACCATCTCCAATAGCTTGGTGTTCCTGTGACTACAAGTGTACATGTTATTGAGAAATTTAAGATCCATGGGACTGTAGCCAACCTCCCTGGTAGTGGCCGCAGGAGGAAAATTGATGACAAATCAATGAGACGGATAATACGAATGGTAACAAAAAGAGCCCAGAAAAACGTCTTAAGAGATTAAAGGTGAAGTTCAAGCTCAAGGAAGCTCAGTGTCAGATCGCACCATCGGTCGTTGGTTTGAGCCAAAGTGGACTTAATGGGAGACGACCAAGGAGGACACTATTGTTGAAAACAATGGAATGCTTCTATTCTAGATAGAAGTAATTAAGAGACATTTGAATCTATAAAATCAAATGCAAACTTTAATGCAATCTAAAAGCAGAGTGTATAATGACTGTATGTACATATAAATATATCTTTAGATCAAAATAAAAAAAAAATCTTTATGTTTTGATATCCTTTATATCAACATGATTAGTCTATTTAAACAGAAGAAAAGTTGGCATCAAAATGACTAAAGTCACATTAAAATGTAAATTAATTCACGGCTTTATTTTCCAAACATTTGGATTACACAGAAAATCATTTTAAGCCAAAGAATTTAAACCCTGGTTTGTAACTTGATGTTACAAGGCACCTGCTGGGTTCATGATAGCAGGGGTTCTTCAATATTTCCTGTGGAAGACCTCTGCAGAGCAAAGGTGTTCTCAGTTTAATAAAGTGTACCAAAGTCCAATGTTACCGCCAAGTTTGGGTCAATGAGAAATGGCAAAGCCCATGGAGAAATACTTGAAATATATTGAATCAGAAGGGAAGCAGGGACAGCAAAGAAGATGAAAATAAAAGAAAAAAATGAAAAAGGTGGGGAGGAATTGGAAAATTAGGGAAAACAAAATATGGTTTGCTGGAGTACACAAAGCAGGAGGTGGAAGACACGGAGGTCTGGTTAAGAAAGACAATCTAAAAGAGGATTGAGCAAATGAGGGAGAGTAAAGAGTAGGAAGGAAAGATTTCACAGAAGAAGACTTCAAAGAAACGGCCGACTCAAAAGTGGACCATGATTTTATGAAGAGACTGCCTACTGAGAGACAGGTTGAGAGAAATGGTGAGGGAGGAATGGTGACAGAAAAAAGGAGAACAGGTACAGAGGAGGTAGTGATGGGCAGGTTGACAGATGTAAAGAGAAACCTCGCAGCTCTGAAAAATGACCAGCAGCAGTGGTCTGAATCAGTCGGTGGTATTTCCATAACAATTTTGACACTTTGAGTCAGTTCGGTCCTTCGGTGAGGACCCCAAAGCATCTCACGCATGCAGCTGCTCACTGTTTCCCATTGGTATCTCTTTTGCCAGGAGTCAGATGGAATATTTCACTCCTGCAAAGAAACGAAGCTCAAATATTTTATCAAAAGAAGTTAAGGTTATAATTTATCTGCATGTGCACCAACGTGATTAACATCTTTTTGTTCAATTCGTAAACCCCCCCCAAGCACATTTATACGAGCTGAAAATGTTTGTGTTTAAGAAAAACGTTTAAAACTGAATTTTTTTAAGCGAGGATAAGAAATGAGATAAGAGGGAAGGAAAGGAGCAAAAAGGTAAATTAAATGCAGGTGGTTTACTCTCCTCATGACTTGAGATATCAAGCAATTTTCTTTTTAAAGAAAAAAAAAAGAGTAAAGCGCTTTCACAGAAAAAGCAGCAATAATTCAAAAGTTTAAACGAGAAATCTCATTAGGTGGTCAACAGGTAACAAGTTACCTGGTGGACTTTTCATAGAAGCTGCTTATCCACCTTCACTGTCCACCACATGACATAAACAAGCCTCGGTTGTATCACCAATATCAGCATTCAGGCACAGCCTGTTTGTGTGTCCTCTTACAGAGATTTGCTTCTATTTTCTATCCAAAACTGAATATGTGTAAAGCTAATGTGTCGTTTGAGGGTCCCTCATCTTTAGCAGATAGTCACTTGTCGCTGCTCAGCTCTTTGCATGTGCGTGATGCTACTCCTGTTTCTGCTATCCAAATAACAGAGAAAAGATGCTTCCATGCATGTTGTGTGTGTGTGTGTGTGTGYGCGCCAGCAGCAACCTAATTGTCCAGCTCCCAGGGTACTTGTAACACAGCCACAGTTCATTTAGTGACTCTATCTGCCCCAATTAGAGAAGAGTAGAAGGGGATTAAGTTGCAGCCTCTTATGATAACCACACTAATAGCTGTCTGTGATTCAGAAGAAATGGTCTTAATTATAGCTCTTTTCACTGTTTCCTGGTAGCACCTTTCTTTACCCGCTGAAATGAAAGATGCTAACGATACATTTTGTATCTAATTGCAGTAGCTCTGCAGAGTGGAATCGCAGTGTCTTTAGATGCAGAGCCTCACTAAATTTCACTACTCACATTATTACTGCCAAAACCAGTCAGTGATCTGACCAATGAGAAGCGGGCTGTTGTAACTAATAAGAAGGCAGCTACCCATTTTGTCTAGCCAAGCAGTTGGCTCCACTGCTGGAAGTTCAACTTGTCATTAGCACACCAAAACTGGCAACTTGCACACTAAATCTGGCAACATTTGGGTGGAACTGAAAAGTCAGATGGTCTTTGTATCTCTATGTTCAAACCAACAGAGAGCAGCCTTATTCAGATCTTTAGATAAAATATTTCCATGTTTTTCCTGCTGTCTAAAACCAAAGAAAAAGTTTTTTTTTTCTTTTATTCCTTTGAAAATGTTTAAAGGAATCTATTTATAATTGACACTGTGAATAGGTTTATGTTAACTGTTGGCCTGTTTTATTTATGCATGATTGCTAGGGTTGTTTTTGTAGAGAACCTGTCTACAAACCTTTTTACATTTATTTATTTATTTTTTGCACGACAGCCACATTGGCAAGACAGAGACGACAGCAGAGATGATTTTTTCAAGCCAAAAGAAGGAAAACTTTAATGGTTTTAAAGCAACTCTACATAACTAGATTAAAGATTAAAGCGCTGCACCTTAGCCTAGTTTTGATGACACACTGATGCTCTATATGCACAATTATGAAGCCATCATTCCTCTGCAGGGCTGAGAAACGGCACTTCACAACTTTGTGTTCCAGCTCGGAGCATCACCTGATGGCACCACGTCACAGTCAACACATCGGCTGTTAGGGAAGTGCATCATCAGTTATTCAGCAAAGAACCACAGGAGGGCATTGCTGGAGGAGGGGAGGAAAAGAAAAAGAAAACATGATAGAGAAAGAGAAAAGACAATGGTCAATATCAGAGTGACTTTTACTCTCAAAGAACTCTGAGACAACACAGAATGCAAGGTGAACGATGAATGACTTTTGTTAGGGGGTCGGCAAAGTGTAAAAACCGGCCGAAATTCAGCAAGTGTTGCTTTAAAACGGTAGTCTGTGCTGCTTATCTGAAAAAGGGGGTAAAAAAAAAAAAAAAAAAACGTATAATTATGCTTACGTTTCAGGCTCAGCAGGCCCAGTTACTGCAGATGTAGTGTGGTGCTGATGTAGACACCTGAGCTAAGCACAAGCACAAATCTGCTTCCCTCAGATTTTATACTAATGACATCAGTTCCCACTGGCCAGTTTAGTAACTGGCTTTGACGAGGAATTAACCTCTATCTACTTAAGCTATTGTACATGAGTGAAAGCCTACATTCACACTGCAGGCAAGTGCCCTAAATCTGTTTTTTTTTNCGTATAATTATGCTTACGTTTCAGGCTCAGCAGGCCCAGTTACTGCAGATGTAGTGTGGTGCTGATGTAGACACCTGAGCTAAGCACAAGCACAAATCTGCTTCCCTCAGATTTTMWWCTAATGACATCAGTTCCCACTGGCCAGTTTAGTAACTGGCTTTGACGAGGAATTAACCTCTATCTACTTAAGCTATTGTACATGAGTGAAAGCCTACATTCACACTGCAGGCAAGTGCCCTAAATCTGTTTTTTTTTTGCCCATATGTGAGCCATATATGATTATTTTTTCTGACAGTCTATACAGAACAGTTTTTTCCCCACCAGAACCAGACCCTTTTCATGCATTGTCCTAAATCAAATACATAGTTGATGTTTTTCAAAGCAACTTGAGTCTCAATTGTCATGTTGCATTTCATCTGACTTTTCCCTCCTTAATCCATCTTTGGTGTTTGTTTGTCTTTGATCTGATGAGGTGTGCATTATCCTGATCTATGATGAGGTTATTATAAACAAGCACAAAACATGGATCAAGGAGGCCATTCAGTAGAAATGAGAAAGCAGGCCAGGAACACCACAAACGGATGAGGAACCCTTAATATTCTCTCACAAGGTCTGTCATGTCTGTCAGGTTGGCCACGACTAGGAATGACAGCTGATAAACGACACATCGCAGCGGTCAGATGACTCTTGTGAGTAAGACTGGGTATGCCAGTTAAAACATCAGGGTTAAAAATATGACACATTTTACCTTATCTTTGCTTGTGTTATAAGAGTAGCATGTCACTTTAAGAGACTGGGCGGTCGGCTTTGTGTGTGTGTGAGTGTGTGTACCAGAAAGAGAGGGAGAGCGAGTGAGCATGCGCGTGTGGGCGCGAGGAGTTCGTATGCACTTGATGAGGTAGTAGTAGCCCCAAGTTTTGTTAGCGGCGAGATATTATTACTGTACCCAGAAACAACAATAAAGCTGCAGCCCTTCAGCTTGAACCGGACTCCGGCTCGTCCTTTCGAGAGTTCTGCCATCTGTGCTCCCTAACTACGGTCGGAGAGCTGAACAGAAAATGTTAACACCTGTAAGAAGAATCTGTGAATATAGAATGAAACAAATAAAGACAGTTAACCTTTTTGTGCTCTAATATAATTTTTATTTTTTATTTTTTATTTTTTACAGTGCATGCTGTGTCTTGATGTGTCATCCTAACTCCTCATTTGCTTTTGATCTATTTTATTTTGGCCTTTTCTTTTCTTTTTGTTTTTTTTAATGCACTTGTGTTGCTTTCTGCACCATACTGTAATGTTTTATGTAAAGCACTTTGAATTGTCTTGTACATGAAATGTGCTCTACAAATAAATTTGCCTTGCCCAGAGCTGTCAGATCACTGAGGGGGAAATGGTTGAAAATAAAAAGGGAATTACCTGTCTGCTATAAAGCTTCTCTTCTTGGTTTTTGCAGGCGTAACTTCTATATTCTTAAAGTGGCTTTTAACTCCACGGGAATTGTACCAAACCACGAAGCAACAGGGTTTTAAAATCCTTATAACCCCTAAAAGTCATCTTAAAGCTGCTTGTAAACCTTAGAAGTCCAGTCTGTAAAACTTTACTTCTTCTTTCTTGTCCTTTCTCTCTTTATTCTTTGCTTGATGCCGTCATTCTCCTTTCTTTTCTCTTTTTACACCCTTCCAGGCATTTCTCTCTCATCTGTGTCAGTTATCTTGTCAAACCTCTTTTTTTTCTCATCCATCTTTTATATTTCTTTGGTCCTGAAACGTGTTCTTAATTAATGCTGTGTGTACAGTAACGATTGTATCTCTTTAATAAATGTTGTGAAGTCGGGGGTAATGATAGGATAATTAGTGATGATATCTTAGCTATTATAACACACATTTGATAGAACAAGGATATTTTTATGCTGAGTGAAACAGTTTACTGGGGCTCCTAAATAATTTGGCAGGTGTGATTTTTGTATTTTCCACACTGTGAGCACTTCTAAATGGAGAAAAAAGAAAAGGAGGAGACATTTTTCTGTTATCATCTTATAATTTTTTGTTGAATGAGTTTAACAAAAACTGTTTTTCTTGGCAAACTTTTCCCTTTGTTGTATTTTTGAAATTCACTTTGAGTATGGGGAAGTAGAAACCTTCCCAGACAAGACATGCGACATTTAAGTTATTTGTCTTCTAATGCTGTTTGTATTTCAGTATGCAATATTTTATCCTCCCTGAAACATCTTTAAAGTATAACAAGAAAATAATTTATGAGAAAATATATCTTATTTGATGGTTTTAGGTCTGTTTATAGTTTAAACTGCTGAACAGAAAAGGAAACATATCCACTACCTAAAATCATGAGGAAAGAATCACTGAGCAGCTAATGAAAGCACAATGTGTGTTTTAGGTGAACTTGGAGATACAGATACTTCAGATAATTTTATACCCATAAATAAATGAGCACATCTGTAAATATCTCTAGGATGAATATCTCTTTAGAATGATGCAGCTGTAACTTGTAAAATCTATCAAATCATAAATAAGAAATGGCTATCTTGGATAAAGTGAAGCACACAGATTTTTAGTACAAGAGGTCCAAAATGACTATTTGGGCCTAGTTTGGTACCATTTGTTCTCAAAGAACCCAAACAAGGGACCTTTTAAAAAGTTTAGTAGACGCAGGTGCAGATGTGAAGATGGTTTTTTACTTGTATGGCCTTTGAAAGCCTAAAGTTGCTCATCTGTCAATAATCTCCTTTTGCAAGAAAATGAAAAG
The DNA here is from genome assembly GCA_026261665.1 of Melanotaenia duboulayi. Taxonomy (NCBI): domain Eukaryota; kingdom Metazoa; phylum Chordata; class Actinopteri; order Atheriniformes; family Melanotaeniidae; genus Melanotaenia; species Melanotaenia duboulayi. The sequence goes on along the minus strand of CM047990.1, from coordinate 26,825,490 downwards.
AATCTCCAGGAATTTAGTTTTTTTTTATTTGCTAAGGTCTTCCAAGAACTCTAAATTGCTCTTGACTGTGACGTAGGGCTGCAGATATTTAAAGCTGTCACATATGAGTGTAATACTGTAGAGTTTTCTGTGTATATATTTCTGTTATAAGATTCCATAAAACACTATTAAACTTTATGTTAGAAAATAGTGAACAGACATTACAAAGACTTACTAATGACAAGATTTATATATTGACTTGTCTACACAAACTTCAGAATTAAATTACTTTAAGCTTCCATATTGAAAATGCCAACTACAAACACAGCCATGTTTTGCAGAGTATGAACCAATATTTGTCAGACTTAATGGATTGTGGACACCCCATCGCAAAGCTGAAGGAAATACTTTAATTTCACTGTAATTTCACATTTCCGTTTTCCCTTCTCTAAAACACACAGACANACATTTTCGTTTTCCCTTCTCTAAAACACACAGACATGGCAACTCTTAGATTAAATCATTCAGGCTACAGGATTTAAAACTGGCAACCAGATGCACAGATTTACGGTGAGCCACTTTCACAGTGTTTTTCTGCAGCGTCCTTTTCCTCATGTCTTCTAGCTGACCTGCATGATGGGAGCTGACAGAAGATCACAGCTTACAACTGAAAAAAGGAAGGTGAGGCAAGAGGACAGTGCCGCTGGGCTACAGAGATAGTAAATAGCTGTTGGGAAAAAGGTTTTCTCAGATGGAGGGAACTGTCCGATCCCACGAGGGCTGGCAGATTACAGAAAATTGGTCTGGGTGGATGGATGGGTAAAGGTGCAGAATATGACAGGACATCCCAACTATTTTATCTGGCCTGATGATTCCCAGTGTAGCGAAGACAGACAGTATACAAGAAGGGGAACGGTCTGCTCTTGTTGGTGGGGGATTTCATTTAATTTTTTTCTGTTTTCCTTTTTGTCCGGTTGGATTTTTTTTTCATGATGGTGGACGAGCTTTAAAAGTTTCATCTTATGAAGCATCTTTCTGCCTTGGAGTCTTGTAGTTTGAGGCAGTTTGAGCTATGAGAGGATGCAGTGTTTGTCCTCTTTTAAAATAAATGTTGTTTTTCCAAGATTAAATTTGAAGTAAAATTGTGCCGTTTTTGTTAAGGTAACTATAAACCTTAACACGAGACAAGTTAATAAATCCTACTTCTCCCTTGACCAAGTCATTAATGTGGCTGAAGAAACCTGCAGGAAGTGACAGGTTTTAATGGCAGTCATTTAAATCCAATAAACCTGAGACTTAAATGGTATTGGTGTAGAAGAAACATAACTGTTTCCGGCTGTTAAACTTTTGTAAGGAGCCACAGTTTTCTGAAAGCATAAGATTTCAGCAAAGTTCAACAAGCCTTTTCATTTCAAGCTGTTACCATTGACATATGAGCATCTAATAAGTGGGGTATTGTTCTTCCACCATCTGCACACTGAGTCAGCTACATTTAAAAGCTCAATTTTCCCTCACTGTAAGCATCTGTGAAGAGTGAAGACATTTAAAAAGAGCCTGAGCAGAATGTTGAAAGTAGCCTGATAATGGTTGAGCTGTTTTTGGAGAGCTTGTAAAGTGGAAGAGGGTGGCTGCAGATGAAGAACTGACCGGATAAATTAGAAATGCCTTCTGGTTTCTGAGTGCCTTAGATTTCGGAGGAGAGCTGTGAGATGTGGCTAAAAGGAAGGGTTTGGCCAGATCCGTTAAGAGATTTGGATGTGCAGCGTAAAATAGAACAACCCATTTTGACCAGTACACTTAAAAGGACATTTAACCTTAAAATGCTCTTTTCTTCCTCAGTGACCACTAAAAAGGCAAAAGTGGCTCAGTGTTTCTTTGTTCCATCTTTATTTTTGTCCCTTAACTAAAAAAAACAAACCAAAAAAAACAGGATAAATACAGAAAAGTTTGAAAGGTGACACTCAAGGTTTAGCAGTATTATTTGGAGGGCAGATGCAATCCTCATGTTTTCAATCAGGTCACTGAATTTTATTGGCCCAGCTTCACCTGCCACTCATCCACTCCTCCACGCGATGCATGTAATGTGGCCCCGGTCGGGCCGGAGCTAACTTGATTACCCAGGACTGAATGAAAACCACATGACGTCTATCATGATGAATTAGTGGACACCGTGTGGGTGTTTGCTGTGTGCATGACTGTGGTGTTTGTAAGCCCAGGGTTAAGGAAGTTCACTGGAAAATCTAAACCATTTAAAAACATTACAGGCGTGTTATGTCTGGCTACTCTATACCTGTGAACCCCTTTAATTAAATTTGAGGTCAAGATACCATAATTGGTTGCCATCTGTTTAATTTCCACAAGGGTGAGACATATCATTACACATATTATTAAATAACACATATCTAAAAAACATACAGTCTTCAGAAATGATTTCATGGCACATATTCAACAAAGTCTTTGAACATTTCTTAGATATTTTGCTCCATATTGGCATGACAGCATCGCACAGTTGCTGCAGATATGTCAGCTGCACATCCATGATGNCTGACAGCATCGCACAGTTGCTGCAGATGTCACGGTTCCACGTCTTGTCATTCTC
>CM047990.1:26801249-26822907 GCA_026261665.1 Melanotaenia duboulayi | reverse complement strand
TTGGAGGCCATTGGAGTTCAGGGAACACATTGTCATGTTCAAGTTAGAGATGATTTGATATTTGTGACATGGTGCTTTATCCCGCTGCAAGTAGCCATCAAAAGATGCTACACCTGCTTAAAGGCATGGACATGATCAGCAACAATTGGTACCAAGTTTGTCAAGAAAATATCATCCACAGGATTGCATCACCACCAGCATCCTGAAGCATTGATATAAGGCAGAATAGATCCATGCTTGCATGTTGTTTTCACCAGATTGTGCAGCTGAACTCAAGGAGTCCTTCAGACTCATGCGACCAGAAAATGTGTTTCTCATCTTCTGTTGTCCAGTTTTGGTGAGTCTGTCTGAATTGTAGCCTCAGGGGCCGTTCCCACGATGCTGGATTGCAGTAAAGCCGCAAAAGTATTTTAGCAAATCACCTTTTCATCCCCAGAAAGAAGAAGTTGCATGAACATGAACATGGATGCCGGTTGCCACACACAGCAGCAGTGACAGTTGGACTTGAACACATGCAAACCTACATAGTCCATCCTATTTTCTCCAACTCTTTCTCTTCCTGAGTCCATCTGTCTGCCTCTGTAGGTGTGCAGATTCACCCCTGACTGCAGTCCGGACCAGTGAATGAATCTATTTAGTCTCTTTTAACTGTCACACAGACACACAGTGGAGACATCCTCTCTTGCTCCAGTACGTCAATGAGTCGATTTCAACCCAATTAGCATACAGAGACCTGCAGTTCTTCGCTCTCTTCCACTTTACCTCCCCCACACACACGTTTGTGATGTGCCACCCACCCTTGCCTTGATGTGCCAATGAATCAACCTAATTTCCATTGAGAGCACCCCACCAACACGCACACACACACACACACACACACACACACGTAGCTAATTGAACACCTGGTGCTGCTTGGCCTGGCTAATAGGAGATTAATTGTTTCCTTGTTGTAAAGGGGCCAAGGTATCCATGTGTGTTACTGTGTGTGTGTGTGTGTGTGTGTGTGTGTGTGTGTGTGTGCGCGTGCACGCGCATGCTACCCTGTGTAGTCATCTCCTTACAAAGTATGGATACATGACTCCTTTTTTGTTTGGAATTTGTATTGTCACATCCATTTATGCACTTTTTTAAATGACTTATTTGCCCATCAAGTTGGTTTTAACTGTTTTTTTTGTTATACTTAAACTCTGTTAACACCAAACCAATAAAAACCAAATAATAATTAGATGCATTGGGTAATTTATAGAATTCAGCCTAGTTTTCTTGCCACTGCTTTGAAATGTAATAATTGTTTCTGTTTGTAACATTAAAAATGAATTACAGTTTTAAAAAAAATCTGTTATTTTCATGTACAATAATACTGTTTAAAATATACATGACTAAATAGAAGATGGAATAGAGGTTGTAATGCAGAAATGTGTGTCTAAATGTGGAAAAAAGCTAAATTTTAAGGCATTAAAGTAACACTGATAAAAATGACTCATGCACATCAACACACGTTCTGCACACTGCCATACATCAAGGTTAATGCATTCCTAACAGAACACAATTAGTTCAGTGTACGACAGGTAACAGACTTTAATGCTTTAATAAAGCAGTGCTGAACACTGAGTCTTTCACTTTAGCTACGGCTGTGAGCGAATAATCACTTTTATGGCTGAAACTTAATCTACCTATAAATTGCTTTGTTACAGCCTCCAGTGCATTGATAGTGACAGCCTTCATAGTGCACGGACTGCAGCTCTGAAGGTGCTTGTCTGTTCCTGTTCATTGCTTCACATTCTGTTGTTAACCTGAACATTTTACAGATGTTGTAGCCTCCATCTGCTGTTGGAGTGTATGTAATAATACGTTTTGCTTTAGAAAAGCAGTTGGTTAATTTACTAAATTTGAATTACTGTTCTTATGTGCCCCAAATAACCTCGATAAAATGCAAGTTTGAGTCGGAGAATCCAAAATGAACTGTTTTAGATAATTATTTTCACATTTCAGAAGCAGAAGGGACAAAGAGGATATCGAGTGATGGAATTGACCTGATTTAGTCATAATTAACACAGTTATGTTATGTTAACACATTAAAACCACAACAAAAAAAGAGAAGAAGCAACAACACAGAAGACGGCGTTATGGGTGGAGCCGAAGTAAATTCAGCAGTTAAGTGGAAATGAAAAAAAAAGAAAGTAATTTCATTGCTGTTTTCTGGTATAAACATTTTAGACCAGGTCCTGATTTATTCTATTAGTAAAAATGCAAAAAGTCAGTTTAATCTGTTTCTTTTTTCTTTTTTTTATCTAGATGACATGCTGTACATGCCACAAAGCATTAAAATTGTAGTCTGTGGGAAAATCTTGTCCGTGTTTAACCAATATTAGTCAATATTTCAGTGAAATGACCCTTTATCCAAACTTCCCAGTCAGAACGTGCCAACTTGGAGTCAGCTTCATATTAAGTTTGTTGTGGGCTTGTTGTTTGCAGTGGACGTTGAGGAGCTCTTTAAAAGCTGCAAGTGTTTTTAGTTTAAGTCCTTGTGTTAGCAACATGAAATGTTGCTCTACATCAACACTGAAAAAAATATCATTGGCTTCGTTCTTTTTTACATCAGATGACCACTTCAGTTGTAATATTCAGCTAAGTTTTTACTGAAACTTAGATCTCATAAAAAATAAAGATCTCAAAGATCTCCCCCCTTTTCCTAGTCAGTGCACCTGCCTGGCCTCCTTATCAAATCATTTCCAGACCTGCCCTGCATGTCTGAAGCAGAAATCCATTCCTCCCCCTGTTAATCGTGTGGTTAGAAAAGAGCCCTGCTCTAATTTTTTATCTCAGAACCTGTTCATAGTTTCATCCATATAAGCTATCCAACATCTGCTCAGCACCAATGAATTTGAAAGGTGTTTCATCACTAGATATCTGAACCTGATCCATATGGTGGTATTATGACCAGCAGATTTTATAGCTGTGACACCAGCAAACCTCAGTTAATCCTGAAAAGTAATGTCATGACATAAATGTAAACAATAGGCTATCTAACTAAAACAGGCAACTGTTGTGTAGCGTCGACATCCTGCTAGCTTCTCTCTCCTCAGCACGAGCTGAACAATAAACATTGAGATTCTACTTGAGACAGAAAAGCCGAGCAGTCCATCCGACTAAAACTCACGCGTATCAAATATCACATATCACAGTTTATAACTAAACTAATTTACCAGCTCAGCCTCCTAGTAGATTGTGAGACTGTCATGAAGTCTTGGATTTGTTGGTAGAGACATGCCCTACTACCAGCTGTCCAAATCTAGTTATAGTCATGGATATTTGCCTAGCTCCTTTTTGGTCTTTTAAATTACACGGAAAATGTCCGTGGGGAAGTCTTTAAAGTCAATTTACTGCTACGCTGTGCTTGTGCTATTGTTCCCTGCTGTTATCCATCATTCGCTCTTAACTACAGTCTAATTACAACAATTTCCCTCGACCGCTTGTAAAAGTTTTTGCCAGAAATTCTGAACACCGAGTTTCTCTTTGAAGACTGAGTAAAACCTGTTTGAGTCAAAAACAAATATATTTATTTTCTTTATTTGATCTTGTTTGCTTTCTATATAGTTTCAGTGCTGTTGAAAATGTCATTAGTATGATCTTTGGATGAGTTATCCGATGTTAATTAGTCCCCTGTTTCTGTGATACACACTGGTTGTATTTTTAACACTTTGCCTAATATCCTTCCCGGTTTCCATACACTGTCGTCTTTATATTTATTAAGTTCTTCCTCAGCCCACTTGTCTTTGAATATTTTCCCATCAATTTCCAACTCTCTCACATCCCCACGTCTGTTTTCTTTGGACTTTCCTTAGACCGTTTCCAGTCTTTCTTCCCTTTTCTCATAAATCTGAAACATTTTACTTGGACACCATCCATGTTGGAAACATTTTCTTTTTCTTTTCTCCTTCCATCTCATTTACTCGCAGGTTCCTTTTTTCTTATTCCTTTAACCTCCGTAACCTTTCCCACATATGCTTCTCAGCTATCCCTTTCATTCTTTCTTAGTAGTTCCTGACAGCTGTACATTCTTACCACTTCCTACCTTCACTCAGTCTCTTTCTGACATGTACATATAATTAGGTCCTTTTGTTCCCTTAATTTAGTTTTATTTTTTAGCTCTTAATGTTTGCTGGCTCCTCGTACTGTATTATATACATATATATATATATATATATATATATGTATATACACTTTTCATCTGTTTCAGAATTTCCTTCTTACTGCTCTATAAAAGCTTTGCTCTCTTCACTTTTACCTGATATAAGAGGCCTATAATCACACCTTTGATCTTCAGGATTTGGGATCTTTAAGTGAAATGTAAATGTACTGTCTATGCAGAAAGACTGCTTTTAACTTCGTAATGTGTAATTCTTCAATGTCTTAAACTTCGGTTACCTTATCAAATTATTGTTTATGGTTTGGGGACTTTTCAAGTAGAAGATTTTCACTACAGTACATTTTAGCTTAAAATAGGATCTAAATCCACAGTTGGTCAGAAAAACAACATTAGGTCGACAGAATGAAATACCTTATTACACTTATTTAGCAGACACATATTTCCAAGCTGACACACACCGTGTAGCAATGTGGGGTGAAGTTTCTGGCCTAGAGAGTCTTCATCATGTCATCTGGGGAAATTTGGGGATTCACCCTTTTACTGTCCAATTTGAGGACAACCAGTTTACTGCCTGAGTAAAAACAACAATAACACATCACCGGATAGTAGTTTGATCCCCCTTCCTAGCTCCTCCACAACCCCCCAAAAAATGTTTTGCCAAATATATATTTACATTATTTTTTACTTCATTCACTGTTGTGTTGGCCATTTTTTGAGTATGTGAGCATTGAAAATCTGTTAAAACTTCAGAAGGAATCATTCATATCCAGCTACTCACCTAGAGCAGATCATCCCGGCCACCACTTTTTTATACTCCTGCCCTCCGGACGACGTTACCGAACAATTAAAACAAGAACCGCAAGGCTGAAAAATATTTATCCTGAGCAGTCACAATGCTGAATAGCACAGCGTTTTCACAACATTGTTTTCAGTTTTTACAGGGGAAACCAGCTGATCAAGCTGTAGATCAACATATATTACTGGCTTTGAACAAGCTTAATAAGATGGTCTTTGGGGTAAAATTGTTAGGTGAAAGTACCAGCTTATGCAAATAATTACTAAAGAGGTTTTAGCTTAAAGTGCTTAGCAGTTAGTGTTAGATTACTTTCTTCAGGCACACATGTGGCTCCGTGTCGGTAAACTGCTGCTTGATTTGTTTTCTTGTGTTGGAATGAATTTAAGGAAAATGTGGCAAAATTTTAGCCCAAATGTAGGAAATAACTTTTAATGAAATATGAGGATCATTCACAGCAGACTGCAGACAGAAAATCACTGATTACTCTTAATGGAGCATCAATAATTACCCAACTTCAAATGTTCATTTGCTCCATTAAAACCTGGCTTTGTTCCAGACAGAATCTCCAAGAAACAGAGCTGCTGACCCATCCCAGCAACAAGAGCTGAGCAGAAAGATCGCCTTTCTTTGGGGAAATCCTCCACTGTTACTGGCTCTTCAGAGGTCTTGCAGCATCCGCTGGTAACCATTCAAGTTGCATTGAAAATACAAATATTTTAAACTTCTCATGAATCCAAAAATCTCTCGCAGGAGTTTATTTTTTGTTGCTGCTTGTCTGCTTGCAGAATCATGTGAAGCAAGGGTGCAGATTTTTGGGCAGTGTTATGGAGAAGACAACTTTAGTGGGTTGTTTGAGCTACTGTTGAGCCATTATGAGTCAAATTTTTATAAATGAGACAACAAACAAACCAGTTTTATTGAGATAGTTAGCAGGCATCTAAAACAGGCTTCCACCCACCCCAATGCCCCAGGCCACCAACTGTTGGAACTCTGTCCTGATTCAGTCGTCACTGACGTGAATTCAACCTACTCTGCATGAGTCTTTGGTAACTACTTACATACAACACTGGAAAAAGTCAAACCTGTTACAACATGTTACATCAACACCGACTTTTGCAGACATCTGACAACATTTTCAAATTTGTGATTCAAAAATATTCTTTCTTTCCGACCAAAATCCAGATGCATCTCAGTGATACTTCTTTAATGATGAATCTTGTCCTCAGTACAGATGCAAAAGTTATTACCTCCTAAATTGAACATTAGAATCCTTTAGATATATAAACTTTCTTCAAAGCCAGTGATGGTTAGATATGAGTTGTACTAGAGGGAGTCATTACGAATCAGATGGTGAGCCAGTGCCATGACGTACCACATGTGTGGACTCTATTAGACTCTTCTGAAGATGAGCACTGCACCAAGGCTGCCTGTCCGACAATACACAAAGGCAGAGCTGGCAAACATCCCAGCCAGCACACCATCTGCTCCTGAAATGCGGAGGATTCATCAGGTGGGTGCAGAGTAGAGAAGGAAGGATGCTGGATGTAAATGCGCCACAAGGAAGAAGGTAAACAAACTGCGACAGCGCTCACAACTTTGCAGTGTTTTCTCTCAGGCCTGATCTCCCTCCAGGGAATCCAGGGAACACTATGCCTGCTAAAAGACTCCTCCCTCAGCAGATGTAGCTGCTGTAAACCAGTTCACAGCTTTAAGAGTTTCTTTAATGGCTAAACTCAGAATGTGCTGAATTTGACTGAATGAGTTTTGAATTTCTTGGTGGAATTAGTTATTTTCTCTTAAGTATGTTTAATTGCATGCATGCCTTTGTGCTATTTTGTTTTATTTATTTATTGTGACCCACATTACATCTTACTACGTACTACTTACACCAAATAACTGTTGATACTGAAAATAATTAGCTGTTACGTGCTCATAATTAGCTTTTCATCCAAATTATGTTAAAGTATTCTCCTTTTTTTATTTAGAAAAAAAAAAGAGTATTTCTATTATGGTTAAGTGTAAAAATAAAGTTGAGAATAAGAACGGCTTTCATTGAAATAAAGGCTAAGTTAGACGTCCTTAAGCTGACCCACAACTCTATCTTACATCAACTAAGTCTGTTGTATTTTTCTTGGCGTCTCCCCTGATCATAATTTTCCCCTCTGCATTTCTTTCCTGCTTCTTCCCCTTTTTTCCATCTCTTCTCGGCATTCTCTGCCGTTTTATTTTCACTGGACTGCCTCCCGCTGGGACAACGGTCTAATGGTGCTCCTGACAGGAAGAACACCACAGCTGACTTCCATTAGGGAAAACTGGAAACCAAGACAATCCCATACTGTCAGGTAGGATTTCATACAGCAACTCGGCCCAGAAACCCATACGGCTGAAGCACTGCAGCTAAAGATGACTCAAGAAAAAAAAAGAAAAAAAAAGCCTCTTACATTCTTTTGTTGCTTTATTTTATTTTAACATCAAGTCAAAAGTTGTGCATTGAAAAAGCTGAACCCTAAACCATGTGAAGCTTTATAGCCGACAGCAGTGTTTGAAAAATCAACTCTGATGATCAGGAAGCAAGTGTAGAATTTTTTCATCCACTTTGCTTTTCTTAGTATTACTGATGTTATGGAAATCCCTGAATGGCTGAGCCCACAGTGTCCGATGCCAAGTATATCCCAGCTCCCAGTGTGTTACTGACATCTGTCATTTTTAATTGTTTTGTAAAAAAAAATGACATGACTTAGCGACAAACAGTCAGGAAGTGGCAGCTTGGCTGTATTGAAAGGCTTTTTCTACATTTTGTTTGATCCAAACTTCTGGCTTTGGCACAGTTTCCTCGACAACATGATTAATCAAAGAGAACAAGTCATAAATCACTTTCTTTTGAATTTCATATAAAGTGATGAATGGTTTAAAAAGTCAAAGACAAAATCTTTGTTGATACAGCACGCTCCATGAAATGAAAGAAAGTGGAGGCTGACAGCACAGTTTATTGTAAACACACTTCTTCGTGGTAACTGGCAACTCCTCCCTGGCTCAACGTCCATACCTCTGTGCATCACCACACAACCCACGTGGGAAGATGCTCTGTGAGTTGTATGAGAAGTTTATGTGCCAGCTGAATGAGCCTGTAAGTAAATGCTCACAGGAAGCAACGCAGCAGCAGTTCAAGCTGATTGCTGTGTTTGCATACGGTTCCAACACCACCACAAACTCTGAAAGACACACATATACATCTCGGCCAAGTGTGTGACAAATAATTTGCCTCTTGTTTTTAAAGGCATTCATAACAAAATGTTGCTTTTTATGCTGCATGTGTAAAATAAGCAGGGTGTTTTATGGCAATTCAATTTGTTTAACGTACCCTTAGTAAGTATTTTGAGCGAATTAGCACTATGAGGCATGTTAAACGCTGTTTTTAATGTGCATCAAAGAGCCGTGAATCCTCACACTCCTTACTGAGCCTGTTAGCCCCCCATGTTTTGGAGCATCCAGTAACTTTAAAATTTCTGCATCCAGTTACTAAAGAGTAGAGTGACCAAATCCAATTTCATTCAATTTAAAGAACACAAACCTACAGTCAAACTATAGTAGGCAATACGTGATTTTGGTCCAGCTTCAGTCTTTATTCATTGCTTTGGTGTGGCTCTCCCCTTCAATAGTTGCTTGTAGAAAGGTGCCTTACTTACGCACGGTTAAAAAGGTGTTATTTTAGACAATTTGTTCAATTCAGTTTTTTTGGGCCATCTTAAGAAAAGGAATTTTTTTACAAATTTGTTAGCATAAAAAGTGAATTTAATTGTTTTTTTAAAGTAATCGCATTAATTTAGAGGTGATTTATGGCACCTTTTGTCTCTGATACCGTCCACTGGACATGACTAAGGGAACTTTGATTAGTTTGCATATGCTTGCAAATCAGTAACCATGTCACTTATTCACCGTGTTATTTTTTCAGTAAACCTCTTCGTTTACGGTTTCAGATAAAAACTGTAAAAACTTAATCACCTGCATTTACGTATTTATCTTTGACAGTTTCTAGGCACATTTAGAAGCCGTTGGTTGGTAGACTGTGATGTAAACCAGTAATATAAGTGTATAATATAAGTAATGGTATGTTTAGCAAATTTAAAATGATTCATTTTATTTGAATAATTAGACAGGGACATTACATTTGTACATAGTCACAAAACTTTGTATCTGATGCCATGCAGAGATTTTAGCCAAAGTTAGTTCTCAGCTCTTGTCCCTGATTGGGCCTTTCTACACTACATTAAAATACAAAAATGTATTACATAACCTATATAAAACTCACCTAAACACACAATACATACAATATCTATAATTCATTCACACACACACATACAGCACTATTTACAAGTGGATACAGTTTTGGTTTGTTTTCAGCCAGAATTCAGGCCTAGCGGTGAAGGTTTTAAACTTAGATAGCATCTTGAGTTCAGATGGTCATAACAACATATTCTCAGATAAAAAAGTTAAAATCCAGAAATTTGAATTTCTCTCTTGCATTTAATATGATTGTTCTAATCTGTGGTGTGTTGCTTTTTTTAATTTGATTTTACTTTTAATTTAATAGATCTTTTTAAAAACATTTTGCTTTCTTTTTCTATGAAGTTAATGTATTTGGAAATAAAGTACCAGAATATAAGAACTAATGAAAGTATGAAATATGTCAAAGCAAAACTGCATTCACTGGAAAATGTGTTTGTTTGATTCAGACACAGAAATATTTGGGTATAAATCTACTGCATAGTTCCACATTACACTTAGTTATTGAGTTCCACTGCATGTTGAGGCATTGTAGCCTTTGTTCCCCATTCGAGTGTTTAAACCAGCATGTCTAAAATATTTGGCACCACTGCTCTTTTCATTGTTAGAAAGAAAAAAAAAAGAAACGGGAAGCAAATCATGACTCAAGTTTCTTGTTGAAACCATCCAAACATCTCATTCTTTCAGGTCCAGGTCTCTTTCGGGAACCTCTGGGCTCTGAGCGGGCTGATTATGATGGAGTAGAGTGTCGGTCCTGAGCGACTGCAGCCGTCAACTTCTCACTTTTCTACCGCTGTGTGTTCGAGCGAGGGTTTCACTTTACCGCAGAGTTCAGGAAGTCCAGAAAGCAGGGGGAGGCCGTCTGAGACTGTCAAGACAGGCTTATAAAAAGACCCCAAGAGAGATGGAGAGTGATTGAGTGAGGGAGGGAGAAGGGGAAGGAGGGAGGACAGAGGGACACGGAGAAGGAGGTGAAGGAAAAAGGAGGAAGAGGACAATAAGGCTTTTGATGAGGCCTTTCTGGGGAGCATATGTGGGTCACGGAATGAATAAACAGACTTTTCACTACCCCGGGATGATGATTTAAACACACACACACAGAGCCACGTTGTGTTGTTTATGTTCCCCATTTTGCTTTTTACACACAGGTTTGCACATATCACTCTAAAACAGACAGAAACACACACACACATGAACTCCGTCATGTTGCCTTGTATTCATTGTTTATGCTTCTCCATTTCACTCATTTATGGATGTGGCCCCACCGTGCCCTCTCTTTAAATCTCTTGGCTTACTCATATAAAATTCGGCCATGTCGCTTTTTACACATCATTCCTACACACTCGTTCATTGTCTCGCCCTCTGGCTCACTTTCTCATTCACTGGCAGGGCAACACAGGCAGCTTTTTTCTTTCTTTTTTCCCAAAACAGATTATAAGCTTTAGATCTTAAGTTAACGGCAACAGGGAGACAACAGTTCAGTCTTGTCCTACTGCTAAAGGATCCTTTAGCATTTACTCTCAATTCTCAGGCGCACTGCTGCAGCTCCTCTGCACAGCTGACCTACGCAGACCTGCAGGCATCTGAACCAATAACAAAATAAATCCTCAGCTGAAGAATGTGCTCCACTGTGGTAGTTTTCTCAAGACCTCAATCTAAATGCTAAAATTCATTCCATCTTATAATGATTCACAGGCCGTTGTGTAATTGTCAGGAGATCTGTCATTGTACAGTCAGATTATTAGAAGATTAATATTGTAAGGGGTCCTGAGGCAATTACCATTTCGGGAGCAGTTACTCCCCCTCACTTGATCATTCACAATCATGTTCCTCTGCTGGGCTGGAGAGCTTTATAGCTTTCATCATTTCTGCATGTTGGTTTTTTTCTGCAGCTCTTCTTATCGTTAGCTTATGATCTCCATTTGTTTTCTGGGCCACATTCAAGTGTCTGTCAAATTTCTGGTTTTCTCCCTATTTCTGTTTTCCATATTTTCTCTTTGTCAATGTGCAGCCTTTGGGAGTGCAAACAAATGTTAACCTGAACAAATGTATTCAGATGCCTGAAGCTCGGTGCCGTTGCAGCACCATTACATCATACGACTCACGACACTGTACAGCAGAGTCTACTTTGGATTTTTGTGACTTACTCAATCGACAAGTCTTTGGAGGTTTATTTGTTTCAATGTTACTAAGCGACTGGGGAAACCTCAAAATCTGCATGTTCAACTAACCGTGGCTAATGCCAGTCAAGAAAAGTTGGCAGTTGGTGAACTTTTCCTGTGCAAAGACATTTTCTACTATTTCTGTGCACACTTGTTTTTCGCCTGAGATAGAGCTTAAAGAATAATGCTTTATGCACAGTATAAAAAAGTACTTATTATTTCCATTCACAGCTTTTAAATGCTCTGAACTTCCTTTAGTTAAAAGACCACTCTGTCAGGCTCAGACTCAGAAGCTTTTTGACCATTTCCACGCTGATTTGTTGATGTTTAAAAGAGAAACTGGTATGCATAACTTAGTTAATACTGATGTTTGGTCCAGAATTTAATATGAGGAGACCAATCTTTAATCTCCAGATTTCCTCAGATCTCTCTGGGGTCATTAGGATGACATCAAAGATGTTTGATAGGAATTAAAATCAAGACGCTTATGATCATGGCACGGTTTCATAGATTACCAAGCAACAAAAACGATTGTATTCTAGCCTTTAATGCACTAATTAACAAATTACTACTTACCAGAACTGAAACGGGCTGTTTATAACAACTTTTAGGTTTTGAACTGTTGAGTCATTTAAACTTTCTCTTCTGTTTTTATCTTTGCAAAGTATTGCTAACATTAATGATAACGCTAATCGTAATCACAGGGCTGGATCTCATAGCATTATAAGCTATGCAAGACTATGAAATGCATGCTAATGACATGCAACATGATTAGTTGTGCAATTACAATCCCATTTTATGAGAGCAGAAAGTAAAAAGATGGTGTAATCATCCACGATTATTCCCTCTAGCTTGAAAATTCTAATAATTTTGGGTCACAATTTGGCCCATCTAGTTGGTCACTTTAAATCAGGGATGTCAAACTCATGTCATTGAGGTTCACTGTCCTGCAGGTTTGAGCTGTTTCCCTGCTCCAACACCAGATTAATTTCAAAAGGCTTCCTGTCACATTATGCACACACACACACCCACACACACACACAAAATTAAAAACAGGTGTGTTGAAGCAGGGACACGTCTAAAACCTGCAGGACAGTGTCCCTCAAGGATTTTGACATTGGTGCTTTAAATGGTTATATAAGTGGGTATAGAAAATAGATCGATGTGGATGGAGGTTGGTGGGGACCTTTTAATATGGATTTTTAATAACAAACTGTCCAGGGTGTATCCAAATGATTAGTGATAGGTGTATACGTTTCACACCTTCATGGACCTCTGCAGACTAAAATAAGTATAGTGCATGGATTTATTTGTGCTCAGTGCAGAACCATAAGTTAGAAACAGTAATTTGATAATTGTGATATGGTAGTTTTCCTGCTCTCAAATAATGCTAACCTCTGTAATCACCCCAGATGTGTAGCTTCTAACCATTGTGGGGCATCTTTAATGTACCCTGGCTTGCAACTGATAATTTGCTTTAAATGCCTGCGCTCTGCAGTGAGGAAGAGGAGCAACAAAATGACAGATCTTTGCAACAACTAGGTTTTCATTTTAATTTGTCAGACATTGTAAATTTTTTATAGCAATTATCCAAGAATGTGTAGCTCATCTAATCACCTCGCTCAGCATTTATTTCTCAGCTAGTGAATATTGAGCTCTGCTTTGTCTATCAGGTCAATACTCATCCAAATGAAAGACTTGTGAATGCAAATGCACTCTGTACAAGGAAGATGTCTTTTTCATTGAAAATGAGACAGCTTTACATCTATTCACATGATAAACCCAGACCCCTCAGATGTTTTACATTATAGAGCTGCTTGTACTATTGTCTGTGAGTATAACTATTTAGCTGCAAGGCATGTTTATTTTTTAAGGAGGAGGGCTTGTGGCATGTAAACTATATTTAAATGCAGTATATTTTGTATCTCTTTTTTTATTATTATGTTTTAAGAGAAATAGCAGAAGGAAAAAGGTGTAAAGGGTAGAACAAAACAAAAAGTAGAAAACAAGCCACTATAAACTAAAACTAAACAGCTGCTAAACCTGTAAAGAAACAGTAAACATGCTAAGGCTTCTAACAAAACAGCAACAATCATCAGGGGCATCTGTGAGAAGGCAAACTAAAAGCTGCAAACAATTGTATAAATTTTGCATTCCTTAAACTTTAATTTGGTAGATAGATGTTATGGCTAAATACAATTTATTATGAAAATGCAGCAAAGAGATAGCTAGCAATGTGAAGAAATAGTTTAGTAACACTCTGGGTATACAGTATTACCATTGTCTAACCCCAACCAGGACACGGCTTTTTTACTTGGTGTGTACAGAGAACAATATGAAAGTTGTGGATGATGAACCAAAGATGCCATTAAAAAAAGTATATATATATATATATATATAAAACATATAAAATATGTGTGTGCATGTAAGTGTCTGTGTGATTTCTGATTTAGATTTTTTTTTCCATCCTCTACATTTTTCATGTCACACTTGCTGCCCTCCGTTATGAAGTTAGTCATTCCTAAAATCCTCACTTCTTTCCTTTTTCACTTTGCCAACAACCATAAAATGAGAGAGAATCTCTTGTTAGCCCAGACATTGAGGTAATTACTTCAAATTGTCATGGTTCTTTACTGTTATTGGTACCTGATGTTCGATCAGTTCAGCCGGCACCTCTCACACAAACACCCCTCTGGCTCTGCAGGAAATGTAAAACATTTGGAAATGTTTGTTGTAATAAGGTTTTAAAATACAGAAAAAAAGTATAAAATTCCATTAAATTCAAACAAAAAGCCCCGAAATAAGCAACAAAAAAAATCTCTGTCTGATATGCTGTTCCTTCCCTTATTAAAACAGCAAAACGACTATTTATTTCTTTAAATCCCTCTTTACCAAAGTCTCTGCCCGTGCTCTGGTTTCTCTGCATGACCTTTATCATTTACAACAACACCACTGTAGCTCCATTTCTGGTTCGGTTTATTTTAGAAATGTAATAAATGTGGAGTCATGTGAAAGCAGCTCATTTTGAGTTGAAGACCGTGCTTTCAGCTGGCTTGACTTTCTTTTTTAGTTAAATCTGCACTTCAGAGAGCATAGATGTGTTTTCACTAATCATTCCTGAAACATTATGTAGATTATGTTTTGGTTTGAGTCCTTTTTCTCTGTTCAATCTCTTTTCTGTGTGTTTCTGTCACACACACACACACACACATAGATCCTTTAACACCTTCTTCAAAAGTAATTTGCAGTCTTAATCGATGGTATTAATCTTCACAGTCAATCTCATTTGTTTTCTATTCATAGGTTATTGAGATTGTGGCCAGCAGATATTTGGATATAGACCGAGTCATCGATTGACAGATTGTTTGCAAAAGCAGCCAAAACCAAAGTTGTTGGTCACTTAGAAAAACTTTAATGTAATTACTGGGAGTTGCTCTGATGCTCATCAGTCCTCTGCCTTCTTTATGCTTAGTGTATAGAGAAATCCTGCAGCCATCTTGCAGCATAGCCATTACTGAGGTGAAGTCCTAATTACCTCGTATCTACCACGTCCTGCTGACATGGAAAGCTGGGCTGACGTAGTGAACAGCGGTCCACAGCTACTGATAAGGGTATCTTATCTAAAAAATCTCAGATATTCTGCTTTTAATATTCGTTAAACATCATTGCATGAGTTCAGCTGACAGAATCTGCTCTTAAAAAATGACAATCCACACAGGAATATAAAATAAATCCCTTTCTAAGTTATCAAAAGATGGTAAAGAAATAGCTTCAAACTTTTGCTAAAGCTGTTAATTTTTCAGCCCCATGCCCCCACATTGCCATAAGCTGACAGACCCCCCCACTGTCAGCGACAATCTTCATAAAATTAAGGTCTGTGTTTTTTGTCTTCACTTTTTTTTACACTGCTGCTGTAGCACCTATTAACTGCACAAGTCCTACATTCCCTTGATATTAATAAGAAAAGTAGGTTTATCATCTCTTTTGCTATACAATGTACAGAAATAGCACCCCATAAATTGCATAGGGTCAGGGCTCAAATTATACTGGAGCTTTTAGGGGTGCCTTTGTCAGGCGTGCACCATGACTTTGCACATCATGTGCACACAAATATATATTAGTGTAGGTAGTGCAAAGATATGGTTACTACAAAAAAAAAAAACTTATGCTGCTACTGTATGCAGCTTGTTTAATCAGGAACAGGGATGGAAAGCTTATAAAGTGTTTTTGTTTGGATGCTCACAGCTCGCTAGAAACAAACAACGCTGCAGAAGGAAACAGAAATAGATAAACCACAAAGCTGCAAATTATTGCTATTCTTTTCCATACACATCAGAAACCTTTCTGAAAAAAAAGTGAATTACTTTTAGGGTTTCCCCTCAAAGGATCAGTTGAATGTCTTTAGGGGATCTCCTGTACCTTTCAGGGTAGCCGAACTCCCCTTAGCTCCCCCGTAATATGAACCTTGCATAGGATCTTCTTCTGGCGTTAGGCCAGATCTGCCTATAGCCTCTGGGTAATGGATGTGGAGTGGGACCCTCCATGCATGGTTAGCACGCGTGATGTTATAATGTCTGGTCTGAACTTTCTCCTCTGGCCAGCTTCTTATCCCAGCAGGGTTTTTAATCACTGAAAGCCTAGATCTTGTTTTTACTATGAAGCTGTCTTTTTAGGATGTGCCGTACCCGTTGCAGGTATTTGGATGTTGCTGCTTTCCTTGTGTCCTCTAAATGGTCATAATATGCCTGTGGTATTAAAGCTCTCCTGAACGTCTATTTTTCCACCTTCTGTTTGTACAGTGTCCTCTACATGGACTACTATACATACATACATACATACATACATACATACACACATACATATATATATATATATACATATATGTTTCTATTTATACAGTATATAAATCTCGACAGAGCTTTTATCATAAAGAATCAGTATTGCAGTTTTTTGGGTGCCATATTTTGTCTTTCCTTTTCATTACTTTGTAAATTTGTGCAAATAACATTCATTTTTATTTATATAATGTTTAACAATAAAAAAATATATAAAGTTTTTTTTTGATCATGAAAATGTAAATTTTACCTAAAACTTTGTGCTTGTATGTGAAGGTTTCACATCCAGTATAAAGCAGCCTGACCTATTTAAAAAGGAAACAAAAACTCAAACCAGCAGCTGACATTTTCACACGTGAGAAAGAAGCCATCAAACATGACATGTAATTACAATGTGATCAAAATGAAAGTTCATCTGTTTAAAGCAATTTTCCCTTCGAGGTCAGGAGGATTTTCACATGGGAGGGCTTTGTAAAGGCTGGCTTACTTTAAATGTGAAAATGAGAGGAGAGGAAACCCGATGATGAAAAATGTGCTGAACTGAATCAACATCACTTCTTAGCTCTTGACTCATCCTTCTGTATCATGGGGATCCCTGAGAGTCCAGATGAATTCTCTGTTACATTTAATTTCCTTCCAACCGACTCAGTTTAGCTCGTCCCCATCACTGATTGCCAATCCCACAGGCCCAACTGGACATGTGATACCCAAAAAGGTCGACTCCGTGGTGACGCCAAGTCTTTGATCTGACAGCCAAGACAGCTTCGATACGTGCTTATCAGAGAAAACAAGGTTCCTCGCTCCTCTCCTGTCTCCTCTTCTTTTTTTCTCGGTCTTATCCTTTCTTGGCACCTTCCGTCTTGTCCTCTCAATTCCCTGCTTCTCTCCCTTTCCGTACCCTTCCTGTGCCCTTTCTTCCTCCATCACACCATACTTTCCTTTCTCTTATCACTCCTTCCTGCTTCTTTTGATCTCTCACATTTTCCTCACTTCTTCTACTTTCTCTAGCACTCATAGGCTTGCTTATCTCCCCATGGCCCACACACTTACACACTGGTTTGCACACATATGTACACACTCCAGGATTAAATTCGGGTTGATTATCTGCTCAACCAGAGAGTTAGATGATGGGCAAAGGGAACAACTTGTATGTTTCTTAGTGTTTGTCACAGTAAAAAAAAATACTGCAGATCTTCTTAGTCTGTCCCAAGTTACTTGTTTCCTATATGATATCTCACCGTTGTTAAGAAGTCCATGCATTTTAATGCACGTAGCAGATTTCAGACTCAAGGCAGAAAGCGCAAAAATCTCATGAGTTACATTTTCCTTATTTTTTTATTTATTTTTTTTTGTTTCTAGTTCATCTTGTTGAAATGATCTGATCTCTTTTAACAAGGAAAAATGTAAGCACCCGAAGCAGCCATCTTTATGCATAAACATGACATTTATGACTTTAGCTATATATTAGCACATTTAGTAAAAACAATTTTTAAGATATTTTTTATCCAATGACTTTTACTTGTCTACTTTGCTGTCAGGTGCGGTTGGTCATGGGTTTGGCATACTATCCAAATGCATAGGCTTACATACTGATATTACATATTAGTAAAAACATGGATGCATATAAGGTAACTCTGTTCTATACAAGTAACTGGTAAATTTAAACATCTCACAATTTCTCCACATTTATTGTGACTCCACTATCTTTTGTGTTTGTTTGGTTGTTCCTGTCTTGTGAGATTAGGCTGAAGTTAAGCATTTACTGATTTCTTCTCAGTGCAGTTTAAGCTGTAAATGCACATGCAGGTTTTGCAACTGCAGCTTTATTCAGAGCACATTGGTCCGTTATGTTCGCTGTGTTGATACACAACAATAAATGCTGGAGTATCACAATCTTGTACCAGCTCACCATTTTCCCCTCCTTTTTTTCCCTTTTTGATAAGATACAGCTTGCATGGAGACCTAAAGTAAAGCTTATGTATGAGGTCAGCACTCATTAACCTTGTTTTTTGGGCTTTTTATCCCGAAACAAGTTGTCTCTTCCACACACCATCGACGCCTCACCCTTAATTTTCTCATCATGACTTGGTTAAGTGGTGTTGTTTTCTGCTCCTTTTTGAGCCAGTCATTTTGCTTCTCACTCTTTAAAATTATTTTCTGTTGTCCCTCCCTCAAGTTGACTTTTGTGCAACCCACCTCCTCCACCCTCATCCTCCTTTTATCTATGCTCATCCACCACAACGGTCTTTCTCTTTCCTTCATTTATGACATGTCTCCAGTGATTTGATTGATTGGAGTTTAATTACCAAACAAACATTTTCATTCAATTGTTGTTTGTCAATACATTTTGTTTAACCTTTCCAACAGATGTCTCCTTATTGAACTGTGGTGTGTTGCTGCATAATGATGCAGCTTCTGTATCCTGGATGGACACTGCTCAAACAACTGTTTCAAAATACTTTTCATTTCGGGCTTAAATTGTTCTTTGAGCAAGTTGATTATGAAATTTGCTTGATGCAGATCGTTTGTGTTCATACTTTACTTTAACAACACATATGCTTTTTTTAATGCCCATGGGGTTTCTAATAAGCAATTATCACTGTCCTACAATGTACTTCCATACTGTGCTGAATCTGTAGGAGGCTTGATGCAATAGCACAATAAAGGAAACATAGAGTAAATTGAGAGAAATAATTCATAAATTATCTCAAATATGGGACCAAAAGCAAAAACACTTTACAGTGTGCCTATTTTAAAGCCGACTTAGCTTCCCATAGTACTACAACACCAATTCTACAGCATCACCGGAGAGAACACCCAGTTTCCACATGCAGTCCTCTGAATGCAGCAAACACAATGTGATGTTTCACACAAGCCTTTTTAATCAGTATGTTTATTTTTGTGATAGACGTTGGTTAAGAATAAATCAGAGCTCTACTTTGGATTGGATGCTATACCAACTTTTTTTATTCACATTTTTATTCAAAAGAAATGACCTTTATTTTGTTGTGTTAGACAAGAGGTGCCTAAATTTTAATCATTTTAATTTTTAATATAATAAAA
The DNA here is from genome assembly GCA_026261665.1 of Melanotaenia duboulayi. Classification (NCBI taxonomy): domain Eukaryota; kingdom Metazoa; phylum Chordata; class Actinopteri; order Atheriniformes; family Melanotaeniidae; genus Melanotaenia; species Melanotaenia duboulayi. The sequence goes on along the minus strand of CM047990.1, from coordinate 26,803,617 downwards.
TTTGTCCTTCAGACTATAAGCTGTTATTATGTATTAATATTTCTTATGTCAACCAGGGCATGAATTACACTGGAGTTTTTAGGGGAGCCTTTGTTGGGGTGCATTGTTGGGACTTGTGCATATATATTAGTGCATGTAGTGAGGTCAAAAATATGGTTACTACAAAAAAATAAAAAACTTCTGCTGCTACTTTATGCAGCTTGTTTAACCAAACAGGGACGGAAAGTTCTTTTAACAACCACAAAAGAAAGTATATAAAGTGTTTTTGTATAGATGCTCACAGCACGCTAAAAACAAACGCTGTCCACGGTGCTAAAGGAAACAGAACGCATCACATTTGGAGGATTTAATTAATTAAATTAAATAACTAAACCACAAAGCTGACAAATGAATGCTGTTCTTTTCAAGACACATCAGGAACCTTTTTGAAAAATTAAATGCAACCTGAAAATGAACCATTTTTAAGGCTCCCCCTCAATGTATCAGCTGAATGTCTTTAGGGGAGCTCCTGCGCCTCTCAGGGGAGCCGAGCTCCCCTTAGCACCCCCGTAATTTGAACACTGATTTAAACGCAACTAACTTATTTTAAACTGCATTTTATTAAGTGCAAAAGAGCAACTGAAGTGATTCACAGTGCAGGAAAGATCATGAAAGACCTCAATAATTAAAACAATATTAATTAAAACAATTAAAAACAAAAATGGTAAAGTATATATTATTATTATTATTAGCAGTTGGCTTTTATAATATATAAATAGATTAATGCAGATGCGATGAAAGCAAAAAGACAGGTGTTTACTTTGGTAACAATATAATAAAAAAAAAATAAAAAAAAACTTAGCAAGCTACCTGATGACCTTTACTTTGGGATTGATGTTGAAGCAACATTGCAGCAGATTTTTCTGACAACCACAGTCAGAATCCAGTGCCACCATGATTTTTATTATTATTATTAAAACATAAATAAACATTTATTTAGCAATCCAGTTTGATACCTTATTGGACATTTTTAAACTTTTATCATGTATTTAGCAAATACTCGGGGGTCTGTTACAAGAGAAATAGAAAATATTTATTATAAGGGAACAAAATGTGCTGTTAGCTGCACCACAAGCTCACATTACAAAGTAATGACTTCATACAAACTGAAGGATGGATCTGTCACTGTTCAAATGTGACCCATAGATCTACTTTCTACATCCAAGGAGTAGTAGAAAATCAGAAGGTTAGTTATGAATCTTTTGTGTGGAAAACACCCAAAGACTCTCTTCTTTTTGGCTGGTACAGTAAGTTAGACACCAGAAGCAGCCGAGTGGGGAAATAATGCTGTATGCTGATAGATTGCAGCTCACAGCAGTAAGAGCACAAGATGTTCTCAGTGCGTTTCACATTATGTACTTTGAAGCTTCTTCTAACAGGAGGGTCTGATTTCCACTGGCACTAAAAGAAGATCCTAAATAGCTCTAACTGCTGTTTCTTATTCCATCTTCCATTGACCTACTTTCTTTCCTATTCTCTTGGTTCCGTTCATTTAATGGTCTTTGTTTTTATATTTATATATTTTCAATAAATGGGTTTGATGGTTGGAAAAACAATATTATTCATAATTTTACATTATTGGAGACAATGTGTATCCAGTAAAAATTTTAATCTCCTTTTTTCAATTATTATCCTATTTTTATTATTCTTTATATTTATTTTTAACAGAGCAGATTTGTTACCTAGTTTAAAACCTAGTTGCTAGTTTGAATATCTAAATAGAATATAAATAAAAATCTTTAGATTTTAATATTTAATTTGTAATTTTGCATAAAGTCGGTTATGGCGTCACCGCTGTAGGCGCTGCATAGCTCCACGTGGAGGCTCGATGTGCACCTGCTACACAGATGGTTATGCAGAAGTACTCCCTTATGAGTGGTCAATTTGGTATTATGAGTTTCTGAATTTCTAAATATTCTCGCTGAATTTTTTAAAAACAATCAGTGGATCAAGTTGATGAGAGGCTGATCGAATTATTTCTTAATTTTTTCACCAAGCTAATGAAAACACTGAACCACTGTACAGCGTTTTTGTTTTGAAACAGAAAATACATACCAGAGCTGAAGTGAACAAATGAAAGAACTCCAACCCTGGTGAGTTTACTGGCAGATACCACCCCTGCTGCCACCTTCAGATTAGGAGGAGAAACTGCAATATGACACCAAAACAACGTGCAACCCCTACACTCGAGTGCGAGAGCAAACTTACCAGCGTCAGCTACGCCGTAACCGACCACACTCAGACGCCGCGCAAGTATAAATCCAGCTTAAGCAATGAGCATGTAGATATTAGTAACTGTGTAAACATATACAGGACTGTCTCAGAAAAT
>CM047990.1:26777372-26787640 GCA_026261665.1 Melanotaenia duboulayi | reverse complement strand
TTGTGTCTGTGTTGTTTTTTCCAGCCAATATGGTTAAAAAATAAAATTGACGTGAGCAGCAACATTTTAGAGAGATAATATGACTTGGTGGAATATGATGCATGTTTTTGTTAAGTATGTGTTAAGTTCAGCTGATAATAAACTAGCTCCAAAGCGTGTTGTGTGCGATAACCTGGGCCATCACAGTTTGGGCCCTGGGTTATCTTTCAATTGGTCAGGTCCACACTTGGCTGGGAGAATATTGAGGGTAATTGGCTGTTTATTAACAACCGGGAAGTGTGTGACCTGGTTTTAGGGTTAAAGAATTTGGACCCATTCAGGATTCTGCTTGAAGCTGGAGATTTAATTCATTCAGATTATGTGGCTGAGATGAGCCAGTTTAACATCATTCATAGTCTCCTCTAGTTTGGAGCTAATGTCTTTTTATTCAGCTGCATTTCTGCTGGTGGAACCAAGCAGGTTTTCATCCTAAGTTTCATTTTAAAAGCTGGTATGACTTCCTGATGAATGTAATAAGAAACAAGATATCTGCCCTCCTTTCAGTCTAGTTACCTGTTTCTCTTTCTATTTCTCTTTGGTTTAGTTTGGTAAAACGCGATCTCTGTCTGTTGTTGTTTGGCAGTTGAAAAAACTAATTGTTGCATTTCTGCCAACAAGTGGTCTGGACCAAAATGTTTGCAAGAGCCCAAGTTGTCAAAACACGAGTTCCCCTGCTACATTTTCCCAAACTGCCACATCCCCAAGTATGAGCTCCACTGGCTATATAACGCTAGATTCATTGACCTTTCCTTTAACTATGCTAGCATGTGCTTTGTGGATTTGTTTTTGTTTCCTTGACATTGACTATTTCAGATGTACTGTTTTTGATGCAGCAGCCTAAAAGAGGCATCATCCTCACATCTGACCAGTAAATGCACTGTACTGCAGGGAAAGAGCAATAAATTAAATGGCTTCATTCCCGTTGGCAAAAACTGGAAATGAAGTGTTTGCATTAAATGCAAATGGCAGATAATTTGTCTGTTATTGAAAGCCGCTTTAACCAAGCGAAAAAGCTTTGTGTAATCTTCACCATGCCTACTTAAATTATCTGTCAAACAATGTAGACTGCATGAAGCAAATTCACATGTACCATATTTTATTTATTTAACATCATTTATGCATTTAAAATGTATGCTTTTGTAATGCAATGCTGTTGCAATGCTAAGCAGGAATCTTTGCTCCTGACTGAATGCTGCTTTTATGAGGGGGAGTAGCTGTGTTTAAGATTCAGCACATCCCTGCAGACTGTCACCCACACATGTTCTATATGATGTTCCATACTGACTCCTTCAATTTGTAGCTTTTCAATCCATTATTGTAGAAGGGTGAAATATAACCCCAGAAGTTACAAAATGAAGTGCATGTAAAATACTGGTGTGCAAAAGTGAATGTGCCTCGTTGAGTGCTTGATTAATAAAATCGGATCTTAATTGTGCAAATTTTTGTTTGCACTTTTCAGACTCTTGAGGCACAATATGATAAAAGTTGTAAATATGAGGTGAGAGAAAAAGCATAGCAACCAGGAAAGAGGATGTATTGATGTTAAAGCTCCCCTGCAGATCCTGATTGTTTTAACAGCTCATCTGTTTTCCTGTTGAATTTACTTCAGATTCTTAAATGTTAAGTTTTTGCCATGAATCGAACTCTCATAGCCTTTGCTTGTGGCTTTACTCTCCAATGTCTTCCTTTTTAGATGAGTGGGGTTTATGAATATGCTAATGATCTCCATCAGTAGTCCGGTCTCTCAGGACTTTTTTGCAGTTTCATCTAAAAAATCTTTTTTTTTTGTTAAGCTGATAGTGTGAAGAGCAAACAGTAATAAGGTAATGATGTGGGCTGCTACCTCACTCATTGAAAGGCAGTTATCACATTGCTATTGTTGTTTATCTGCCCTGGTGTCTTGAGAGGAAACTCATTAAAAGAAATGTTGGACATGCCTCCTTATACTCAAAGTGTAAAGCACATAAATGTTTGGAATAGAAACTTAAAATAATTTAGTTGCAAAACGCTGCAGTTTCAAGGTTAAATTTGTGAGAGGACTTTCTGAAAAATGTAAACTGCAGATTAAAGACCAGTGTCCTCGCTTCTATTTTGGATATTAGTGTCTCCTAATGAACTGAATCCATTTCCCACTGTTATATAAAATCTGTGACTAAGACATAAAAACTTACAGAATCCGATTTCACGCTATCATGAACGCAACATGTCCTGTTTGCCATTTTAGTAACCAGAAATAAACACACCAACTTACGTCTCCACCCAGCTTCTGTTAGCTTCTCCAATAATGTGATAGAACCACTCAACAAGTACTGAGTGTTAATTCTCAGTCAGTTCTGGTTCCTCTTCCAAATCTTTTGTACAACATGCAGCATGTCTGACTCCACTTTTCTCAGGCTGAGGGTGGTGCTCTGCATCTTCAAAGTAGAAATTATTTAAAACAAGGATACTGTAAAGCAAGTTCAACACTGCCAAGCTTTCTTTGTAATAAGTGGATCAACCAAACCTAAACTTGATGTACATCTTTTACACTTTTAGAAGTTTAATATGGTAGCAAGACTCACTTTCCCTTACTTTATCAACTTCTTTGCACATTTTTGTCTGTAGAAGAGAGAGAGAAAAAGTTTTAATATGTAGACAAAAAACAATAAATCCGGCTTATTATCTCTGCACCTGCACATTATAAGTTTGCATGTGATAGTTATTGTTGTTTACTCACAAATGACCAACTCTCCGCTGAAAACCAGTTCTGCAGCAAATGACCAGTTTGCTATTCTTTGTTTTCTGCCGACATGCTCACCTCTCATGTACAGACTCTACATTTGCTGGTTTTAAACCCCATCCACAAACACAACTCCAGGTTCTGGATATCTACACAGAAGGCCCACAGCAAATTCTTTCCCTTTCTGCAATGCACCCAGCTGCTCCAGGGCTTATCACTAAATCTGCAAAGTAGGGACTAACACTAACACCCTAGGCTGACACCAGAGTGCAGTTATTTAAATGTAGTAGGAAGCCTTATTTAGCCCAAGGCAGAGCAGATTGGCTTCCCAAGAGGCCCTAGAAGAACTGTAGGAATGACCATGGATGATCTTTTTAAAATCTGACCCAGTTTGTGTGTTCCAGCACAGCCTGGTAGGAGTAACGATCTTTGTTGAAGAATTCCCCCTTTGTTTTGGACAAACCAGTGGCACCACATGTAAAGTCACAGGACTGACTAAAAATATATAATAAATTTTAAACAAATAAACCTCCAACGTTGAAGCTATACCCTGCAAATTAACATTAAATCAGAAAAATTTAATTTATCTACTTAAGCCTTTTTTCAGCATTTAGTACTTACGGTCTCATGCAGTTCATGAAATTGCTGAAGTATAACAAAAATAACCAACAAGTATAATCTCTTGCAGCAGTGAAATAAAATGTTACAATAGGGACAAAAAACAACCTGAAAGGCTTAAGTCTGTGTGAAGAGGGTTAGAGAATGGAATTACACATGTCTTCTATCTATTTAGTCCCAGTACTCTTTCTACATATATCATTCTAACCTTCATGTTTGTTTTCATTTGCTGTATACTGTATTTTTTTTACTTGTGATGAATAAAAGCAAAGCAATGTGGTTATGATTACAAAATATTATGACCTTGACTTGAAATTATCCTTTTCACATGCAATCATGTTGCATATGCAAAAGAAAGCTTCTGAAATTCAGCACATTGTCCTGTGTGTATACATTCTTCAGACCATGTAGATATACATTATCGTCATTATTATCTTTGCCAAGTCTTTCATTAAACAAGCTACGAAGGCAACAAACGAAAGAAAGAGGGCTGGTTTGATAAAGCAGTTCAGTGCAGTGTTGTTAGACCTGAGAGTAAAGCCAACACCTTAAAACCCATTTATGCTCTATGCTACAGTCGTCTCTTGTGTTCTTTACCCGCCTAATTTTGTCAAGTTTCCAGGGCTCTTGCAGCTGTGTCCCTCCGATGCAGTATCATAGCAGAATGCACAGCGGCAGTGTTGTGCAGTATAGCTGATGTGTAACCAGCAAAAGGAGCAAAAAAGATGAAGCCGTGTTGTATTTAATGGCTACACAGACCACTGTTGTCTACTGCACTGCCTCTTTTTATGTCTTTCTGAGAATGGACATTATCATGAGCGCCGAACTTTGCACTGCCTTCTGGATGTACTGCCTAACAACCATGCCAACATAAAGGATGCACTGAAGTATGAGGGCAGTGACTTATGAAATGGATGTTCCTAAATAAATTACCCTTAAAGACCCTCTCCGGTGAAAATGTTTTTCATGTTGTTCACATGGCCACGTGGCCTTTATCTGACGCTAGAGGACATATCTTTTGATCAAAATGGCTATACTGAGTATTTCTGCATTCAAATCATTGTGAACCAATGGCGGGCAGTAAAAGGCGAGTTAAGACAGACCTGCATTTACATGCCATAAACCCACAGGGCATTGCAGAAGCAGATTGCTTACCACATTAGCTTTCATTATTTACCAAAAAACTTTGCTGTGAGAGAACAATGGATTAGGTTTTACAGTCATCACAATATAACAAACCACACATTGGTTTGCAGTCAGCACCTCAAGGAAGACATGTGCTAGCACAGCTCCTATGCTCCATGCCATGTATTTATTTATTTGCTTTCTTTCTTGCACCGCTGTAGTACAAACAAGAAAAACATGGCTTCAGTTAAATTACATTTTAAAAAATATTTTACAACCACACATTTCACCTTCATGGATGCCATTTGGCAGGTTGAGATGGTTTAAGTAAAAACAACTAATATTGAAACTCTAATTTTCTGCTTCAATTTCACCCTTGGTTAAGATTAGAAATGTTAGGACAAAAATACATTCTTTTTGCAATGACACTATTACAGTAGCCATTGAGGGTACCTGCTCTCACAACAACAAGCTCTAGAGCTTGCATTTCTTTGCAACAGGACAAATCTGCCTGCATGTTAATATACCAATAGAGACAGTGAGGCACAGTGTCCACTGTTATATTGTTTCTCACATTAGTGGCCAAACCCACTGTTCTACTCATCTTTGCTATCTTTCAGTGGTTAGCATGATTAACTGTTTTATTCCTTTCACAACATTATATTTATTCACTTTTTTCTTTTCCTTTTCATGTTTCATGTTCATCTTTACTGTTATAATTGTGAATGTAAAGAGATCCTGGTTGATGTCCCAATGGCGTTTTCAGTCAGTTCCATTCCCTTATATATATATACAGTATGCATGTCAAATTCCCTATTAGCAATAGCAGTTGTATCTGGTTGCTTTTATAAGACTTGCATTTCTTCTTCATAATAAATTCCAAGATTCATGTGAAAATTGACTAAAATAAACAAACACAAACTTAAAGTACATTGCATGGAAATTACAGCTGTACTCTTGATTCCTGCTTTTCCATTAATGATTTCTGCAACATTTGTGTTTAGAATCTACACAATCTTTATGAAAATTAGATCAAATAGCACTGAAGGTACCAGGCCAGTTATTGCTTGCCCTCTTCAAGTTAGTCAATCACCCATCCAACCTTTTAGTCAGCCACACTAATGTCCTTAAGTTAAATTTGAAGGTCTGTTATCAGTGAGGGATGCACACTTAATCACATTAATTAATCTGACAGTCTTTATCAAAGACATTATGAGCGCCACAGAATAGAGGGGAGTGGAGAGCGGAGCAGTGAAATGACGTGAATGGGATAGAAGATGAGGAAGGGAGAAGATGACAGGTTTATAAATTTGTCATCACAGGATGAGAGAGACAGGGGATGAGGAGGAGAGGAAATTAAAGCAGGACAAAGGAGCAGAGGAGACAGACATTATGACAATAGATCTGAATTGGGTTACTTTGTGGTTAATCCTCTATAATTCTGCCTCATTTCACAGACGGAGAGTTTCCATAGGAGCTCATTATAGGCTTATAAATTTGCAGGGGTCGTTTCTGCAGGGCCATGGTCAATGCATGCTTTCAAAAGTGTTTGAAGCACTGTATCCACCAAAGGGGTTCATGGAGTGAAAAACATGACAGATTAAGGCAATAAAGCTGGCCTGTTTCAGTTGGTCACTCGTTGGGGAACTGAATGTATAAGTTCAACACAGTAAAAGCAAGTAGAGAGAAAATACAGCACTGTGGCAAGAATCGTTATATCATACCGTACGTAATGTGTTACTGGACTTCTTGTGTTGCAGAATAAATATCAAATATAATGACTGGGTCACCTTGACAAATCCATGCAGCTGACAGTTCCCACAGTGTACATTTTGACTTATCAAGCACAAAAGAAATATATTATGAGGAAATGATGGATCCCATTTGATGCCACTCATCCATTCTGATTTTTTCTTTTAAAATGTTTCGCAGATCTTTAAATATCACACATCCAGTCAGAAGAATCAGTGTCATGAATTTATTTGGTTACTTTTTTTTCTTCTTTTTTGCCATTTTTATGGCAGAAATGTCCATAAAGTGCTTGGCAAAATTTTTTTGAAGTACATTAATGTCAAACAAGTCACAAGACGCATCTCAAATTCCCAAAATTTGGGACGCTGTGTAAAATGAAAACAAAAAGAATGTTATGAGCCAATATTTTATTCACAATGGAGCATAAAGAACAGATCAGATGTTACAAGTGAGACGTCCTTTCATTGGCCAACTCCCCACTGGTAGGCGCAAACCTACATCACAACCCGATGGCCACGCCACCATGAACAGCTTGCCAGTGAAAACAAACCACACCAGCATGTGTTAGTGTGCAACTTTTTCTCATAGTATGAGGCCAAGCTTGGCTGTATACACTTGAGCCTATCTGCCGTCACATTGTGAAAGAGCTGCTAACAAGAAACACTAGGAACTTAACAAAAACCATCAACAGACGTTTGCTTTGTTGCTGTAACCAGCCATTTCATGATATTTTTGGCATCTATACAAAAACAACCACACACAACAACCACCAAGTCTCTAAACTTCTAGTCAGCTCANTTCACCTGTCACAAAATGTTTGGAACAAATTGTTGAATATTTTAAAGGACTCCAACGTCGTCAGCATCAACACTGTTGATAGCCACTAGCCAGTTAGCATGTCTTTCAGGACTTTTGTGTTGTTCAGTAGTTCGAAGAATGATCTCTTAGTTTCTGTGGAACAACTATGTTTATGGCAGCCAACCACAACACATCTTTTTGGAGAATTTAAAGGAAACTGCAAAAATAAAAGAAAAATCAATGAAAGAAAGGATCAATGCTGAAAATCCAATGGTGAGGCACGTTAGCAGCTTTTTTGTTTTTACTTGATGTGACAAAGTTCGCATATGTTCCCGGATGTTTATGCTTAGAAAGAATAATTTTTAATAATTCCTGGATCCAGGTAGTGATCCAGATCACCATCAAAATTTTATTTCTTTTTCACTTGTTCATTATTCCACTTTCACTATCTATCCATCCATCACTTTTTGAGTTAAATTGCTGATTGGAGGACTACTCTGCCACTAGTAATATGTTGTATTTCTGCCAACAGATTTTTATTTATTTATTTTTTCTTCCAGCAATAAATTATCACTAATACTTGAGTTTAACATAGATGACATATAAAATAAAGCAGGGGAAAGGTAGTTCAGCAAAATGGGGCAAAAATGGTCCCTGATTCTTTACTTTTAAATAAATGTGATTTTTGTAGACTGGGACTGGGGCCACGGGTGAAAAACTGGGTTAATTCTCAAATAATTCAGGAAAGACCTCTGTCATTATAACCTTAGCTTAAACAAGGTATTAATGAGGGAATGTCATTACACTGTGACATTACACACCCCTAACAAGGTCAACAGGATTTCACTGCAAAATGGGGACATCGGAAGGTGTTATAATAATGGCGACATAATGGTGGCGTGTCACAACAAGGTGTCTACAGAAGCCTGCACTGAGTGTTTACCCCAATTAAAAATGTGAGAGACAGAAAAGGGAGAGAGACATGGAAAGAACCTGAGGCCAGAGAGGAAGGAGGGAGGGAGAGATGAACAGAGGGAGAGGTGAGGCATATGTGGGGAGACAAAGAAGGGGAGAGGAGTTAGACGAGCTGCAGCATGGAAAAAAATAGATGAGGAGAAAAGAGATTGAAGGGGCAGGGTGTAGTGATTAGAATGTGATGGCCTGTGTAGAGCTTTGTGTGTGGGTGTGTGTGCATTTGTGGGTCTTTGAATTAATGAGAATCCCAGATGAGAGAAGAGGGTCATCATGACCTGCATGCAAATGGCACCAAACACACATGGCAAAACACACCCTCACATGTACACACTTACTGACATGCCCTCAGTTTCTATCTCAGCTAACTCTATTCCACACACACAAACATGCACAAGAAAAATGCACCAGGCATCACTCCACATACACACCCCCAGTGTCATTCCTTTTTGTCTAGTCTTAAGGCTCGGCATGCATCAATCTGCCAATGCACGAACGGCATCGAGCAACATGGCTGATCTGTTAGCTGTGCGACATGACGTGTCAGTCATTGCTGAATCTCAGCAACGTGGAGAAGTTTAGGCTGCCTCTTATTACTCATGGGTCATCCCCTCACCTTGACAAACAGACTTCAAACCACATTCGTTTGTCAAGGGAATGTGGCTTGTCCACATTTCTTAATCGAAAAAATGTCAAAAAAGCAGATACATGTAGCACAGATTCACCTGAATAATACAAAGGAAAGGGGGATGCATTTTCTTTATAAAGATTTCAGGACTCAATTTAGCTAGTTTACCTCTAAATAAATAGATAAACATTTCTAGATATTTAATACATAATCTGCTATTTGCAGTGTCAAAGCCATGGAATTAATATATCTAAAATATTTTAATAGTGTTTTGTAGATTTAAGTAGTGATTCAGTAATTGTATTGCATTTATATTTGGTTATAAAAAATGGTTGTTTTATCTAAAAAGATTTACAAATGAGTGCCATTTAACTTCTTCTTGGCTAATTTGTCCACCTCCTGTCCGAAGTGACATACATAAAATAGATGGGGTATATCTTCAAAACTAAAAGAAAAAAGAAAGTTGAGAGATAACTACAGAGGTGTCATAATCCAGATATGTGTTATTGCATTAGGGTAAATGCACCTGGACCACAGGAGAAAAGGTAAATGGTTTTCTCCAAAGAAAACAACATTACTTTCAGTGTAAACCAGAGGATAGCAATCCAGTTCATCCAGGAATGAATAAAGTAATGTCTGATGAGTAACTGTGCAAAAGCAGAAGCTGAAAAATTGAACCTGAGAAGTTTTATAGACGCTTAAGGGATGCTTTACATGGGTATAGATCTCTGGAATCCACTGGCCTCTTTCAATTGTCAGAGAGCCCCCAAATTCTCCTTAGAAACAGAAAGAAGTGAACCCCTTGATTGTCTTTCATAAGAAGTGAATACTTTAATGTAAAACCTCCTCCATCCTCACACAAACTACCAGGATTTCAAACAAAGGCAAAGTCATAGGAAAAGATTTTAAGAGTGTTTTAGGAGCTGGAATAAAACTTCTGACCAATAGTAAGACGTAAGATTTGATTTTCAGATTCTTTTTATTTTATTTTATTTATTTTTTTTGCTAATCTTTGGCTGCTAACTCGAGTGTTTGTCCCACAATGATGAGACAGGCATCTTTGTAATCTCTGCTTTCAAATGACACCTTGTTCATGTGTTCTGAAAGTGGAGATCAAAAGGTGGGTTCACACTACAAGATACAGTAACTGGGCCGATTTTTGTCCCAATCTTCCCCCTTATGATCATAGCCAGCAAAGGCTCGACTGTAAACAACATTGTCTAATTTCTCCTGTAATTTGAGGTGTGTTAAGCGTGATTTTGTCCAGTCTACTCAGAGGGCCTCGGAAGGAGAGATCGTAGATAATTGAACATGTTTAATATTTGCGACTAGACTGACTGAGACCTAGCAAATCTGTTCCATAGTGCTCCTTTAACCCACTGGTACCAGACACCCCATGGGCAGAAAATGACTCACAAATATGTATTTCATATGACTCATATAAGTGATACTTGAAGAAACTGATATCTTTTGAGGTGGTACTTGAAGTAGAAAAATTGAGATCCACTGAAAAATGTAATTTGTATAGATTTTCAAGATTTTGAGGATATAAGCTTAATAAATGACAGTAACTGGACTTTAAGTACCTTCACCAGGGGCGCCGAAAAGGGGGGGTAA
>CM047990.1:26760959-26772860 GCA_026261665.1 Melanotaenia duboulayi | reverse complement strand
GAATGCTTATAAAATATTTGCAACATTACCCAGACAGTAGGTCCTGAGGACCAGGGGTCTCATTTATAAAACTGTATGTTATAAAGATGACTGCAGGTAGCGGAAATAAGAAAATGTGGCGCCCAAAAATTTCCAGATTTATAAAAGCGCGCGCACTCATGTCCCACGCCTGTTTCCGANTGCAGGTAGCGGAAATAAGAAAATGTGGCACCCAAAAATTTCCAGATTTATAAAAGCCCACGCCTGTTTCCGTTTATAAATCAGAATCGACTCTAAAGTTGCCACACGTGGGGGGAGCGCCTTGCCTCACCCATATGGTCGCTATAAAAGGTCAGGTGAATGCCTATAATAAGTATTCACCAATATCATTTCCATGAAGGTTCAGGAGGGGAAAAGAGGGGAAAAAGCGGATTTCTTCAGAATGTGGGACTGAGCCTGATTTATAGTGCCTGGGTGTTCCAGTTGGGTTGGCGGTGCTGCTGCTTTGGTTGGAAAGGGTGAGGCCAGAGACTCCACCCGGCACTGCAGTATTGGTGTCCTCAGAGAAAATCCTGCAGGTGCAGAGGGACAAAATCAGTGCTATAAACGAGGTGGCCAAGTACTTGCGGGAAATAAAGGCCACCTGGACAAAAATTAGGGCAGCACTATAAAAAAAAAATATTGTAAATGAAAAAATAAAATGCACATATCTTTGCAAACGAAGCAGTCGCCTCAGTTATTGTAGACCCAGGCCAGTGAGCCACATGTTGAATCGCACATGATTTGGACGTTTAGAGAATGAAAGTACTTTGGTAAATGACAGCAGATTTAATTTCCAATTTGTAATTTCCCGCTGGGAATAATTTTACTATTATTGTTAGTAGTATTATTATTTTTATTTCATTCTCACTTGGTGCTCTTATTGCAACTTTAATGCAGTCAGTAGTGCCAATTTGGGAAACTGGACATTGCTGCAAATTGCATTGTTTTGCTTGCCTGTTCTCCCTCAGAGTAGGAAAGTTAATGTAACTTTGTGACAAATCAATGATGCCGTCTCACACATTTGGTATAACATGGTTGAAGGTTGGCTGTGATGTCCCTGACCCGTCAGCCGGGTCCTTCTGTGTTCATTCATGACAATAATTCATTACATCAATATTACTTTTTCTCCTGAATTGAGTTCTTCTTTGTTCCAGCAGGGAGCAGGATCAACCTAAATTCTAACAATACAAAATTTGTTTGAGGGGAAAAAAAACAAAAGAAAAGGGATTAGCATTTCAGAACTTAACTCAGTTTTAATTCTGTCACATTGTGGATAATCTCACAGATTTATTTTCTACAACTTTGAGTGCAGACTGATCCACAGTTTGGCTACTGAGGATATATTTCTTGCTGACTCAAAAAAACAATTTCTACTGTGCTGAAGCGCATCCATCACATTAGAAATAAAGCACCTTTAAAGGCTGAATTATCAGCATGAACACAACATATCTGCATCTTCCATTCATCCTAATCTAAACTGGGTCACAGAAAAATTATTGGCTGTTAGATGGAAAAGCAGAAAATTGGGTGCAGTATTCCTGTTTTTCCCATTAACAAATGTAGACGTTAGCTTCTCTCTGTTCATGTCGCCTCCCTCTTCAGCCATTTTCTCCTCCAGCTGTTTAACCGTGACGGCTGCTGTGATGACACACCTGCGCCTTGGTCAGTGCATCAACGTGTGCAGAGCAGATAATGGCATTGTTACTGTGAGTGTTGGTGTGTCTTAGAACTGTGCGTAATAAGGCCTGTGTGAAATGAATAATTGAACGGCGTTGATGCTCCAGGTAGCCCCTGCCTGGAGGCTGTATCTTGGATATTGCATGTTAGCACAGCCTTAGCTCTCACCAGTGATATGGACACACTGCACACAAATTCAGATGCAGCCACGGCTATGAAGTGCTATCTTTATAATCTACCAGATGCTCACACACTCTCATATAGACACACTTTAAACCATCAACACAAATGGCACGTAAACATGCAGAGGCATCCTCTGGGGGGAAAAAATGGGCTATCACTGAAACCAGTTGTCAGCATTTAAAATAAACAGCTCCACAGTTTCTTCAATAACATTTTTTTTTTTTTTATGAAAAACTTGCAAACGTCACAGTGCCTTAAGAGCTGTGCTTCAGTAAAGGTTAACTCGATAAAAAAGTACAAACATGAGGCTATAATCCGAATGTTGTAGCACAGATCATTAACTCATCTAATTAAAACTCTAAAAAAGCATCAATTTTGACTCGCCTGCCTGTACTTTGAAAATGTCAAGAGAACTACCGTTAGCCTTAAGTAATTAATGAGCAAAAGCATGTTGTAAATTCATATTTCTAATTGCTGGAGCACTGTGGATGACGAACAGCCTCATAACTAATCCCTGAGATGTAGGTGCAGCAGGATAATGTCAGTTTAGAGATAATCTTCTTGGGTAGTCTTCATGATTTTCCCCAAGATAAATGAGTCATTCCTCGTGTCCATTGTGTCCACCGTGATAATCAAGGCCATTTTATGATAAGTGATATTGTTTTCATGTTGGCTGCATTAATTCTAACACATTAGTTGCAGTTATGCTTATTTAAGTCCTTTCTGTTAGGGTCAGTCTGCTAGCATTTTGAACATTTTTCATGGCTCTAAATAACATTAAAGACTTTATCCTGAGTCAGAATTGGTTTGGTCTTTTCTGGGCAAATGTGGCATAATGGTGGTCCAATATGACAGGTAAGAAGGGTGGCCTGCAGAGGCTTTAAAAATATGTCTTCTTCTGATGTAGAAAAAATACAATTTAAACTTAAACCTAAATGATTAGCAGAACTGTGAAGGGTTAAAATGTAAATTTATTGGTGCCTGCTTTGTTATGCAGCATCACCTTTGCTAGCCTCTAAATAAATCATTTTTTTTAAAAGAGGATTTTTTTTAGGCTTTTAAATCAGATTGAATTAATCAAATTCATTTAGTAAGAGAAAATGACTAAAATGAAGACTGGCTTACATATTGTTTGTGGTGATTGTTGGAAGATAAGATAAATAGTGTGACCCAAATGTAAATGCAAACTTAAAGCTGGTTAAAGAAATTAGCCAGTCCAGAACATGAGTGAGCCCTTGGTGCCCTAGGTGGACTTAGGGTTGCCCCATAACCTCCCTACTCCCCTTATTTCTTATACACACAATTCCAAGCATTAATGAACAGCCATATGAAAGATCTTTCAGAGACACATTTGGCATGTGTATCATTGGATGAAACAAAGTTATTAATGGTCCTATTTTAAAATCTGAATTTGGCCTGTTTGTTGAGGAGAGAAGTTGATTTTGGTTGTGTAGTTGGCTTGTGACAGTGGTGAACAAAATCCACTAAAAACCACTTTATACACAACATGCTTCATCTCTGAGCCCAGAAGTGTTCATCCTACTCAGGTTTAGCATCACAGACAGCTGCTCTGATAGTTTTCATGTTTCATTTCCCATCTGCTAGGTGTGAAGAGTGAGTTTGTGCTGCTGTGCAGCCATAGTTTGTGTGCTGTGGTCATGTGACTGACTGGTGAAATGCAGAAAGCACAACAACTCATTAGAAAAGCGTGTTTAAGATAAACACTTCAGCTGTGCTAACACTAAAGTTTGATGTCAGGTAGGGGGCCACGAAAATATCTTCCCACAGGCCTTACTTGGCCCACGAGTTTGAGACTCATGTTTTATAGCATCATTGTATGTAAACTCTGCTGTTTTCCAGCTTAGCTAGCCTCTGCTACAGATCACAAGTTAAACAGTATTTTTAATGTTGGATAAAATCACACACCACTACGCTAGAACCTCTTTCCTTCCTCCTCCTTTCTAAACTTTCTGAAAGCCACTCCTGAGCAGTAGTTGTTGACATCTGTCAGTGTTAACCTCTACATGAGATGCGTCACACCATAACTCGTCCCTCCCCCTCTCTGGTAGTGCATGGAGGTTCCAATCAAATCAATCAATGAGAAACAAGAGGTGGGGGGTGTTAATATTTTTCTGTATCTATTCACCTTTTATTTTCAAGACAAAGCACAATGACAGGTTGCCAGTTAGAGCATTTTTTTTTTTTTTTTTTTTTGTCTTTTTGCATTTTTTTCTTTTTTTTATTTGACGTCTCACAGCGGCTCTGAGCCAATCTGCCAAACATAATGTTGATTTTCATTTCTTTTTTTCTGATGTCAATAATAATTTTCTTCCAGCCTCAACCAATTATCTCTATGCTTGGCAGCAACAGTTGTGTACTCATAATTAGTTTGGAAAAGGTCATGGAAAGAGTGTGGTGATAATTTTCAGCCTAATATGAACATTTCCATTTACTTGTCATTGAGAGTCGGACTAATATTCTTCTGCTTCATTTGATTGCCTTTTTACCCGCGTAGGTTTGTTTTCTGTGTTTTCTAAATAACACTGCAGATTGCATCATATGAGCCAGGCTGATTTCATCATACTTTAACTGCCAAAAGGGATGCTTTCAACTCCCTCTAATAAAACCAAGCCTCAGCACATTTAATGTCCCTGTCTTTCATCCTCGCCTCTCTTTGTCTCTGTTGCTTCCTTCCCGTTGATGCCACATTTTGAAGGCAGAAAGGCAAGTATAAAACGAGTTTTGAAAGGACTTTTTGTTGTTTTGAAAGACAATATGTGCAATTGCCTTTGGCTTTGCTATTGAACGTCTTCCAGTGTGTATACATTTACTGTACAGCTAAAGTATTTAAAAATAGCTAATCCTATTGTAAATGCAAAAGCATGTTCACATAGCTCAGAATGTAAAAAAAAATGTATATCTGCCTCTTCACATGGCATAGACCTTACAAATGTGTTCTTCAATAAGAGATCCTGAACATATATTATATATAAATAATAAACATGAGCCGAGACTGGTGTCTGCCACAAATTTCCACATGTCAGTACTTTCCCCTACAAAAGAAAAGACAAAAAGATGAGGGGAATGGAAGGATATTGTCAGCCAGAGCACATCTTCCTCTGTAATGAGACATTTATTTGATGGCGCTGAGAGTTGTGCTTTTAATATTCCTCTTCCTGCAAACTGACTTGTCAAATACTGCTATGTGAGATAAACTTAAAAAAAAAAAAAAAAAAAAAAATTGAGTTGGTTTAAACAAGGAGGAAGAACTCTGTTTCCAGAGCCTGGAGATATCAAAATTAGTATTTGTGTTATGCTCCAAATATCACATCCTGAAACACATGGAGAAGATTTTTTAACTTGTTCTCAGGAAACAGAGCACGTGTCTGTNTATATATATATATATATTCTAATCCAGCCAAAGATGAAAAATGTATTCCTTTTCTTGTTAATCACTGTTAGGATGATGACTCACTGCCTGAAGAAGACTATTTTTGCCCAACACTGTATTCAAAAGTAAGAATTATTAGGAAGTTATTAGGTGACAGCTGTGTGACTTTTGAGGCACCCTGTTAATCATATTTTTTTGTCATGTGAGGAAAAACATATAGAGAGGAAATGTTATGACTTTCCTTAACCGGATTGAAGCTTTTGTAGATGTTGAAGGCTTTAAAAACATCAAGACTTCATATTCCTCATCAGCGGAGTTCATTTCCAAGAGAAAACTCAGAACCAAAAGAAATCCCTTCTTTGCAGTCCAGGTTTTACTACCTCCGCTTAATGACGTCATCATAATAAATCATGAGATCAGTTGGTGCAGCCTGGACCTCGCAGGAGGGTCACTGTCTATGTTAAAATCTTCTAATGAATGTCCATAAAAACATTTTAACCTTTTCAAATACGTACCAGGGGCTCTTTGAATCAAATTCTTTTTTCCAACTCTAAAGTGAAATATGTGTGATATACTTGTAAGGCTGAAAGAATATAAATTTAACATAACCAGTTTCCTTTGCAGTGTATTACCTTCTAACTAGTAATATATGGATTGGAATTATGTAAAGCACTTTGAATTGTCCTGTACATGAAATGTGCTATACAAATAAACTGCCTTGCCTTGCCTTGGAAATATAGATTCAGTCTCAACACCTCCAACAGCGCTGCCTGACGTAGAACACTTACTTTTGTGTTGAAATGTATCATCCAGTATAAACTAAACATACCAAGTTTTCTTTTTCAGTCAAATAAGCTGCTTTCATACTAAATTCTTCATTAAAAGGTAAAAATCTGGAGCAATACTTTCCTTTCAGTAATATTCTCTGCAACACTGTGACAGAGGTGTGTGTCAGGAAGCAGTTCTGTACTGCAGATAGGAGCTTTTATCTGGCGATGACAATGCAGTTAATTATATAAAATTGTTCAGTATCTAGAGAGGATCACAGCCCTTTTGCCATTTAGTAGAAAATTGTAGTTTAGGCAAAAATAAAGCTTCTGCAACACCAACTTTGTGTTCATGAGTAATCATAATTTCTAAGACTTTATTGTTGTTACTACACAGAGAACATGATGATATCCACATTAAAAGTGGTTCTAGAATCAGGCAATGCAGTTACATGCATGTTGCATGTCTGATCTTGTGGTTTTAGGGCTGCACAATATCAGGAAACACGAGATAACACTGTTGAAAGTTGTACTGATGATATGATCTGTGATAAATAAAATAAAAGAAGCTGCTGCTTTGATGTTTTCGCACAGACATCTAGTGAACTTTATAGCTTGTGCTATAATAATGCTAATAGCGTTGTTAGCTAACGCTAGGTTTTAGTAACTCTTTTTAATAAAATTGTTTGTCAGCGATACAAACAGATCATGAACTATGGTGTCCTTCAATTTAAAGAATAGAGATAAAACAGAAAACTGACAGCAACGGTTTGAAGATCTTTCTTTCACAGCTTTTGATAAAGGAGATTTGTTTTTATATTCCACAGTGGAAACGCAGTTTCTTTCAGATGAAGCAGAGTGTACATAACACCAGATGAGATACCCTCATCAGTAACGGTGGACCACTGTCTAATGTCAACAGTTCAGACTTACACAGCGCTGTCTTTGTTGGCAGAGACAATGTAATTTAGATTCACAATAAAGGCGGCGCCACAACGCACAACATCGGCTGGATTCATTTGTAGCTCCTTGAGGTTGTACTGTAGGTGGCAGCTGAGATTAAACATGTCTCCTGGTGTTCGATGTTTTGCACACTCATCTCTTCTATCCAACGTAGTTCAAAATAGCTGGCGTTCTGTTCTGTTTAGCCACAAGTTCTTCTGCAGCTCCTCTTCTTACCTCCCACCATCAAAACGTTCACTTCATGTGCTCTGGTGCCGCAGCCGTCAGCATCTACGTGGAGCATCCAGGACAGTAAGAGTCCATTTGATTCGCCTGTGACCCACACAGAGCATGAACGCTCAGTAGCGTTTGGATCTGTGTCACGTCACTTCCTTAAAATATGCATATAGGGACTGCTATCTAACTGCTGCAGTTAAGGCAGTTGTTGCTATATGTATATCACAAAAGCTAATTTCTTTTTTTATATTGTGCAGTCTTATTTCTCAACACATTTTACAGAAAATGTACTGAGCGGCATGGCTTAAACCAGCAATGTGATTAGCCAGNGTTGCTATATGTATATCACAAAAGCTAATGTGATTTCTTTTTTTATATTGTGCAGCCTTATTTCTCAACATATTTTACAGAAAATGTACTGAGAGGTATGGCTTAAACCAGCAATGTGATTAGCAACTTTTGCAGACTAAGCTAGCTGTCAGTCATGTCTTTTACAGCATGTTTTATGCTCTGCTTATTGGCAAGAGAGCATAAAAGTTTTCTAGAAGCCCTACAACCAGTGTCTGTAAAGCCACCAGGCAGCATGTGTACTTTTTGCTTTCTTCTTAGTGGGTCCACTTTGGTGTCATTATTCCTTTTTTTGTGAGGGGCTGTTGCACTGAATAGGCTACTTTCACAGTTGTGGTCCCTTTCTTGTTGTTTATTATTCCTTTAGTCTAATTTCCAATATGCTTAAAAATGTTTTTAGATTTTATCAAATGTGAGTTTTACTGTTCATCTCACTCATTAATTCATATTTTATTCCATTTCTTTATCTCTCTTTCCCTCAGACTATCTCCTTTTGTTACTCCCGTAACTGCTCCAGCTCACCTCAGAAACTTTCAGGTTCTCATGGCCACCTTTATGACCAACATTAGAATAAAGTAGAAAACATTTTAGATAATAAAACAGAAATAAAAAATCCCACACTAAAACAGAAGAAGATCTAAGAAGTATCAGGTTAAGGTATTTTAACCCTCCATATCTAAAGGAAGCACATTTGAAAGGACTAGGTACCTTTTAAAGGGAGGAAGGATGTTGGTACTGAATAAAGAAGGGAATCAGAAATAAAACATAATTTATTGATTATTTGAGAGCAGCTGTTCTAAAGGCTAGGCAGGTTTATACATTTCATGTAGAAGACAACTCAACGTGCTTTAAATAAAGGATTGATTGATTGAAAAGTAGCATTAAAAAGAATATTAAAGTAGCACCACATAACTTTCCGGCCTTAAAACTTTGCCTTCCTGAATCGTTTGATGACACACTGGCACTTTTGATTCTGCAACGCCTGGTGATGTTTCAGCGGAGTTTTGCTTCAAGCACCCGTCACATGCTAGTGGTAAGATATCAACACACTGATCTTTTTTACACAGTACAGAGAGGATGCAGGATGGATACCAAATAAGCCGTCATTATGGGGCGCCTCTCTGAGAAAACCTGCCAAAGTTCTGTAGCGCTTCTTTAAAAATAGAAGAATTAAAACAAAAAGAATAGAATAAAAGAAATTAAACAAAAACAGAGCAAGGTAAAAGAAAAGGGAACAGACAACATAAAACATACAATGGCTTACAAACATCTATGAGAAATACATCATCATCGTCATCATCATCATCACTGTCAATGTACATTTGAAAGAACATACATTCAGATAGAAAAGAAAAAAGAAAAAAACTCAATCTTTATTAAAAGTAGCAAAAAAAAAAGAACTGAGGATTGGAGCAGAATTGGGGTTTTCTGGTAATTTGTTCCAGATATTTGAGAAAAAAAAGAAGTGGAAACGAGCAGCAGCGTTCTGGATTAGTAGTTAGTGAAGACTTCATTACAGTAGTCCATCCTACTGAAAACAAATGCATGAGCAAGTTCTGTTTTTCTTTTTTTCAAATCTTGTTTAGCCATCATTTCCCAATATTCCATTTTCCTACATATATTCTTCGGATGGTAAAAGGTTGTTTTGGTTACTGCTTTGAAATGGCTATAACCCCAAAATGACACTAAGACTTGTTGCTGGAAATAGTTGATTTTAAAATTTCTGGCTAAAACTGGACACTAATATTTGTTTCCAAACACAGTTATTTCAGTTTCGTCTTTACCAGACAATGAGAAACCAGTCTAAGGAGCCTGAGTGGTCCCTGCTGAAGAAAGCACTGGCAGTGTTTGGTTGAAAATGCAGCTCCTTCTTAATTGATGTTCAGACTGTGGCTGAGATGCAGAAGCAAAGTAACACCTTCCATCTTGAGACAATTATTCAGACTTTGTGAAATGCTGCATATCCATTATGCCTGCTAATGTTTTTATCTGACTTATTACAAATAAATACAGCTTTGACCTAACTGACACAAAGATTACTGTGAACAAAGTAGGTGTTTTTAAGACTTTGTGGCTAAGTTTGGAGGTGTGTGTTTGCGTGGTGGTATTAAAATAAGTGAATTTTATTCTTACAGACACGACTGAATGAAACCCGCATCTGTCTCTTTCAGTGTCATTTCCTCATTGCTTCTTGTAATTTTTCCTTTCAGAGTGATAAGCTGACATCTGCACACATCTCCTTATTCTAATGCTGGAGAAATCACTACATTTCCCTGACAACATGACTATAACAACTATGCATGCGGAAGGACACACACACAGATGACAAAAAGAACTACAGAGCACCTTTAAGCGCAACCGCTGTGCAGTTGAGGGTTCATGAATACGTGTGCTGGACCTATTAAACCACTCTGAGCACAACGCCGAGGGGTTATGTGAATGCACAGAAGGTACATTCAGTATTTGCCATAATGTGTACAAGCCTGGATTGTGTTTCTTGTGGAGTTCTGTGTGTAGGTGTGTGTGTGTGCGCCTGTGTGAGTGGGTGTGTTTTTCAAACACTGTTGTGTGATTTGATAATTGATTTTCCATTTTATCCAGGTTGCTGTTTGTGGATGTAACACAGCTCAACTTCCTGTTTGCATTGACCATGAATGCAGTGCGAGCGGTAGAAGAGAAAGAGGCAGAAAGTACAATGAATTTGCATCAAAAACTGCATTTTCCAGTGAACTGAAATAATACAGATCAAACTATAATTTTAAAGCTAAAATTACAGTCGCTATCACTTAATTGGTTGCTAATTATTTTTTTTCTTATGTATGTATTTTCTTATGTACTCTTTGTAAATTCTATACAAAGAAATGTGGGTTGAGCCGCAGCTTTGTCAAGTCAGTATAAATTTAAAGTTGTTATCTTTGAATAATGACCTAAAAAAAAAACATATTTCAGTTTATTCTTGCTAGGAAAACTTTACTTTCTCTTAAAAAAAATCACTTTATCTCTGCTTACAGAATGTCAGAGAGCTTAAAATAATTCTGAAGGTTTAACACATTTTGTTGTAGCAAATCCCTGAGCAGAGGGTAAGAACAATGAACACCTCTTAACATTTCACAGCAACTAAAGTCATAATTCACTGTTTACATTTGTCTTTAGAAAAATCTGATCTTTAACCAGAATGAACCTTGAGCTGTGAAATCTGAAATGTTCCAAAATGTTTTATTTAACAGAAAAGAGAGTACAAAGAAAAATATTTTCAGTCTCCATCAGCAAACTGTTTTTATTTATTTTTTTTTTTAGAAAATATGAACACATTAAAGTGTTGATACCAGCAACACTCTAAACAACCATCTGGAAGAGAAAACTATTGTGTTACATTTTAAACAACACTTTTGAATAATTATGGAGACACATTTGTGATGGAGCAGCACCAACACTGTTTCACTGCAATCAGACGCCCCACACACAAACACACACACACACACACACACACACACTTACACTTGTTCCAGTACTCTCCCTGTTATTTCTAGTTATTCTCGAAGCTTGTCACCATCCTTGCTTTTTTGTTTCTTCCCCACTCCTCCCGGTATGAGCAGTACAGCTAAACGTGCACACTTGGTAGCTCTCACCTAGTTCTGGCATACTTTCCACTTCAACACAATCACCAGTCCTTCTTAAGAATCATGGGAAAGTTATATTTAGAAGCATACCTGTTGTAATGACGTGGCCTTTATTGGTTATTAATTCTTTTTATCTTTTTTTTTCTCTGTGGACATTGAGCCTAGTGGGAGAGGCTTTTGGTATCAAAGGAGAAGTGATCACCATGTTGGAAGTTAGGAATGAGATTTATGGCTCTTTAAAGTGAGCTGGATCTTGAGGACCCGGCTCACTTTCAAAGAACAATTCCAAAGACTTGCTCTGTTTTATTTTTGTATTTTTTTTTATTATTTACTCAGTCTGGGGTAAGTAATTTTTTTACTAGTAAATAATAACCAGTCGCAATTATAAGATAAGATTTGGACCGGAATCCTTCAAATTTACACACCACTTTATTGGTGACAATTATTCTGAAATGTAATTATAGTTATAATTTAATTTGTCTTGTGTTTCCATTGTAAACATTCCCCATATCCTTATGCTTTGACAGTGAGTCACTAATTTGGATTCTCTCTCACCAGAAATATTTGTGGCATAACAAAAACTAAGCAAGCTACAATTAAGTTACATGTAAAACAACTTAACTCCAACATTTTAGTAATGCAAAAATTCACAATAAATAACAAAAATATGTACCTATCTAAAATCTATGGTACAAAATAGAAAATAAATACAGGC
>CM047990.1:26733667-26744550 GCA_026261665.1 Melanotaenia duboulayi | reverse complement strand
TGCCAGCAATCGGCAGTGGCCGTAACACTTGGTTTATATCAAGTGGGTTCAGCTTATTTTCATAGTTTGGGCAAATTCTGTACCACACTGACTATACTGCTAAAGATACACTCTCCTTGGTAAATGCTGACTTAAACCAACAGATATCATGTCACAGTCTTTACAGAGAAGAAGTAAATTGGTCTCTTCTACATCAAAATGAATTCCTGGAATGGAATTTTCCCAAATTTCTATATCGTATGCTATGAATATCTTTAAAAAAAAAAAGATACAGTAAACATATGTTATTACACAATAACCTAATCAGAAAATGGCACACGTGTAAAAGATTGTATAATAAGCACAGAGAAATAACCCTGTAAACACGATCGGCTTTTATAACTACAAGAAACTACAGCAACACAGTACAACAAACATGTTCTTCAAAAAGACATAAATAAATAAATAAATAAATAAAACAAACACTGTGAACATCCATTAAATGAATGTCCATTTATCTGATAGAATAAGCTGTTATAATCTTCCCATAGACTGGAGATCCAAACTATAGCAAGGTGTCTTTACTGGCTTGTAGCCAATAACTTTTAATGGTCTGAATCAGCTGTGCAATAATAATGAGAAACCATGTTATTCTTTTGAAAGACTTCAGCACAGCCAGTTTAACTGTTCAGAACTCAGTCATGCTGATTCCCCAAAATGTCACAACCAGAATCTGGAAATGACTCAAGTTGGGAATTTGAGTGATTAGGAAACTTGGTGAGAACATTGTGATTAATCATGATAACAAATTCTAATTGTTTAACAGTAGAGTCTAATAGCGAGCTATTAAGACTGCTACAATATAGATTTCACTCAGATTTTTTTATTTATTTATTTTTTTGTTCCCCAGAAGAAAATTCTAATTCACGTGGCAGTGTGAGAAAAGTGAAAATAGTCGGAAAGAATTGGCAGAATGTCAGATGAAAGACATACTAGAAGAAAAAAACCAGACAGAGAAGAACAAAAGGTGAACTCATAAAATATTTCTAATATGTCATTAAAGAAGGCATAAGTAGGAGCCACAGCAGTGAATGGAAATGGGACCATTTTACTTCTTTAAACCAGGAATTCCTGGGAAGATCAAAGCAGGAATTTCCAACATAACACTTTTTTTCTCTCTCTTTTTTTTGTTTTTTTTTTCTATGTGCTTGCTTTGGGGCATTTCAGTTACTGCCATTGACAAATATTTTACTGAAGTTGTTTTACTTGGAGTTTCTTGACTTTGAGTGCTAAATTAGCTGCAACTGGATTATACTTTCCTTGTCCTGTCACAACAAAAACAAGCAAATAGGAGCCTTCTATTCAACAAATACTGCATGGGTGATTTAATTTCAGCTAGCAACAATTATTTAAGTGAGTAGCTTCTAATTTCTTAAGCAACAGCTTGGAAGACACATCATGTTGTTGTGGAAAGACAAGAAGGATAGGATAAAAAATCTTGGTCATGATCTGCGATCACTTAAATGTTTGGTGGAATCAGATTGTAAAAAATGGTTGAACGGTTGGCCATGTTTAATAATTAAAGTAAGAACATTTCCACCTGTACAAAATAACGGAAACTCAAGGGATTGAGACTAAACAGCTGTGTAGCCTTAAGAAAACCACCTATCACAATGTTTTCTATATATTAAAAAAAAAAGGAAAATCTTCACCTGGTTTCACGGTGAAACATAAACAAACTTTTTCCTTGTTTTTTCTATTTTTTTTTTTTTTTATTGTAACTGTTACTCTAGCCCTATTCTTGAAATATGAGGATGGATAAGCAGGCCTTCACCTCACCTTCGTGTATGGTGTATGAGGGTGTAAGTGTTCATACTTCAGATCTTGTACTGTCATTCTCTCAAGGTATTATTTGTATAAAAGAATAAAAAAAAAAACATAAGAGTCCAAATCCCACCTTCGGAAGTGGTTTTTATCTCACAAACACACACTCACACACAGACACGATAAGTATGCAATACCATTGTCGGTGCAGCATCAACTATCCTTTTGCTTTTTGCTTCCCTCCTACCCACTCCTCATCTCCTCTCATCCACAGCTCTCATTTTCCCATCCTCGCCTCCCACTTTCCACTTCCCTCACCTCCTTGTCATCTCTTCACATTACTTTTTTATATATCTATTGTTTTACTTTGCCTTAACTATCTCCCCTGATGCGTCTTCCTCTTCATGCACGTTAAGCAGCATTAATAAAGCATGTTGTTATGGCAGCAGTTTTGTGTCTCTTCCCAGGTTTATGTGTTCATCTTTATCAAAGGAGACAAAACAACCTCAGTATGAGTACAAACCTCTAACAGCAGCACTGACCTTCATCCATGCGTTAGCAGCACTACAACACTGCCAGCTAGATAATAGTGCTGTTTTGGTACATGTTAACATCCATGTGGGACTTTAAATGGTGTTTTTTTTATCAGAGGAATATATGTACCAGGCTGTGGTATTTCCCCAAGTGTGTCCCAAACTGTGCATCCCAGCTTAAGTGATTTCCCCTCCAGAACACAGCATTTTCCTCCCGTCTGTCTGAGCTGGGAAGCTGCCTTATGTTAGCTTTAGTTTAGATTTAGATTAAGTTTAAATCCCAGCTGAGGAGCATTGAAATTTCAAAAGTTTAATGAATAGGTTTAAGTTACATTTGCTGATATCATTCCGACATTGCTCCTGGAAGGAGCAAGTAATTTCCTCAGGGGCATCAATAATCGGTTTCAAATTATGTACCCCATTATAAATATTAATATTCCCAATATTTTGATGTAAATCCTGCTTACTTTTACAGTAATGATTGACCCTGCAGTGAACTCTGTGCCTTCTTGTTCAGTGAGTCACTGAGTTACACCCTTGTGATCACAATCTTCATTTCGAGGCTCAATTTACCTTAAAGGCAAGAAGCTGTTAGAAAAAATATCCGCCTTGGCAGCAAAGATTATATTCTGCAGTCTTTAAATCAGTCTGGTACCAGATTCCTACAAAAGTAATTTCATGTCTAAAACTCTGCAAACAAAGACAGGAATGTGTTTAAATGTTCTTTTTGCCAGATTTTCAAAGCCTTGCTCATGTATGGTTCTCTTTTATTAAACTGAATACTTGTGTACAGACCTATTTTCCACCCTCTCTTAAAGAAGCACATATCAGCTAGAAGAGAATGACTAGATTTATTTACTCGGTGAGATCTTATTAAAGGTAGGGGCAGAACAGGGCCCTTCAGCACTTGCTGTGAATGAGCTAAAGTAAAGAGGAAGAGACTTCTATTAAAGGCCCTTCGACATTATATCAAGGTGGAGGTGGGTTGGAGGAGGTGTAGCAATAAATGGATCAACACAGATGCATAAATTCGGTGATCAGCAAACCAAAAACACTGATCTGAACTGAAAATATTAATCAAACTTTAATGCAGTAATCATTTCTAGGACACGTTTAAGAAAGATCATATTATTTATATTCTTTCTGTTTTGTCAGATGAGCCCTCAGCATGCATGTTGGGTCATACTGTGTAGATATGGAGATGCACATTTACAGATAGACCAGACTATATTGGCTCATGCCCAAAGGTACATTTACCCCAGGCTAATCCTGGCTACTCGAATTCCATACCTTCCTTTGGTTCGTTTCACTCTGCACTTTACTCACACAATTACAACAGCTGCTCATTTTTGGCAATATTCCCTAAAATGACCACTGAATAAGAAAAAAAATGATTGAATCCAGCTGATAGAGTACTGAAAACAACTCGTTTACCACACGGAAAAAACAGAGCAACAATAAATTCATGCAGTTTAGAGTTTCTGTTTTCGTCTTGGTTCTCAAACTACAGTTTTCATCAGAATCTGTCCTGTATGAGCAGCAGTAAATGAACATATCTCCCCAAAATACCATCAGTTCATGAGGCTTTTTCATCAATATAGATACTTTCTGCCCCTTAAGATGAGACACAATAGGTGAATGGAGTAAAAAATGTATAACTACCAGGCGAAATTACCATGAACGTATTCTAATTTATTACTTACATTATTGTATTACATGCTTTCTAAAGTTTTAGGTGCAAGTTAGGTATTATATAACCAAAGATACACAAATGTTCATACATTTCTAGGAAGATGATCTGAACACTGGGTTAAGCCAGGTTTGTATTTTGTTGACATATTAGAAGTGAGTGTTTTAACATAGGGGGTTTTAGATCAGGTATTTTTGGTGTTTGTTAGTGCAGCAGAAGTGGAGCTTTCAGACCCAGAGTATAACAAAAAGAAAAAAATAATAATAATAATAATTAAAAAAAAACAGTCTATGAGGTTTGTCATTATAAAATTCAACATTTTTTTCATAAAAACACCATTTTCCTGTATCATATTAAATCAAATTTGTAGAAACACCAAAGCTGATAAATGTACAACACAGCATGCACACAATCTTCAATTGAACCTTTTTAACAAAGGCACACATGTACAGCACCACTGACAGACCTCCTGAAAAAAGTCTTTTAAACATTTGGATTGAAAAATTCTACACTTTTTTTGTGTATTCACCAACATCAGAACAAATCAAATATGTAGGCAAAACATCTATCATACACCAAAGCTGGCACCTGACCTTCATCTGAACAGAAGCACATGCAATGCCTTTGGATGCCTTCTCACTTATGCTATTTTATATTTCTTACATAAAGCAGCCAGGACATGTCTACCTTTTCAAACCATGTCCATGGATGCTACATGTTTAGGCCCCTCATCGACACCCTGCTGATGTCTTTTCAGTTTATCTGGTCTCAGATTATTCTCTTGACGCATTGACAGGAATAACTGTGTTCTAAAACCACAACTGTTCTATTAACATGACAGATGCACCTTCAGTAAAGTGGAGATGGCCGTACCAGCTGCTACATCAGCCCTGCTTTTGCCCACATAGACAGTTTTTTTGAAAACATGCCCATATGAGGGAGTTGCAGGAAGTTGGTGGCGTGGTGCTTATGATCATCAGGTGTTTTGCCATTCTTTGCCTACCTGGACCCCATCAGAAGAGGCTACATTTTGTGTGCATGGGGTTCTTATCAGTGGACATACAGTGAAGGAGAGCTGCCCAAGTGCCACCAAAAGACACTCATGTTGACTGCTGCATCTGTATCCTGCCTCAGCAACTCTGTTACTTCTGGGTCAAGATCTGCTCCTGTGCCGTGACTGTAGGCCTCTCTCAACTTCTGCAACTACAAAGAAGAGATAATGCCTCATTATATTCTTATTTGGTCAAATATTATAAACATATAATAATAATTATTTTCCTCAGTTGTAAAAATGTACAAATAGAAGAACTACTTTTTCTGGAATGGACAGGAGAGAGGAGTTTACAGTTATAAATATACCACGCCTCAGTCATAGGAAGGAAAGGTATGTGATACTTTTATGCAAATACAAACAGCCCACACTGGAAAAACCTGTGATGCCACAGCCATCTCAGAGATGGAGAGATTTATTTTCTCTTACCTATCACTGTCCTGCTGTGCTTCTAATAGGTTTTGAAAGGAAGTGATTTCTAATACTTTGCCCATCTTTTTAAGGGCTGCAAACCCCAAAGCCAATTCATTGGCCAAGAACACCATGAGCACATTTATGTCAAAAGCAACATCATGTCTGAAGACATCCTGAAGATGTATCCTGAAGACCGGGAGACATGTATACGCTTTTACTGTAGCAATCTCCTTCAGAAAGACTACACATCAGACGCAAACTACTATA
Source organism: Melanotaenia duboulayi (assembly GCA_026261665.1). Taxonomy (NCBI): domain Eukaryota; kingdom Metazoa; phylum Chordata; class Actinopteri; order Atheriniformes; family Melanotaeniidae; genus Melanotaenia; species Melanotaenia duboulayi. The sequence continues at coordinate 26,738,792 of CM047990.1, read as the reverse complement.
AAACCTGTGATTCTGTGGATCAGCTCCACTTTTAATCCTGTCCCTGCACAATTAGACCAAATTACTTCACAGATGAGCTCATTAATAATCATTAATGCCCCATAATCATGTGACACGGAAGCCATAAAAGGAATACACCAGGGCTGATTACACACATAATTGCATTGTCTAAAACCTTCACAAGAAAAAATTAAATTAAATGTTTTGTATTAGAACAGTGGTATTGCATTTTTTTTTATTTTTTTTTGTCCTGGCCAGCATGGCAGCAGCAGAATGATGGTCTGGCTGCTGTGTTGTGCTGAACAAATTTGCTTTGCCAAGGGGAGCTTTATGGGTACGGGGCTATTTCTTTATTTTTTTATCTTATATATTTATTTAAATTTATGGAATTTATGGAATCTTGGCGGACCAGACCAGATGGGAGAGAAACGAAAGGAGATTAATGGAGAGAAGTAAAAAGGAAAGTAGAAAAAGCGGGGAAGAAGAGGGATCCAGAAAGAAGTGAACTTCCCTCCAGAAGGTGAGCTACTGGGGTCAGTAGGCACCAGGGACCTTTGTTCCCTGGGAGGCCCTCAAAGGCAAGACAGGGCAGGAGAAGCCGTCCAACACGACACACAGCGACTGCAGCCAATGAACCACCAATGAGTATTGNAGAAGCCGTCCAACACGACACACAGCGACCGCAGCCAATGAACCACCAATGAGTATTACAATATTTTGAAAGGATTTACTGCCTGATACTGTATCAAAGTATCAACTGTAATGGGGTATCAAAAAGTGTTGATGTGTCTATCAAATCTTCTCAGTCCAGAAGCCTGCCTAATACATGTTTACGTGACTGGGCTGGCCTAAATGCTATTATTTTCTCATGCAGACACACACAAAGACAGAAGGAATAGTTATTTTCTAGGGTAGAATTCAAATCACCTGAACTGGCAGCATCCCAAACAGTGACAGTATCTTTCAATTAATAAGTCGTAGTTTTCCATGGTTGTAGCTTACAGTGCTTCTGAGGGAACTGATGTTTAACATGAACATCTCTCACCCATGAAATGCTTAGGCAGAGTGAGATGTGCCACATTTCCTTAGGCAGCTGTAATAATGTGATGTACTAACAGAAGAAAATATGAAAAAAAAATACTGAAAATGAGTGTTGAGTGTTTGATTGACAAGTGAGCTCTTAAAAGTAGTGTTTAAAAAAATCTGACACCTGGCTGCAGCAGGTTTAAATAAACACACACATATGCCAACCATAATCCAGTTGATAAACAATCCAAATAACTTAATACCTTTTGAAATAATATTGATTGCATTGTGGAAACATAATTTGTCTCTGTCAGCTCCTGTAAACAACAGACATTGTATGAAAAATGCACACATACATGTTCATGGACACAAACACATAGACTTACAAAAAAAAAAAAAAACATCCTGCTGCAGGCGTAGCAGCATTTAAAGGTAGTGCTCAGTCAACAGCTTAATGCAGAAATATTTCTACAGACGTAATGAAGCGAAGCTATTAAACCAAAGTCAGGATTACCACCATGTGTGTCTGTGCTATAAATGATGTGAAGCAGGAGCAGCAGAAGTTACTTCCCCAACTTACTTACCATTGCCTGGGGAGCACATCAAACACACAAATACACACACACACACACACACGCATGCCTACACACACACCAAAACAGTCATTAGTAAGCAGCCCACATCTTTAACGGGAACCACCTACTTGACACCGGCAGAAAATTCTCTTCTTTCTTCCTGTAATCTATCTTCCTCTCCTCTGTTATCAGGAGACCACTTCCTCCTCTTCTTCACCTGACTCTTCACACCTTCTTTCTTCACCTTCTTTCTCTCATATTTCTCCCTTCTCGTTGTTCATAAGAGAGGAAGCATTAAGTAACAGAAAAGACTAAGAGAGATGCCAATAAGCCCAAAACCCAAAATGTGGATGTTAGGAGCATGCACAAAGCCATCATGGTTTTCTTTCACCTGACATCTTGTTGAGTTTGGTTGCTTCAGTAGCTTCATTACAGACTCTTTCTGCATTCCCATTGAAATGTCCGGGAGAAAAGCTTGATAAACAAAGGTATGAAAAAGGAATGGCGATGTTATGCTGCACACAAAACAAGTGAGGTAATTGTATTTGTCTGGGAGTACGGAGGGATGTCGGGGTGTCAAGATTACAGAGGACAGACAAAAACAGAAAATGTCTTTAACAGGTAGGACGAGAGGAGAAATGACACAGAGACAAATTTTTAAGGACACCGTCTTTACCCTACAAACCCTGGTTACACAGGATTTCCTTTGAGAATGTGAGAAACAGAGACAGCAAAAGAAAGCCGGGGAGAAGGGGTGAGAAGGCGGTAATGACTGAGACAGTCAGAAAAGTCTACAAATCCTGACTGAATGTCTCTCTGTATTAGTTCCTCCAGTCACTCATGCCAATCAGGACTGTAAAGCATCATTTCAGGGTTTTTTTTTTTCAAAGCATAGCTTTCCTTTTTTTTCCTTTTCAACTCAGCCAGACTTGAACTGATTTAGAACATATCTACAGTTAAAGTGTACATTCAGATTTCACAGAAACCCAGAAAACTGACATCCTTAAGTCTTTTTTTTTTTAATTAATAAATATATGAGATATTTATGGTGATTTATGATTTAAATAAGGGAAAAATAGAGCTTTTACAATTCTATTGAGCTTAAAATCCATATTTGCTCTGAGCAGCTTTATTCTTCATCACACCCCGAAACCAGTTGCCCCCTCCTCCCCCGTTCTGCACAAACATGACTCCCTACTTTCTGTCTCTGAACTGAATGTAGGTATAACATACTAAAAGTAATAAACATCTGGCTTCAATAATGTTGAGGTCTTGGCTCTGGGGAGGATTCATCTCTCCATCTTGCTTCTGATTTGACATGTTAGCCTTTTCTCCCTGTTTCTCCTCCTTTAAGAATGACCTCTTAAAAGACATACGTCAGTGGAGACCATTTCTGATGAGGCTTCGGCCAACAGTAAGCGGATCATTTGAAAGTCCAGATGCATCTCTCAGGTCCTGGTTCAGGTCTTTGCTGGATGTATCCTATTTCTTAAGGACATATCTCTCAGATCCTGGTTATTTAGGCCTGACATGTTTTTTACTGTCCTACACCAACAAACTGCACATCATGCTAACAAATGCCAGATTTTTAGCTAATCTTTGGAAAAAAAAACATTTTGCTGCAAAAACACTATTTTCTGTCTGTGAAACTGTGTTACATAGATGCAACTAAAGAAATGGGAACAAAATAAGAGACTCAGGCTGCTAAACAAAGTTTCTTTCCCCCAGTTCATCCCTTGAGTTATAGGTGCCTTTTTATGTTTGGGTGTTCAGTGGCTTAACAAACAGAAATGGTCAGGCAGAAGGATTGGACTAAAAATTAGTGAAAAAAGTCTCCAATGAATAACTTGGAAAGATCCTTCAGACAGCCTGGACAACTAAAAACCACTTTGAAAGATCTGAGTCTGGCTCCTCATAATGAAATCCTTATGAACACCTTATTATAACATGGGGACACCTGCCCTGGTCACATCTACAGCCTGTCCGTCCTGGGGGTGGATCTCTCTCATCCTGTGGGTCTCCCTAAGGTTTCTCATTTTTCCCAAAGATGGGTTTTCGAGTTTTTCCTTACCGCGATGGAGGGTCTAAGGACAGGGGATGTGCTGGGACAGTCCTTTTGTTTGTGTGTTTATTTTTAATTGTACATTCATGTTGTTTATTGTCTGCACTGATTCTGTTTATTGTTCATATATACATCTTCTGTACAGTCCTCTGAGACAACTTGTTGTGATATAGGGCTATACAAATAAATTTGATTTGATTTGATTTGACTTAGCACAGCATGTGCTCCAAAGTGTACTCCATACATCATGCGGATACGATGCGGCCGTTGCTTTATGGATGCTGTTCATGTTCGCTGAGCCCTCCTCTATTTTCTGCAGGTATTGCTGCTGCTCGTACTCTCTGCTGAGCAGTTAAGGGCTTGACTGTTCTATCCAGTGTTTACTGTTAGTTTGTTTGTTGTTTTTGTCTCTTTTCTCTCCTCCTATCGCTTCAACTGGTCATGCTAGAATTTGAGTCTGTTTCATTTGGGATTTTGTGTTTTTATAAGGGTGTTCTGCTTGGTTGCTAAGTGCCGGCTCTGATGTATTTGTTGGGTTTTATTTATCTCTTGAGATGGCTTTTTGTTGTGAATTAGTGCCACATAAATGAAGATGAAGTAATGAATAAATTGTAGCAGTGGAAGTGTTTGAAATAGTCACGGTGAATCCACCCAGATAAAACAGCTTCTTAAAGCATCTCGCTTTGATGATGAGTGATTTGGTGAGCTTCCAATGGTTTAAATTGATGGTTCAAAAGTAAATAACTGATGGAATTGGACAGGATTAATCTATATCATTGACCTAAAACACATAAGACTTGGCATACGATTGTTTTGTTTTCTCAATCAGGGGATCTAATGTGGTGCAAGCAACAATATAATAATAGTGAGCTAACTTTTTTTTTATCAGATGGTCTCCCTGCTTGCACTGAGTACCAGGATTAGGCTGAAAGTACATGAAACATGTATGTACTATTCACTGAATAACCTAGAAACATGTAAAATCCACATATTGACAAATATCAATGACAATGTTTGAGGACCAAGTAAATAATAGGATCAACAACAAAACCGAAGATGAGTGTAGGCAGTAAACAAATATCCACTGCCAGGACCAAAAGAAAAAAAAAAAAGTTGCCACCAAGGGAAAAGGTCACACACTCTAAAATTTTGTTAGCTTTGATTGCAGCAGTAGTCGGTGTGGCACCATTTCGATAAGCTTCTGCAATGTCACAAGATTTATTTCCATCCAGTTTTGCATTAAGTTTTACCCAAGATCTTGAATTGATGATGGGAGAGTCCGACCACTGCGCAGAGCCTTATCCATACATCCCAAAGATTCTCAATGGGGTTCAGGTCTGGACTCTGTGGTGGCCAATCCATGTGACAATGATGTCTCCTGCTCCCTGAACCAATTCTTCACAATCTGAGCTGAAAAAAAATACAGGCATTCTTGGAATATGGCCCTCCCATCTATTAATGG
>CM047990.1:26701516-26712419 GCA_026261665.1 Melanotaenia duboulayi | reverse complement strand
ATATATATATACATATCCTGTAAATTTACACAAGCATTTTAGCATGATTAATTAGCTATTTAAATTTAAAAATAGATCCTGAGCAAATGCCAAGAGCAGAGTTTAACCACTGTAATAGACCTCCTGTACGTATGACTTACTATGGTAACCCTATGGTAATACTATGGTATTGGAAGTGTTGGTATAGTGTGGACTTAGTGGGTTTTGTAGTTTAACATGCCTACACACACAAAATAAAGGGGAGAAGAAAAAAAGGGCCATTAGTAAAGAGACACAGACTGACTAACTGACAAGAGAGGTCATATATCTACATATTTGCCATAGTTATGTTTGTCCTGCAACCTGTAATTTAACCAGTAAACCAAGAACTGATGTTTGTATCTATTTGCATGACCTGGTGCAAAAGCTATTTCAATCGTGTGATTTAATTTTCTTTAGATTTTAATGCTTTGCACATTTAATTTAATTCACTTGTGGTCTGAATGCAGTAAAAATGACCAGCTCTGAAAGACCCTATATAAAAGACACAAATATTTTTTCTGTACACGGATGAAGATCTAAGTAATGCATAAATAACAGCACACTGACGCAGGAGGATGAATATGCATTTTGGCAAAATAATGATAAAAGCATTTACTAATGGTGTTAATGGGGACTTTTCACATTGTGGAGTGCTTTCACACATCCAAAGCATAATAAATTTAAATGTGTAAAAATGTAAATCGCCATGGAAAAACCCAGCAAAACATCAGATCATCATCAGCCACATAGTGTTTGTGACTTCATTTATATCTTCAGCTGTACATTGTCCACATTGCTATTTATGTATTTCATGTGATATTTCGGCCCCTGAAGTAAAATCAAACACTAATAATGTGACATTCTTACCTACAGTTACCTGCTTGCCATATAAGTGCACACTGGTGTGATGGTGATAAAAGAAACATGAAGCAGACTCTTTAGTTTAAATTATACTGTAAGTATCATTACTGAGGTCAGAGCAGTTTAAATTGTATTTAAATGAAGAGTTTAATTTAAAATTTATAGCTTATAACAAGCAAATCATTAATGCTGAAAGGAGCTGTAATTTCAGTTATACTACATTTGAAGTGAGAGCCCTTAGAAAGTGATTCCCATCTTTATACTATTGTATAAACTAAGTCTGCTGCATAAAATCAGATTGTAGACCCAATTATGTATTTTTCTTGTTCGGAAATTACAAACCAAATCAAAAATTTAATTTCATTGGACTCCACTCAATGACAGATTTGCATGGCTCCAAAAATGTTTTACTTTCTTTTGACTGATTAACTTTATTTTTGTCTCGTTCATGTTTGGTCTCGAGGCAAGTTGACAGAACTTTATTTGTGCTGCTGCTGAGGACGTTTGTCTTTACATGTAATTCAACATACTTTTGAAGTAATGAATCACAGTCATGTGGTTCATTTTTCCAGCATGATGTGTGTGAGCTGAGGAGGTTGCATCCCAGTAATTCATCTTTGAAAAGGATATTTTGATGTGTTAAGTTATTACAGTGTACTGTAAAATATAACATTGGTAATGAATATGACTGATGATGATTTACAGCATTCAGTTTTCTGTACCTGTGAAGGATTCCAGTGCTGTACTGGGCACAAAATTAAGAATTTCAACACTTTTCCATCCAGCAGACATGACCTGGCACACCTTGACTTCTTTTTCTTAAATAACATTGACAGCCAGACTCTTCCATGGGTAGATTCCCAAATGCACCATGGCACTAATCTTTTTTGCTTCGCTCTCTTAGGGACAAACATGATCTTACCACTAAAACATATTTTAAGATGAGGCCATGCCAGGCAAGTGTTATAATGGGATTTATAAAGACTACATAGATCATAAATAATGCCCTTGTAATGCATCCTAGATGTAATCTTCATAGAAGGCGTTATCTAAAACGCTGCATAAGCCTGCTGATCCACGTGCCACAAATCAGGATGGTTTTTCTTCCAGCACCTCTCCTATAATGTGACACCTCTCGGCTTCTTTGAAATGCAATAAGAGGGAGGTAGCCGCACACGCTTGGGTAAGTTTCGACACACACATTTGATATCTTTGAAATGTACACACACTCCTTAAAGATGGCTAAGCCTGTTTGGCACATGGTGGGTCGTGATATAGCCAGAGTTATGCGATCCAGTCCTATCATGAAAAGGAGTCGGAGTGAGTGTGACTGATATAAATATAAGTGTCCATTACCACCCATTGTGTTAGAATATTTGGCTGAGCCATATCCCTTCACACTATATGTTTATATATTTGGATTTACAGAGGTATTAAAAAGATCCACAGGGTTAAGATGAGTCAGTGTTCTTATATGCAATAGAAGCTGTACAGCACGGTAATAATTTAGAGCTGAGTGGTTTAGTATGCACAGCAGGACTTCACTGTCAGGCAGAACACAAAGATGTGACATATCAATGAAAGATGAACTGCATCATTAGTCCAGTTACATCAGTTAATGTCACAATTGAAGATTGATGTGTGCAGAGTCCACCGAACCATAGGTTTGGTTTCACCATATATACTTTTAGCTTTTAAGAGCCTTTATTTTTACCAACCTGCTGATATTTGACTGCTCATGATGCTAGTGATATTTATTTTTTTACTCTAGAATACTCTTGGTCAAATTAATTAATGTGGTTACAGTGATTTTAACACACACGAAAGACGTTAAAGTTCTAGATTTTCTTGGCAGGATTATTTTCAGAGACATAATCACCGTTATGACCGTCCTGGTTACGATGTGTTAAATAATTACACAGCAATATAAATGTATACAATAACACCAACACTTCAATACCCCTATTTATTATTATTATTCCTATTTTTTATGTTAGCATTACAAGATAATATAGCAACAAAGTAAATAAACAAAAATCCCATTCCAACAAAATCACCTCTGCTCACAAAACACGAGTAAATTTGATTTATTAACTAAGTATTTCTCTTAGTTATTGTTTGTTGTTGTTATTCGTGTTTTTCTTTTTTATTTACTTATAGGTGCCCCCGATGATTGGTTTTGTTGTTTTACAGATGTCATTGTAAATTTTTTGTTATTTCTTTACCGCTGGGTGTGTGTTTTTTCTGCTGCAGTTGTACAATTATTGCTGCTGCTCTCTATCGGTTGTAGCTTTGTCCTTTCTCCTCTCCTCAATCTCCCTCTTCCTTTAACCTTGTTAGGTACAGCATAAACAGGCAAATGAGCAGTATTCCTAATAAAGTACTCCAGAATTAAATCCACAAAGTTTTATTGTCATTGTATCCTCCAAGCTGTCCTTGGCAAAGTTAATTTGTTTGGCAGAACTCAACTAATTCGTTGGCAGTAGAACAGTCAGACCATGATTGTGCTTGCTATGATGTTGGACAGGACAAGTTAGAAAAAACTAACAAGCTATCAAACAAACAACTAAGTAGAGCATGAATCGTAGAAAAACAATATATCTAGTTAGTTTTTTTAAATTACAGCTGCTTTTTAGCGGCCATTAAAATAATAAATAATACTTTAACAATAAAAATAATGCAAGAAACAAACAACTATTTCTGAAATTAAACATGTTTTTTTGTTTTTCTACAGGAAATTGTACGTCATCAACTAAAAACAGCATTAGTCTCGAGAGGCATCCAACTGCAGTTAAGATGGGGGACAACAGCGACGCCATACCTCAACTCTATTCCGGAATGCAAGGAGACCTCGACACCGGGAAGTTTTCTTCTTTGTGGGGCAGCAACACGCGCTTGCGTCCAGAACCCGATGAAGAAGTTCTTCTTCTACTGGCAGTAAGGTGTGACGGAGAAAGAACATACGTTTTAATTTTCATCTATCTAACAAGTGGTATCGCCTCTAATATGTTTCTTTGCCAAGTCAGTCTTTGAGATTTATGCAACGATGCGGGCTAACATTAGCTTTGCTAAAGCGAGTGTGCACTTTCCGATTCGGTGAACCGGGCTAACGTTAGCTTTGCTAAGAAGATGTCCTTTTAATCAGAAGCTTGGCAACATTGTTTGGTATTTTAATTTGCCTTTTGGTGGGTTGTGGTGTAAAATATATTTGTGCCCAGTCACTTCCTGTACCTGACCTTAATCGGTGTAAACAAATAGCATAACAGTCACTGCTAATGGCAGCTTTAATAATTTTATGGATACACAGAGTTGTAATTCCTCCTTCATTTGCTTTCTATATTGGTAAAGGATTCTCAACTGTTTACTAATAAGTCTTCTGTTGACCTTCTCTTGTCCAGGTGACCCCTCTGGAGCGAAACCTGTTGTCTGGGTTTGGGTGTCCTCTCTGCCCTAATTTCAAGCCTGCAAGTGATGGGGTGATTGAGAGGCGCTTAAGGAACCACACTGCAACTGCAGTACATTTCCAGGGTATGTTGATAAGAAATATCTGTTTCTGGTCTTTTACATTTTACATGTATATGTTATGTTGAATTGGTATATTTGTTCTTGCTTGTGTAAGGCTGCCATATTTTAACTGTTGTTATTGCTTTGAGTTCTAAGCTTGGCATGCTATTCTAATCACCCCAGATTAAAAACAAACCAGGTGTCCTCATTTAGTCCTGCTTGCTTTACTCCAGGACTCCACAGTCAAGAGTAACTCAACCAAATCTAAACTATATTCATGAAAACCAGTTAAACATTCCACTTTAAATAGTTTGAATTAAGTACTACTCATGTTTTAAAGTCCTTTTTGTGCAAGATGCCAGTAATATAAACATGTTTAAGACAAATTACTTTCCTTTTAAAGAAAAAGTCATCTGCAGGTGCAGTTTGTCCTGCCCTGATCACTTCCATTGTCCTGTTTGTGACAAGACTGTAATCCGTAAGGAGGACACACGACATCTGACCGAATGTAAAGNATTGTCCTGTTTGTGACAAGACTGTAATCTGTAAGGATGACACACGAAATCTGACCGAATGTAAAAAAAAAAAAAAAAAAAACTCTTGCTTTAAAGTTTTTGCAACAGAAAGGACAGTTGCCCGTGTTGCCATTAAAATGAAGTGCTTTCAAACTGACTCTTCAGTTTTTATTCAGTTATTGCTTTTGACAGATTTGTCCTTGTTTATACTGAGCTTTCTGTGCAGGCATAACAATTGCATTGTGTATGTGTGTTTAATTTCAAAATCATAAATTGTTCTTTCTTTTATGCGGTTACACTGCTGTACCCAGACGTGGAGTCTCTGGAGTGACTGCAGTGCCAAAAGTGCAAGGGCTGGCTGCACAAAGATTGTACAGGAGAGAGGCACAAACTATAAAAGAAATGAGCCACTCATCTGTGGATGCACAGATTCCAGTGACAGGACAAGGCGCAATACCATTTTCTTGTTAATGTCTTTGGTGTCAGATAAGAATAACAGAAGCAAAAAGCAACAAAAGATCAACATGTTGCTGGCGCACTGCACTTCTTTAAGAAAATCTGAATGAATGTTGATTTAAACATAGTAAAAGGCCAGCTTGGGAGCATTACTAATTTAAGTGACCAGCGGGTATATGAAAATGTATGTGTGTTCACCAAGAACAGTACGATAGGCAAACTGTAATCAGTCCTGAAAGTTGTTAACTTGTTTGGAGATGAGTTTATAAAAGCCCTAAGGAGTGATATGCTGTCAAGTTGAGTTTAACTGGATTTTAGGAATAACAATATGAAAGTGCAATGGTTACCTGGATACCATCTCTCGTACTATTCACTACTAAGTTAGAATTTTCAACTTTCTGGTGAAATTGACACAAAATGTCTGTAGTTCACAAAACAATGATATATCATGAGTGTATGACATTTAAGTACAACCCAAAATGGTAATTCCTTCAAAACACTTTATAGATAGAACAGTTAGCAGTGGTGGGAATATGCTACGTAAACAGTGTCCTGGGTTGGGTGTTGCCTGGTCTGATGGTGTCTAAATACACTGTTTACATACATGCTGTCCTTGACCCAAAATATTTTCTGGTCCATTCTTGGTTCAGACTCTTCTTTTGGTTTATTGGTGGTTAATAATCTTGGTGATCAGTACAGACACACATGCTCATTAAATGTCAGTTTTGAAGAATTTCAAGAGTATTAGAGTAATGACAGTCAACTCTAACAACTAACAACAACTTAAACACTGGTGACTTAATCCATTTTCATAAGGAATAACTTTATAAAGAATAACTAAAGTAAAGCCATGCTTTCCCACTTGGGCACGCTACTGCTGCAACTGGAGTGGAACAAAACAAAGTAACATGAGCAGTAACACACGGATGCTGTGCAGCTTTGCTTTCATTCCATGAGCAAGTTGCGCAGAGCTGCCAATATAGTTTGGACACAACCCTGTATGGAAAGTAATGATATTGAGGGATCTTTATAATTAGCCAGTTGTGTTTAATACCACTATTAATTGTGAAATCAAGCAACCATCACATCCCTAACCCTCCCTGAGCTGCATTTGTGTGAAGGACAGACTGGTATTAAAACCTTTTTAAGGATTAAGTGACTGAACTTTGCTAAGTGCTGCATTTAGGAATATTTTTAAATAAATAATTACATATTACTGAGACTGAGCAGTGACAGTGATAATGACATTGCTACACTATTACATCATTATACTGCAAGTCAGACATCACAGACCTCCATATACAAGCTGTTTAGTTGTTTACAACATTACCAGATGTTGAAAACAGCAGAAATGCTGCAATTTACAGCAGTGCAAACAAAGGACAGGTGGCAATATCCCATGTTTGTTTGATAAGAAGTGGCATTGCAAATGGAGCAGTGTTCACAAGCATGACACACTATTTTTCCTCACGTTTGTCAAGTGATGATAAAACATCCAACCGCAGGGAAAAACAGGCGCAATAATCATTACTTTATCAGATTCTCACATAATTCTGCAATGCTTTTCCTCCATCTTTGGGTTAGTTACATAAGTTCCATGTTTAAATTTATTCTTGTTTTTGTTTCTTTTTAATAAGATAAATGCAATTAACTGGCTCCTTAGAAATTGTTTTGATAAGAAAGTATATAAGTCATCTACTTGATCTCTAATATGGCCATGGCAATCATGAGAAGATTTCTTACTGGAAACCTCTGAATGCACAGAGATGGAGAGGAGAGATGAGAGAAAACCAAACAGAGGCATCTGAAAGAGGAAATATAAACCTGATCACCAGCTGTTCGGTCAGTGTTTATTTAACCAGAGCAGCTGGATCATGCTGCTGACAGTGTGAAAGGAAAAAGAAGTTGTGACTGCAGGGAGGACTGGGGGAGAAGCAGGCATTATTAAGGTAGTGTTGGATGAATGGGTCCCAAAGGATTGGAAAAAAGAGAGAGGGGAAAGAGATTGGAGGGAGAAAGAGAGAACGAACATGACATGAAAAAGGAGCCGTATGTGGATAATGAAAGAAGGGAGAGAAAGGAAAATAAGAAAAGGAGACAGAGGGAGGAGGAAAGAAAATAGGAAACAGAGAAGCCAGACTGGGTCTATGAAAGCAGTCTTTGTCTGACAGATGCTTAAAGAAAGCTAAAAATACTGCTAATACCGTCTGGACACCCTGTTGCTTCCTCCACACCCTGTACATATATGTATATGTATAGATCGGATTTCTCCACGGCCAAGATTAGGGATTTACTTCAAGGGTCAAGTCACCTTCCTGCAAAACCCACCCACACACCCTCGCCAACAGATGCACATCCATTATAGCAACACACACACATACAGTAACTGACACTCGAGCGTCCCTCTGGGTTCATTCTCTAGTTTTTAACTGTCCCTTTGAAGTGTGTCTAAATGGGAGGGATTAGTGTAATAGTCTAATGTTACACTGACATTTTTCTCCATGCTACTTGCCACGAGCTGGGCTCCCCCATCGCTTTGCAACCATATAACCCAGATGTCTAAAGTACTTCAGAGTGTGGAAGTAAAAACTACTCTGCAACTCTGAAATTGTTGTCCAAATTTGGTAACTTTTGACATCCGTTGCCAGGATTTAACAACTTTTTATAGACAAGTAAAGTTACTAAAGTCATTGTTAATGTTAAACATGTTAAAAGTCGCTCAGTCCAAATGATAGTTATGGTTAACATCAAACTTTTATTTTATCAATATTTTCAAGTTTAGCTCAAAAAAAGTCAAAATATGGTGGAATAAATTCTCAGTTACAATAAAAAGCTATTATTTGCTTCAGGTGTTTTGGCTCTTTATGAATAGGGTGCAACACATAAGGGAAAATTACAAATACTAACTTAAATTAGTTCAGATGTATGAAATAAGTGTTTAGTCAAAAAATTGATCCCACAAACGACTGGTCACTTCTACTGCTAGACACAAAGAAAACAAGGGCTCACATTAATGGTACATTTTCAGCAATAAAGCATCCAACACCTGTGACCCTCAAGGCTGGCATCGGTGATCTATGCTTCAGCTGATCAGTAACAAGACAATGGCATGTGGCAATAGCAGCCTTTACAAAAGTAATTTTATGACTTTAAAACTTTTAAATTTTAACTTTAAGAGGAAAATAAGTGCCAGAAAAAGAATTTGGGGGCTTTAACTGTTACAGTTTAATTCTTTGAAACAAGTACAGTATGTCATCTTTCAGAGAACATGCACCTTTTAACCCATGGGGACACGGGACATTTGGCAGAACTCAAAGGGATTGACGGACATTGGTTCATGTGAATGCTACAGCAGTCCATCAAGAGATGCTCTCAACAGCTGAGAAGTGTGATGACAGTCAGTGACATCCCTCCTCTGACCCTTGGTTTGTCTGAGTTCACAGCCACTGAGTGACAGACTTAGAATAGACTGCATTAAAGTGCGATTAAATAATTGTTGGGGTTAGTTAAGGTGCCCAGCTCTAACAAATATTTACTAAATGTAGTTGCTTTTGTTTCTCCACACTGTTTGTCTGCATAGTAAGTACAGGTAATCAGATTACATATTGTCAATAAAAATGACCACTTCACACAGAGAAACAGATTGCATTTCAAAAGAATGCCCTCCTGTTCGGTTGTGGACAGTTTGCCCTCCTATGCAGCCGCAGCTTAAGCTCTGTCAGTGTTTCATGTTTCCAACAATGGGTTTAGGTTTCCCACACCGAACACAGTACATATATCGAATGGTGAGCCAAAGGGAATTCATCCCTTTTCTGTGAGTCATGTTGTTCTGTCTGATCAAACATCTGCATGAGGCCGCGAGGAGAGAGGGAGAACAGAGAGGGTAGGAAGGGGAAAAAAACAACTACAGAAGCCAGTGTGGTACATGCATGTCAATGGGAAAATAAAAAAATAAAATAAATAAATAAGATTAAAAAGGAACAAATGAGAAGGACAGCAAAAGAATAAAATACTTGTTAGAGGGGAAGAGGTTAGAAGGGGGACAAAAACAGAAAAGATGATGGCCTGGAATAATTTCAAGAAACACATGTTTCACCTCGGTAGGGTTGGCTCCCTGCTTCTCTACCCAGAAAAACCACCCAGGGAAGATGGCCTAAATAGATCAATAATACATACATTTACACACACACACACATGCATATATATGCACAGAAACTCATTCAAAAACAGTCATTATTCTTCTACGCATTTGGAAAGCTGACCTGCTAATAGCAGAAAAATGGTTCCCTGTGTAGTATGCCTGGCATAGATATCCCAGTGGGATCTCTTTATGTAGTACATGGAAATTGTAAGTCAGTCATCATGGGGTGGATTTAAATGGAAAAAGTAGTGTATATGAACATGGCTGGAAAGCTTGACAAAAAGGAGGGGCCGAGAAAGAGTGAGAGGCTCAGAGATGTCTACAAAAATGAAGCCCAAAGTGACAAGATTCCTTTTATCCGTGTTTTATAATGTTCAGCAATACTGACAGAGTGCCACTGCTTTTAGGATATTTATTCAGCCAGCAAATGGGATCTCCAGTCTGAAATACAGCTGAAGTCCCATCCTGACATGTTCGCATGGAGAAATGATTAATTGACAGCTTCTCATGTTGCAATAAGTATCAGGGAACTATAGCATCTGCTTCTTTTCTGATTATAAAATGTAATTTGATGTGACAATTTACATTGTAGGCAAAGACCATTGTATATGTTCATTATGATTCTTGATAGTATTGTTTACCACCATAACACACTGTTAGATGATGCACTTTAGCATTTTCATCTTATTAACTGAATATGTGAGGCTGTTTTCCCACAAGCATACCTTTATTACCTTTGTACATGCAGGCTGATGTGATCAAATCAAATCAAATTTTAAAAAGCACTTTTCATACTACAAGTATCAACAAGTACTTTAAACGTTAAAAATATATTTTCGAAAGTTTAAAACACAAGCCATTACAGTTAGAACAATTTTGGAAACGCAGCCACACAATTAAACTTTCTCTTTCTCAACCTCACACACACACTATCAGTGTGTTACGGTAATAAACGTGTGTGTATCTGACAGATGCTTTGGCTTTGACACCCATGCTCTAACTCAGTTCAATGGAAAATAAATATTAAGTCATTAAACATGTTATGTAGCTAAACATTGCATTCAGTCAGACAGCTGAAAGGTTTATGGCTAAAAGTTTTATTAAACCTCCGCTACTGAACTTTGGTAGATTTCTACTCTTTAGAAACTCTTAATGAAACCTAATTCAGCATCCATCTTACATCCTCAATCTTCGCTGAGCTCTATGCAGCAAGTAAAAGTCAGTCCTACGCTGACTCTTGCTGTTTTTCTTGCTCTGTCACTTTCACTCTTGTTGTTTCCCACTTCCTATTATCTTCCCTTTAATTTCTATGCTGAACCTGCCATGGTGTTTGGTCAAAACGACCAGTGTGTTGATATCCATTTATAAACTGTAAACCAAAACATAGTTGTTGTGTGATGTGCTG
>CM047990.1:26639820-26658575 GCA_026261665.1 Melanotaenia duboulayi | reverse complement strand
GGTTACAGGACGACCACTCTACCCATTTAGCTATGGCACCCCAATGGGTAGACACAACACCTAGCACAAATTCGTNCAATTGCACGATCACACTCATCTCTGATCTCCNCTGGTACTTCGGTTGTTGTTGTGATACTTATTGTTGTTGCTGTCTTAGTTGTTTTTTCAGGAACTCTTGATGATTGTCAGCTTAGTTTACCTGGTAAAGGTATAGGAAATTCTCGGTTGTTTTTCTGTAAAGGTGTAGCAGTTGGTTGTCTGGTGTTAGGTTGGATTGAAGGGTATTTGCTTTTAACGACTGTGTCTTTGTCTTCTCTTCCTTTTTTCTACTTTCCTTTCTACTTCTTATTATTCTCCTTTTTATTCCTGTCCCCTCCGGTCAGGTCCAGCAAGATAGCATAAATCCCATAATTCAAAATAAATAATTAAGATTAAATAAATAAATGAATCAGGTTATCCAGAGGACTCTAATACCCATAAAGCTCCCCTTGACAAAGCAAATGTGTTTGGCACAACACAGCAGCAACTTTGTTGACTTGGCAGAATCATCACTCAGATGCATAATAAACCATTTAAAAACCTGTTTGAAAAATTAAACCATATTAATCAAAATAATAACCATTTGTCCATCCATCCATTATCTGCCGCTTATCTGGAGTCAGGTCGCAGGGGCAGCTGCCTAAGGAGGGAAACCCAGACTTCCCTCCCCCTGGCCACGTTCACCAGCTCATCTGGGGGGATCCCAAGGCATTCCCAAGTCAGCCGTGAGATGTAATCCGTCCAGCTTGTCCTGGGTCTTCCCCGGGGCCTCTTTCTGGTGGGACGTGCCTGGAACACCTCACAAGGGATGCATCCAGGAGGCACCCTGACCAGATGCCCGAGCCACCTCATCTGGCTCCTCTCGATGCAGAGGAGCAGTGACTCTACTCTAAGCCCCTCCTGGATCGCTGAGCTTCTCACCCTATCTCTAAGGGAGAGCCCGGCTACCCTGTGTTTTTTGTTTTTTCAACCCTGTCCTGTCCAGCATCCTAACATACAGAACAGTGGTCTGTGTGTCATATTTTGAGAGTTTNCAGAACAGTGGTCTGTGTGCCATATTTTGAGAGTTTGAGCGTCCAACTACATCTAGCCGGAACCGCTCAAGAATCAGACCACCAGGGTCCCTGCCACTGGCAGCCGCCCAGCTCACACTGCACCCAACCCCTATGGCCCCTCCTGCAGGTGGTGAGCCCACAGGAGGGGGGCCCATGTCACCTTTTCGGGCTGAGCCCGACTGAGCCCCATGGGCAAAGGCCCTGCCACCAAGTGCTCGCCTCTATGCCCCACCTAAAGGTCTGGCTCCAGAGGGGGGCCCCAGTGACCCACGTCTGGGCAAGGGAATCATGGGTCCATGATTTGTCATCATCATCGGGGTGTTTTGAGCTGCGCTTCATCCGGTCCATCCCCTAGACACCTGCTTGCCATTTGTGACCCTACCAGGGGCATAAAGCCCCCAACAACATAGTCACTAGGACCATCAGGACACGCAAACTGTGATCGTCGTGGGTGATTGAGTTTGGATTTGGCATTTCTCCGTTCCACATCAGCCTTTGTAAAATGTCTGCAGGTCTGTCTGAAAAGAACAAAAGTAATGGTCCTCTATGGCTTAAAGAAAGCCAAGCAGGTGTCAAAGCTTTGCTTCTGAAAGGTAAATTCACAGATCTTTTCAGGTTTAAGCTGTTGGAACTGGGGAGACCTCTTACACAGTGTTCTTTCTCTACATCACATGCTTTACTTTGATTTCAATCAAATTGATTGAGACTTTTATCCAAGATGATATCAGCAGCATCATGCTGCTTTTGACTCACTTTTTTCTTTGCTACTTTAAGATAACCTAGCACAAACTTGTTTTAAAGCTAATAACCGTATCTGAGACTTTACTACTGTTTGCTTTTTAGACTAAATACACATGCAAATATACACAGCAGAAAAGGCATAACAAATTTACATTTATTTCAATATTCAAGCTACAACTTTTCTCTTAAAGCACACCAACCGATACTGTCACATTTATGTTTACACATCTTCCTATGATTCAGAAGTAGTGTTGTTGAGTCTCTCCTCTCCAACTCATCCGTCTGTCCCTTTCTATTTCCATTTACAGTAGCAGTGATAATAGAACAGACCAGGCATATAGACTTTACTGTCCATATTAAACGTGGACCCAAATCCATATGGATCTTGGCTCTTTAGGTTGGCCTATGAAATAGTCTATGCTGTCCTTTGATTGTTTCTTTAATCATCAGCTTGAGAATCTAGTGGACTAAAATTAACCCTGCTTTTGATAGGAAGATAAATCCCAAATGATTGATGAGTCATCTAAGTTTTCTTTGTTTAGATTTGAGGATCTGTTGAGAGAAAAAAACATGTTTGGTATGTTAAGCAAAATTACCGAAAGTGTAAACAAGAAGTATAGAGGCTATACTTGAATGCTTAAATCTTCTCCCTGTGTATTTTTCTCCATGTCCTGCCTGATGTTTTGCTCTTCTGATTATGCATGTGAGCTGCCGCATATCTATGTGCACACAAGCCTTAGCGTGCATGTTCATATCACCTTTGCTGACACTGTTCCCTACACTTAGCCGTCTGACACCTCTTGATTGATTGGTTGCTAAATGCTCCCTTCACACACATGTGCACACCCACACACATACAGACAGGAAAGTCCATTATACATCTATCAGTGGGATCTGTCCTAATCATAATGGGAGACAGATGTAAGGTGAGGAGTACCACTTTCTCACACCCAAAAGCGTACTTCCAAAATACACAATATCACACATGCAGAGAAAGACATAAACTTACACTGTCTGTTTCCTCTTGATGATATCACATATGTTCACGTTTCTCTTTATCTCGAATTACACCTTTACACGTACCATCAGACGTTTCTGTATCCATTGCAAATGCTTAGCTGTAGTTGACAACAATGATCAGAAGTCTCCTTGAGAAAGGCTGCTAAGAAGGTGAGCTGTCTTCTTCACTAAAACCACTCATTACTCAACTCCCTGCCTGGCTGAATGGCCACGGTGTGCATGTTCCTAATGTGTGTGTATGAAATAGTAAGAAGGAAGAGCACCCCCCCACTACTATCTGTTCCTTTTCAAAGAGGGAAAGAGCAACGAGGATGCAGAATGAGGTCTATCTAACGTGAGCTCCTGAATGCGTTTCTGCATGACAACCACATTGATTCCATTTCATATTACAGCAAATGCAGCATGCTGGGAAAAGTTCAGACCCTGCAGGGGATTCTGCTCATGGCTTTTAGTGATGTGGAAACAATTCCTGCTACACAGAAAATATGGTATTTGAGGAAAAACTGAATTTATTTGCCCTTCACTTCCCTCAGTCACTTTCAATTGGAAACACCTGTAAAATATTGTCTAATAACTATATCTGGCAACAGAGGAACTATCATTCTGCAGCATACTGCATTGATTGTTGATTGATTTATTGGAATGTTGCATCATATTTTGAGTAATTTTTGCGCTCCTACTTCTTTAAAAGCTGCATATTGGGAAAAATCCAATTGGATCTATACATGACACGAGGTAAATAACTCATGAGTAAAACATCGGAACGATCGCAGAGGCAGAGTGAATTGCACTGCACAATTACTGTAACTCACATTAGATTGAATGGCAGCTTTCCAGTATTTAATCCATCAATATTTATTTAAGTCTGAATTTCACCTGATAGAATTTTTACAATTCTCAGTTGTTTATGTTGTGCTTGGATTCTTTTTGTTAAAAAATGTTTAAATTGATTGTATTCTTTTATCATCAGATTGTAAACAGAAAATTTTGAATGTCGATGCTGCAACTGAAATAAAGCCAAAATTTACCAGGACTTATTAACAACTGAATCTTTCTTCCGTCAGTCATTTTCTTTGTCGTTAGTCATTAGAGCACCTTTACATTCTGGATGGTACATGGCAACATAATCTGGGGCAGTTCTGATCTAACATGGAGATGCAAGCTTTAGAAAACAATTTTGATAAGTAGGAAGGTAGAATTGTGTAAAAGAAACTGAGTCCTTTGTGTTCTGTTTTTAAAGAATATTTGCCCATAAATCTATGGCTCCATTGTGCTGATCACTATCCAAAAAGTGAATGACACACAGGTGTGAAAATAATGCTTCCCTGTTCAATAAGGACAAAAAGGTGGGCTCTGGTAATGATCTGTCTCTGCATGAACAATCTCTCTGTCCTAATGACTCACCCTTCATAATGACTAACTGAAGATGTGGGAGGAACACAGAGGGAAATGTTAGCCTCCTAGAGAGCTCAATATTTTCACGATTAGCGGTAACATCCATCCAAAAAGATCTCAGGCCTTTGCATCATAATGACCACCTGATGGTGTGGGAGGAACAAAGGAGAAGCTTAACGCTACATTAAGCCAATACTTTCTAGTTTCTCTTACTTTAATTGTTTTAGCTGGATTTTGAGGTGGATTGCACCATGATTTCACCAGCCGAGATTAAATGTTGCTCTCCATTACTTTTTAATACTCTGTCTACAAAATCTTTAAGACTAAATTGAACGGCAACTAAATGAATCAGAGTGAACCGATTCAACTTATCTGCAACCTACTGTTTGACTAAACTTAGGTGGAGGTGAAACATCTAGATATTACTGCATCAAAGCTTATTGGGATTAGCTACCCATTCCTTTAGATGAACCCTCATTGCTTTTAATGTAGTCAAATCAGTAACTGTGTAAAAGAAGCTATCATTGGCGTATGAGGCAAAATATCTCACTTCCATCTTCGCTTCACCTCTTGCATTATTCAAAAAAGCAAAGTCAGTGTGCAGTTTTTTTTTTTTTTTTTCCCAAGTCCGTGAAGACTGTTGTCACATGCTCAATAAACTGATAAGTGATGAAGGAAGACTTAATTTCCGAGGTCGGTCAATACCTTTAATGCTGGAGAGATAAAGGTTTCAAAACTTGATTTGATTAAATTTTTAATGAAGTTCATCATCGATGGTATCAATACATTCATCAGGTGTGGATTTTTGAACGGTCTTTGGAGAACATAAAGTCCTGCACGGTCCTGCAGAAACCTGTACCTGGTGCAGTCATGAATCATTCATTGATGCTCGAGATAATGCTTGCATATTGGGCGGATATTGATTTGAGGAGAAAGGAGAAGAAGAATCATAGCAGGAAACTTGGTCAATATCTGGATGATGAAGTGCGATCAAGACTTCCTCTACAGAAAACTCCACTACTTAATGCCAGTGAGATAATTTCCCCTTCTTTAACCCTTTTCTGACAGTGATTTCAGGTGATAAGAGGCTGCAAGAGCACTGAGACAAAATGACGCATTGCAGTTAGTCGTCCACGAGAATAACATAATTTATGTAAAACAATTCTTGTTTTAATTCTGCCCGTAGGAAGTTATATAAAAACACATTTTTATGAAGCTAGTTGATGTGAGAAAATGCTGTTTTCCTAATATGTTGTTTAATCCTGTTTTTTTTAAGTGTCAGAAAGTAAGCCTCCCATCAGACAGCCAAAGTTTGGAGAACCACATCCCCTTTTGCTAAATTATTGAACCCCAGTATGATGATTATTTTTGTTTTTAATCTCATAAATATTTAACAAGTGAGTCAAGACAATATCATGCTGCTGTTTAACATATCCAAACTACACTGACTTCATCAGTTGTCTTTCTTAAGGTATTTTTGTTTCTAAAGTTTGATTGAAAACCAGTTTATATCTCAAACTAATTAATATGAAATCTTCAAAAAAGGCAAATGTGTATATTTCTTCTTTTGATAATCAATTTTGTAATTCCTTACCTACATTTGCTTATCCTACAGGGGAACTTTCTGGAGTCTCCCAGGTAGCCCCACCTCACTCTTGGAAAACCACTGGCCAAGAGTATAAACCAGAGTTTATTTTAAATAAGAAGCATGATGTTCAGAGAAAAGTGGATGTACTACACTCTGTCAAAAATCATCTCATAAACATGGTTTTGGTATATTTGGGGGCTTGAAGCACTAAATTTTAATTCCAGAGGAAAAAAGTGAGCCTGCGTATCTAATCTCATGAGAAATTTGGTCATTCAGTAAGAACAGGAAGGTAGTAACTTGAGCCTGGAACAGAAGAATGAACTAAGTTCATTCAGTTAACTTTTCAAAGCTCACCCCTATTACTGTTTTTGTGTTTCTATGTTATATGGAATTACATGTGAATGAATATTCAACACACTGCAAAAGAGTATGTATAGACCATTCTCAACTTTCATTACTGATCCTGTGACTTGCACATCAGCGACGTCTGTGGGTGGCAAAAAGAGAAACAAAGCAGACGTACTGCAGCTACTATCAGCTCAGCTGCTGCAGCTAGCTTTTCGTGTCAAAAAATAATCCCAATAATATAAGAATATAAGAATACATCCATGCTGTGCCTTTGGATGTTCCAATTCCCAACTGATGTTCCAGACCGCTTGCTGACAACGGGCTAAATGGTTTGTTGTTGTCAAACGAGATACCTGGAAAATGTCAGAGTGCTTGCAGCTGCGTAGCAAGCACTTTGTCTGTGTTAAGTTTATCTAAAAAAACCTGTGCTTCGTATACTTTCCAAGTCTGTTTATGTTGGTCTGCTTTAATTTTGATTATTAATTTAACTGTAAAAAAAAAAACNCTGCTTTAATTTTGATTATTAATTTAACTACAGAAAAAAAGGCAATGCATTACTAAAATGCATCAAACTGCANAGCAAACTGCAGTGGTTTAACATTATTGCCCCCTGAGTCATTGGTCTGNGTGGTTTAACGTTATTGCCCCCTGAGTCATTGGTCTATTGTTATAGACATGTTTTTGAGGCTGTTGCCCCCAGCCTGTGTCCCATCCATCTTTTTGTTTGTCTGCAGAAACAAGGCAAAAGGATGAAAAGTTTGAAAGTTGACAGGAAGCAAAAAAAGAGTATAAATTACAATAAAGTTTTAAAAATGGCTTTGTTTATTTAATTCTTGAAGAAACATTCACAGAATTTTTTACGCTTCTTTTTTTTACACTGACAGTTTTATTTGCAGTGAAATGATTATCATCAATAAAATTATTAAATGATAATGATTCAATACTAATGTTGCTGTTTAATTTTTATTTTAGGTGGGTCACAAAGATTCAAATCCAAACCTGTAGCCTTTAAATTAACGATGGCATTCAAACTACTGTACGACTAGTGGCAGCAGCCATTTTGAATGTTTGGCATCTCATGGAGCATGTCCTTGTGTGGATGAAAAGTTGGTTCATATCCGTTTTGTGATGTTTTGATTGGAGGATTTGGCGATTTGCTCACATTTTAAATATTTAGTTTCAGCCTTTAAGGAAATAAAGTCATTGCTAACAAAAAAAATCCTAAATGAAAATAAATTAAACAAATGTCCTGGAGGTTCGTTGCTTAGTGTATGTGTCCTTTTTTTCAAAGAAAACCTTCATCCATGAGTTAAAAAGTCTTCAAAACTGCTCCTGCTTTTGGTGGTATATTAATTAAAGAAAAAGAAAAATAGAAAAAGGGTAAATCTTAATACCAGCAAGAGCATTAAATCTTTTTTAGAGCATACACACACACACACACACAAGCAAATGCAGTAAATGTCCACTTCTGTGAATTTAAAAGTAATCAGTGTTCACATCAGGAAGCAGCTCATGTCTTTATATCCATGTACTTTTATTTCTTCTTGATCTGCCTTTAAAATTATTCATGTCTAATCAACCTCATGGCCTGCATTATTTTGTGTCCCTTTGGTTGACTGAGTGTGTGTGTGTGTTAGAGAACATTCTGCTCGATCTGATTAAAGCAGCATGGTAACTTCTTGTGATGGTAAAATCTTTGCAAACACACCCCCTTACATGCATATAAACACAGCCTGTGGTCCTGAGTATAAAGCGTTCTTATTATGGGCTTGTAGTATCTAAATACTGCAGAAGATTGTCTGTCATAAGCCAGATTTTTGTTCATGTGTATTATAACAATGAATGGGAGGTATGTGTTACTATTTTTTTTTTGTGTAGCCTGCACAGATATCTTAATCTGTGTGTCTAAAAACAAGGTTAAAAACTCTGAATTCCTGATCTACACCCAGGCCTTTATCCTTTCATTCCCCTAAACCTGTGCTGCTTGTGCACAATACCAGAAATTAGTTTCTAATAGAGGGTGAGAAGTTGTTCTTTGGCCTTGATAATAAAAATACTGTGAGTCTGCAGTAATGTGCAGACTTGATGAGAGGTGAGTGAGATGCTGGCGGGAGAGTGAAGCAATACAAATGCTAATGTTGGTCCCACTAGTCTCCTTTTTGCCTGCACCCACAGCTGTCTCTATCCTGCACTTTCTTACTTGCTGGCCCTCTTCATCCCCTGATTAGGCATGATTAAACCTCAGTCATCACAATCTGTTGTTGTCAACGGGATTCAGATCTGAAGTCTTTCTGCGAAGGATTGCATTGTTGTCACCTGGAAAGAAAATGTAACTTTGTTCTAATAAAGTTTGCATCAGCAACACGAAGTGAAGGCAAGTCGCTGTTTGTGCTTACTTGTATGTTGAGTAATTGCTGAAGGATTTCCAAATACTTTAACAAGTTTTTAATTCCTTTCTAAAGGCACCGCATCATACTAATGATTATGTATCACTTTATGATAAAAAAAGCACTTATCAGGCTGGTGCTGTCAAAATATTACAGCTGAATCAGTCCTAAAAACTGAATGAGCCTCAGACGAAGCCAGATGCTTCAAAACATGACTCTTATGAACATGAATCCCATTGCTAGAAATTACACAATGCTTAGTTCCTTGCTGTAATTACAAGAACAGACATGTAAAAGGCACAAGTTCAGATATACGATTCATTGTATTATTATTATTATTATCTACCAAAAGAAGATTATACTGATCTGGCAAACATTTTTATGTTGAGTTTACGTGTTTCTTTGTAAACATCAGGAAGACATGCAAAATCTACCCCATAATAACTCGGTCTAACATGCATCTAGTGAAAGTAGGTAGTCTGCTAGGAATAATAAAAGCATGTAAAAAAAGATATAAAGTTTAGGAAATGTATTCTGTACCAGGGTCCCACCGCCCCATTTTCTTCTTGCTTACGTGTTTGATGGTAGCGATCCATCCCTCTTTACATTCTGGACCATTGGAAAATTCTCTAAATGCTCTTCCCTTTGCCCATCCTCAGTCATTCTGGCATCCCAGGGCACAACACCACATCTACCATATTTACCGTTTATTTACTAGTTTAGCTACAAGCGGCCATATACCCGGTAGTAATTTAAACAGCGCACATTCCTGCCAAAATGTGTTTTAATTTAGATTGTTGCATGCCGGTATTGTGTGATGTCAACTCTCANGCCAAAATGTGTTTTAATTTAGATTGTTGTTGTGTGATGTCAACTCTCGAAACTCTATATTCAAACCCAAAACACCAGACTGGATTTACTTGAAAAAAATATTTCTTAGAAAGATATTTCTATCAAATATAAATTCCCCATCATCTAAAATCTATACCTGTACTTTGTATAACTTTTTTATTACCTCAAATGTGTCCCTCTTTTAAATGTTACCCCTTCATTTTCTTTCTCTCTAGCACACCTTTATTTTCATCCTCTCCTAATTGTCTGCAGCCTCCAGTTAATATGGCGTAGCCTGTATTTGCATTAGTGTCTCCTCTTGGGCCATGAGGAGCTGCCATCCAACCTGAACAACTGTCATTAGTATTGGCGACAGGGCTAAAGTCAATTCACTTTCACTTCACTCATTTGCAAGCTTGAAAGGAGAAGGTGAATCACTTTTAATGATGCTGCTCATTTGAAATTATTTCTCAATTTGGCAGACATTAAAACTAATCAGATTTTTTTTTTCTTTAACCTTCTTAGTTTTGGAAAAGACCTGTTCCTCTGAAAGTTAATTGAAACTGGCTATCCTTGATTTCATTACAGTTATAGTGTGTCATGGTCCGAATGCTTCTTTAAAAAATTCATTAAGAGTTGTTTCAATGCAAGACTTTTACTCCTGCATGTTATTTCAAAGAAATTCATCAGTATTTGTTCCAGTGGTGAGTTTTGTCTAAATTTTCTACCCATGTTACAAAAGAGAAATCACCAACCAAATAACCTAACTCACCAGAAATGTGGGTTGTGTTAAGATACAGTATTGTACACTTTCCCTGCCTGCTAACGTGCAAGGGGGTAGGTAGGCAAGGCAGGTTAGTTTGTAAAGCAGAATTCAACGACAGGATGATTCAAAGTGCTTTACAGAATACAGGAAGCATAATTTACATTAAAAACAAAAGAAAAAGAACATTGGATAAAAACAGTATTGTATAGACAGTGTAGCATAAGATAATATATATATCAATATGTAGCAAAGCAGTGTTTTATGCTACATCTAAAACTGCATAGATATTGTCACAGTGGACAAGACCATCCGGGTGTACCCTAACAGGAAGCCCTGGATGACCCAGAAGGTACAGAAGCTGCTTGCAGACAGGAACACCGCCTTCAGGTCTGTTGACAGCTAACTGTACAGTGCAGCTGGAGCCAATCTGAAGAAAAGCATCAACAAGGCCACGGCAGATTACAGGAGGAGGATGGAGGAACACATGGGGAGTAACAGCAGCATGCAGGTGTGGTGGGGGGTCCAGGACCTCACAAACTACAAGGCCAACATCATAGCTGCTGAAGAAGGCACATCACAGGCAGAGGAGCTGAACAAATTCCTTGCGTGATTTGAGGCAGACTCTCTGGAGGCAGCTACACCACACCCTGCGGTCCAGAGCAGCTTCAACCTCACACTAAAAAAGTATGACATGAGGTGCACAACGTGAGGTGCGCACTGCTGGCGGGCAACCCATGGAAGGCCACCGTACCTGATGGTGTCCCTGGACGGGTGCTGAAGAACTGTGCTGACCAGCTGGCTGGAGTTTTTACTAGGTGTCCCTGTCTGTCCATTGTACCCTGCCTGAAGTCCTCCATTATTGTCCCCCTGCCTAAGAAGCAACACATCTCCGGCCTCCATGACTACCGACCAGAAGCTCTCACTCCGGTAGGGATGAAGTGCTTTGAGAAGCTAGTACAAGGTCACATCATCTCACTACCAGTTTGCCTACAGGGCGAACAGATGGACGGAGGACGCTGTAGCCACAACAGCAGAGGAACTACACACGCTCTGCATTCAACACTATCCTCCCTCACAACTGGTGGGTAAACTGGAATACTGTGCTGACATGTGTAAAGAAAATCAGCATTACTGCTGACTCCTCCTGTTCAGTTTATTAAAATACAATAATAAAAATTACATTCATGACTTTAAGATAACTTCTAGTAGCAGCATTTTGTTATTTATCCATAACAAGATATTGCAGGTTGCATGCTAATTTTCCTTCATTTCATTTGTTCAAGAACAAGTTGCAGTCGAGATGGGATTTGATTCTATTGCTGGCCTTCCACCATTGGTGCAACAGACTACACATGCCAGCATAAAGGACCCTAATTGCCCCCAAAAGATCACTCCAAAAATGTCCAAGTCCTGAGATTCCCAGATCCACCTGCTGAACGTGGTATAACTTCCCTACAACAGGGCCTATTGATTAATTTTATTGGAAAATCTGGTGTAAAACACCACTGACTAAGACTCATATCAGGTTTGAGATGCACTACACCTCACATCTTCATTATTGTTTTTGTTTNCTAAGACTCATATCAGGTTTGAGATGCACACATCACTACACCTAACATCTTCATTATTGTTTTTGTTCTTATTATTTATTTTGTCATTCTGTTTGTTATTTTTCCTCATCCATCTCACTGCTGTGTGTTTCTGTTCCATACGGCCTTGAATTTTTCATCTTTTACTGCATTTTCAGTGTTTACCTTTGCAAAATAAGGACAGCATGCATTACCCTTCAACCTAGGGAGAACTTCACCAATCTAAGAGTCAAGATTCAAACAATTTTATGGTCAAACCAACATTTTCATAAATCTGTTCATCAAAAATGTCTTAAGTACAACTTCAGAACATATTTTAAAGAACTTGTAGGAAGATGGTGGTGAAAGTGGCTCATTGATCGTTGGCTATTTATAGGTGTCTTCCTTTCAGTTTGAAACTTTCATGTTGTTTCTCACATTTGTATTGTTTGTTTGTGTTGTTTTGTTGCTATCAACAGATCTACTTGTACTTCTCTTGTTTGGATTACAAAGAAATTATCTTCATATAAATTTAAAAAAAAAATAAATAAAATGAAATAAACATTTCTCCAGTGACTAATAAAGCTTTTGCCCAATATGTTTCTCCACGACAGAAAAAGATATTTTTTAAGCATATAAAGTTGTTTTTTGGTTAGATGACCTCATGCTGACTTTTAGAAGAATGAGTTACGACCCTGGGTTTATGTCTCTCTAAAAATCCTTTCCTAATTCTTGAGAAAGTAGTTTCCACACAGCTGGTGTCCCACCTGTCTTAAAGCTGTGATCTTGTAAAAACTCTTGGCAACATTTAAGATCCCAGTGCAGCCTTGACACTTTTAACCACTTCATCTTCATTTACAGGTTAAACTGGTGGGAAGCTTTTGCCTTAACTGGCTTTGGTTATATTAATCCAACATTTAGTTGCTTCTGTAAGGATATACTTTTGTTCCCCAGATGTTTATTTACATTTAATATGGATATCTTTACATTATGAACTTTTATGTTAATGGGATGGATGGTGGGTGTACCAAAGCATTTGACTTTGAAGCAAAAGATAAATATTCATAACCACATCCACACACACATTTCTACCTTAGAAAACAGTGTGAAGATGAACTGTTTTTTAAAAAATATTTTGGTTAAGGTAAAGGAAATAATCCGGGTTCTGGTTCAATGTAAGCCACAGAAGAGTTTTTGTATTAAAGAGGCTGTGGAACCTTTGCATATTTTTTAAGAGACAGACCCCTATCGACGGTTAATTCAGCATCCATCTAGCATCCTACCTATGCTGTGAGCTCTCTCCAACCAGTAAAAAGCAGTTTTATCTTGAGTCTTGGATCCTGAAATGAAAAAAAATTGACTATTGAACATATTACTATAAGTTTTAATGAATTTCAGAATCTCTAAATACCACTTCTTTATTCACCTTTTGCATTAGTGGAAAAAGAAATGGATTGCAGTTAAATTTATTTATTAAATAATTGTATAGCATGTGTTTTACTGCCTTAAATGTTCTTGTTAAGAGCATTTATTTATTTAGTTATGGTTTATTGTGCTAGCCTATGTAATAAAATTAGTTGTTTTTTTTACTTTTATACCAAAGCTTCTTTCTTTGGAACGATTGTTGTTGATTAATCAGAAAGGAAAGAGTTATTTTTTAACATGTCCTCACAATTAATTCAGTCCTATTCTGGTGTGATGCTTCATCAAGTACATGTCATATTCATAAGAGATTGGTTCGAGTGTCTGTGCAGAGCTTGCCAGTCTGGGTTTATGTATGTGTGCCTGGTGGGAAATCATGAGTGGCCTTCTGAGACGCAGATGCTTCAACAGATTATTGTCCTTATGTGCTCCTGCAATTACACAAACAAATGCACACACACAAAAGCCCACAACCTCCTACGGTCCAACTCTGTCAGCCAAAGATCACTCTCAAATCCTAGAAGATGAACCAGCCATAAGTAATATATGATTACTCATCCACACACACACACACACACATCATTATTCTGAAGGCATTAAAGATATTTAAGGCAATAAGGGAGATGGATATAAAAGAGGTTAAAGAGGAATGACAAGAGCTAGAAAAGGGTGGGAAGGAGACAAGAAGGTCATGATTCAAGAAGAAAATGAAGGACTAAAATGAAAAGAAAAACTTATGAGACATAACAAAAGAGGATGCTTGATGAAAATTCAAAAGGGTTAGGACGAAAGCCGAGGAGGAGGCGAGTGAGAAGAAAAATTAGAGGATGGAAGAGGAGAAGAAGACAGGACGCGAGAAAAGCAAATTTCATATCAGCTTCTGACCTTCCTTTAGCTCCACTAAATGAGATGTTAGATTAAAGGCACAGACGGAGCATGTGAAGAGTTTTAGCTTTAAAGGGAGAGTGTGAGGAAAGGACGGGAGGGGGCCAGCAAAAAGAGATTAAGGGCAATCAGAGAGGCGGGTATTTTTGTGTAGTTAGATAAATAAAAGGAGATAATCTAAAAAAGAAATACTGAAAATGATAAACATAGTGTATGTGTGTGAGAGAGGGGGGGGATAGATGTTTTTGCCCTAATCTGAACAGCAGTTCCAATTTATTCTTGTAACTGATTCATAAGGAAGATTTTTTGGCTTCTTAATGAATGCCTAATGAAGTGTCAGGAGAGACATGTTTACATCCACACTCAGAGACACACACATTCACATGCAATAAATAAAAGGGGATGCAGGACATTTGTTGGCAGCCATGTAGTCATTTCCCATTAAGGCGCACATAATTGCCTAATTTTGAGCTATAGTAGATGTAGGACACAGCTAGCGCTGACTGGTTATGCAGCCTGATGATAAATCTGCAAGTTAAAATCCATCAAACAGAGACCAGAAAGATGGAGGACAAGCAAACTCTAACAACTTCACAGTCAGCTTAACATAAATTTTCTAGCAGCAAACATTTGAAGTTTTAGTTTGCAGAAAGTGTAGACAGAGTTTAGATGTTTTTCAGCTGTAATTACGTGTTAAATCTTTAAGCTTCAACTCTGGTGGTGGAGTCAAGAAAAGAAAAAAAACTGTCTTTGACAACAGAGTATGGAGATAAACTACGTCTTGTGCTGAATTACATCTAAAGGTGAAACAGCATAACACAGCAGTGACAGTTTCTCCACTTTTATGGTTGACTGGAGTTTAGTCCAGAAGGTACAACATGGGAGTCTGTTTGAATAAACGTACAAACATCTCAGCCTGCACAGCGTGGGTGGCATAATCTGCTTTTATAAAGATGTACTGGCATGAGATAAATGCCTTTAACAATATTTGACACATGTGTAAATATGCCAAGCAGCATCATCACGTGTGAAGAAAAATCATGTGGATATGATGGACATATATCAGTGGAAGGATAAGGCTGGTCTGATATGTACAAATTATACATGAGAAGCAAAAATTATTGCAGCATAAGAATGGGCACATAAGAGGCCAGAATCTCCTACACTACTACCTTTATATTTCACTTTTAAAACATTTGACCTTGTCTTGTTTGGTATCATTCTTAGCAGCACAAGTTTTGTGATTTTAGTTCATTTGTTGATTTTCATTTTGACATACAGTATTGTATTAACACAGTGGATCTAAAATCTCACACAAAACATAATATCTGCAGAAGCGAGACGGTAATTTTCTTTTAGTGTGAATCCCACACACATGCTTAACCAACCATTTTATAGCATTTCTATAGCTTAGGATTAACTTATATACAAATTTAGCAGATGACAAAAGTACAGTGGTCGCTCCCTCCTTTCACGGCCTCGCAGTTTTGCGGATTTTTTTTTTTTTTGTGCAATTTTGCATGTTCTTTTTTTTTTTTTTTACAGTGGATTTTGTTCTGCATTCATTCTATAATTACTGGACTTATATTTCTATGAAGGTTTGAACTTTGAGGGTGTTCAAACAAGAGAGAAAAGTGTGAAAATGTTAATGCCTGTCTGAGAAAAGTGTATAAAGTGTGTAGTGAGGGGTTTTACAGCTTTAAAACATATATAATAATTATATATAAAAAAAAAAAAATAGGCAGACTACTTTGCAGATTTTGCCTATTGTGGGTTATTTTTCGAACGTAACTCCCGCGTTTAACGAGGGACCACTGTATATACACAACTATTTACTCAAACATGCAACAATGTCTCTTTGCTTTTTTGTGTAACTATTTACAAAACAATCTGGTATCATCATAAGATGCCACACAAATGATTTATTCCACTTCAAAATACAGTTCCACCAAAAGATGGAGAGGGACATAACATGCCTGAAAGGACAGTTAGTCCTCCTGTCCACCAGGAGGCAGTACTTCAATCTGCCTTTGAAGATTTTGGTCACTGTCAGTCCCACAGATTCCTGTTTCTCAGAAATCATTTAATTTTTACTTTAATATTTTAAATTTAATATTTAATATTACTTTATATTTAATAATAAGTACATTTTTCCACCAAGAGGAAAAGGGGTGTTAGAATCTTTTAGATTTTCCACATTTTAACCATTTTCCCCAAATGGACACTAAACGTGACAGTACCATAGACGACAAAGTATTTTTCTAATCATAACTTTGGTTTACTTGCAGTATCAATGAAATTTTAAAACTGGTAGTTTGAAGTTCATAATTTCAACAAATTTGAAGCAGACGTCCTTTTAATTCATTCATGCCGTGCTTGCTCGTCCATCAACTCCAGAGGGTTAAAACTCAGACAAGCTAGCCCTCTAATTGTCAAATTAATACTTCGATAACATAGCTGCCTCACTATGTCTTGTGTTATTGCTCTTGTGCAGTGTTTGGTTTTGTTAGCAAAGTTTTCAACCCAGCCGTTTTGGATATTCTGGTGGAACCGTAGGTTTTGAAGAACCTGCTTCGTTCTTCTTTTTCCTTTTCTTGTCAAAAAAAGATGGTGGGCTGCTGAAATTAGCAGTTATTATAATTTACATACAGCAGTGTTGTAGCAGCATCCTAAAATTATAAAAAAAAGTGTGTGTCTGCTAATCTTCTGAGTAGTTTTTCTGTCTGATGGACAAGCTTTGACCAATGCACTTTCAGAATTCTGTTCCTGTGTTAATAAAGTGCTACAGAAATAATCACATTAGCTGTGTTTGTGAATATGTGAGAGCAAATCTTCAGGCATTTGCTTTTGCACATGTGTAAGCATATAAATCTCTACTCTGCATACAAGTTTGAGCTTTCATTACTTATGCTCATGTGAATGTGCACACGCTCTGGGATGCAGGGGTAAAACAGATGACTTGTCACGTCTGTCTCCCAGGAAGTGCATCTTCATTAGTAACCAATCAAAATCCAATTACAGCCAGTATCTTGGCATATTAGGGCCCTGGCATTAAAATGATATGGTGTATGGATATATTTCCAATCACTGCAGACTTTAATTACCCTCCTGTAGCACACAGAGATCGTGGGAGCTGAAGGATAGAAGTTAAGGAATGGGGGAGAAAGGGAGCATAAAATGAGCATTAGTGAGGGGAAAAGGCAAAAGAGGAGTGTCTTTAATGAAGAATGGGAGGGAGTAATGGTGTGAGTGATTGTGTGTGTCGTTCTCGTGTCTCTACACACTATGTGCCATACTAGTTTCAGTCCAGCAGTTCAGCAGAGGGCTACAGCAGTTGGAATGTGGGTTTCTTTTTCTTCAGACATCTTTGCCTCGGGCCTGTTGCCATTAGAGGCTGGTTGGGCACCCCACAGGGCAGCGTAAATACTCAAATGAGCCACTTGTCTTGACTGACAGCTGGTAACAGTTAATCAAGCAGGACAGGAATTAAGCTGATTCATCCCAGAGACAGCCAGTTTAATCAGTTAATCAGACGGTTAATCAGTCCAGTAGGTGAGCAGATAAAAAGTCAGTCACTTATTCTTTAAGTTGCTCAGGCAGACGGTTAATTGATGAGTTCAATGGGTATGGATGAAGTTTTCGGCATCGATAAATTGTAATTAAAACCTGCCAAGCAAATGCTTTCCATGAAAAATCCCTTATATACAGTACAGACCAAAAGTTTGGACACACCTTCTCATTCAAAGAGTTTTCTTTATTTTCATGACCATGAACATTGTAGATTCACACTGAAGGCATCCAAACTATGAATTAACACATGTGGAAGTATAGTACATAACCAAAACGTGTGAAACAACTGAAAATATGTCATATTCTAGGTTCTTCAAAGTAGCCACCTCTTGCTTTGATTACTGCTTTACACACTCTTGGCATTCTCTCTCTATATATAGACCCATTTATGCTATATTTAATAAAATATATTAACTATGTTGTACAGAATAACAGAATAACTTGTATTGGCTAGTTTTGGTTATTGGTTTGATATCTGTAGTTAAAAAAAGATTAAAGAAAGAATTGTTTATTGTTAGAGTTTACTATAGCAATTTTTAAGAAGCAAACTGAATACCACATGTGATTTACTGATAATGACAATGAACTACGAATTTAAGTGCCAACAGATGGAGCGCTCATTTTTGAGTCCAACTCAACGATCTTCTTTTCTTGAGAAAACATAACGTAGGTGGTTAGATTGAGAAAACAAAAGGCTGATTTAACAAGATAAATTAACTTGTGATGACATGAAAAATAACTTGGAGATCTCAAGATATCAGCATCATTACAAATAACTGCAGACATGTCCGCTTTTGGCTTCTGTACATGATCACTTTTTAGGTCAGTTAATCCACTGCTTACTTTCAGTTCGATTCAAAGTTTGCTAAGGTTTTAGATGATGATTCCTGTTTAGGTTTAAGCAATAAAGTAACTTGGTTATGTTTAGTAAAGACTGTAGTTGAGTATAAAAGACATTGTCTCACTATGTTAACCAAGCACCATATTAATGAGTAGCTCCTGTGACAATAAGATATAACAAGGGCCCTGACAAAACATCAGCATACAAATATTAATACTGTTGTGAAGTCGGGCTCTTTAAGGTTTAGGATTTTTGGGATTGACTTAGTTTTGGATGTAGCCTTAAGAGGCTACTTGAAG
>CM047990.1:26556412-26568713 GCA_026261665.1 Melanotaenia duboulayi | reverse complement strand
AGCCACTTCTATCTAAATTATAACTCTTGTTAACATACAGTGACAGACATCTTCCAGATTTATGAGCTCTGCAAAAAAAAATAAAAATAAAAACGAAAAAAAAATACATGTTTTACAGCATCATCTGGGATTCAAATCTATGTCATAACATGAAACTCAGTCACAAAATCAGACATGATTCCTCATGCATGTTTGATCCACTGGGGTATACGGGAATTTTTTAATGGGATGGCCAAATTAAGACAAGGTCAAAGTTAAGTTTATTTATAGAGCATATTTAAACAAAACAAAGTGCCCAAAGTGCTGTATAAATCTGCAGTTTGATAGTATAAAAACTAATCAAATAAGAATAAATTAATAAACAGGTAATACAATGAAATAGTATTACATCAATATCAATAGACTATACTATTTGCTTTGTCCATTAGGATCACATAACTTTGGTTATAATCAGTGTGTGAAGGTATTCATAGGTGGTTTGAGGCCCTTTAAAACAGCTTTAACCTATTGTCAATGTCAAAAACAAACTCTGTTTACAAAGAATATGGTAAAATAGTAAATGGGCTTGTACTGTCAATGATCAGCAGACTGGACTCGGTAAAGATCAGAGACCCAAGGATTGGTAAATAAGACTTTCAGTGCAACAAAGTAAATATTCAGGAACGTGGTGTTTGGTCACTGTCAGTCTGCTCATCTGTGGATGTATGAGAACAGGAGTTAATAGCATGAATGATCAGGGGAGAAAATACTGGTTTGTTGAATCACGTCCTGGCTGGATGTGAGGAATTCGCAGTAAAGGGTATGTGAGGAATCCGCCATACAGAGTTCGCCAGGGAATGGACGAGAGAAACCAGAGGAAATCCCGCTGGGGAATGGAAAAGCACTGCTGGACAGAGATGATGTTAGTACAAGGGAAAAACTGTCAGCTGTTTTGGAGTACCGTTTTCTGATCGAGTCATGCAATGGGTGCTTCTGTGAATTCCTTCTGGTTGGAGGGGTAAAGTCCGTGATCCAATATCCAAATCCTTACAACAATCCAGAGGTCTGAAATCCAGAAAATCCAAGAAATCAGAAAACAGAGTT
Organism: Melanotaenia duboulayi; assembly: GCA_026261665.1. NCBI lineage: Eukaryota > Metazoa > Chordata > Actinopteri > Atheriniformes > Melanotaeniidae > Melanotaenia > Melanotaenia duboulayi. The sequence continues at coordinate 26,567,630 of CM047990.1, read as the reverse complement.
ACCAGACAGGGGGCAGGCAGTGTCGTAAAATCCTGGTCCAACAGTTCGGGGGTCACAAACAGGTCGTGCAGGGATGAACCAAGACGATCTGGCACAGATAAGTTGACACACACTGGTTTTAAACAGCCCCACACAGGTGGAGCATATTAGCAATTTAGGTAAGTGGAGGGAGAATGCATTCAGGGACAGCTGGGAAATCCTAACCTCATCGGGCGGACCGTGACATGTACTTATATAGCGCTTTTCCAGTCAGCGTGACCACTCAAAGTACACTACCTGTCATATTCGGCCATTCATGGACACTTCGACATGTAGTCAGTGGAAGCTTGCAATCCACCTACCTTACAGTTGGTAGACGACTAATCTTCCTCTTGAGCTACAGCCGCCAAATATACGATTTTTGAACTTTGAAAATGAGCTAACTGATATTGTAAACACAAACAGTTTAGAAGTTTTAAATATGGATTATATTACAGAATAAACACACAGAAAGACCAATGATTAACCAATCAACACAAGTACACCTGTTCCTGTAGCAGCTGGAATCTATCCACTAAAGTGTGGCTCTGTTGTTCACAGTTAACAGTGGGTTACCCACCAAACCCTCAAACGCCACTGCCCCAGACCCATACCCACCCATATTTCACTCACTGGTTAGCCATGTATATAATTTGAAACTGTTGAACAAAAACATCTGTAACATTTGTTGTCACAAATTGCACTTTATCAAACGCATAAGAAAAACCTCAAAGTGCTTTGTGGAGCAAAAAAGCACATGGAAGGACAAAACAATTGAAATGTTTGTAATTTCTTGTTGTGGTTTCTCATTCGTTTTATTTCAAATAAGATAGAACCTATGATGTCACTCCAATCACAATGAATAACAAGTGAGTGTGTGAATGCTTGAAACTTGTATGTGTGAATCTTCCTTCATTGGTAAGTTTTCTAAATTTCCTACATAAGCCATTTTTATTCTCGACCTGGAGCCTCTGTGATGTTAACTTTACACCAACCTGCACAGGATTTTCTATTTGAAAATAATATTGAATGAGAGGAATGATCTGAAAGATTTTAACACATAAAAAAAGTCCTGCATAAAGACAGAGTACAATAACTCCATTTTTTTTCCTTTCCCAGTCTTTTGGGCAGATTGATAACTTGCCATGACGCTGTCGAACAATGTATTTCATTAGTTCTCTGCAATGATTTCATTAACTTGTTAACGTTGAACCATAATGTTATCTATTTAAAAAAAATAAATAAATAAAACTTTTATCCCACATCTGTCTAAACATCAATGTTTGATCCTACTTTAGAGCTTAAATTAGATTATTTTTTACACAGTTTCTCTCCCAATAAACTCCTATCAATTTATTTTGTACCAAATGTCTTAAGTTTGCTGCAAGCTTTGCCTAAAGGGACCCCTCTACATTATATCCTCATGTATTAGCCAAACACTCAGCTTAGTGTTTACAGTGGAGGACAAAGCGCAAACCCACATTATTATTTTATTTATTTATTTATTTTTTAAGGCTTGAATCTTGAAATGACTATTTTGCTATTTGCCAAATAATGGTTTGTACTGACAGCATCAGTACACTGTATTGAATCCACGTTAATCCTTATTTCCTTGGATAATGGCCTCATCTCTGGCCTGTTCCCGCATTTGAACCCACAGACAAAGCTTTGGTTGCCAGATTTTCATTCACGCTTCCATATAGCTGATTTAATGCTGTTGAGTAAGCACTGCACACTGAGTCCGTTTCTGCTAAACTCAGACCAAAACTACTCAAAAAACAGTTGGTTTCTAAAGCTGTACAAAGAATCTTTCAACCTGATGATGAGTATGGCATGATGAAGAATTCAGCAGTCTGGTGTTCAGTAAAAACAAACATTTGGACTCACTGTTGATTCTGCGAAATTCCAGGAAAGAACCTGTCATCAGCCATCACCCAAAATCAAAAGATGTCACTTATCAAGCTGCTGATCAACACATAGTACATCATGTTACCAAAATCCAAGCTAAGTCTGAACAGGCAGAATAAAAGAGGAAAAAAAAAAACTCCACTGCCTGTTTGATCTCCAGACGAGTTTGATATACACAACAGAGACAAAGGCAGTCATGCCGTCACATCATTTGTACAAAAAAAGCTGCACAACAACTGTACAAAGCTTAGACCTGAGGAGGACTTTACTTTACGGTCGCCCGTTCATTTGGAGCAAAGCTGGACATCCACACTAGAATTAGAAAATGCTGCACCTCTTGAGGTAAATGCTTAACACAAATAACTAAGAGTTATGAGATATTATACTTGTACTAAAACATTTCTAAGGAGAGGCAACAAAGCTCGTTTCTGCACTTTAACTTGCTAAACACTTATGACTTGCATTTTTTAAAGTCAACCTTTGTAAGATGGATCTTTTCTTCTTCAAAAAAGAAATTAATTTCAGCATAACAACATAAAGAACAACAAATGATCAGTGCTGGATGAAAAAAGGCATGAAATGACTCCAAAGAAGAGTAATAATGCTTTAATCCGGTGATGATTCCACTGTTCCTAGTGTTCCTGTGGTTCATAAAGCTTTTGATTGGCCTTTGATTAATATGATTTTTTTTCTCTGGTGCCTATGCAACCGATGCCACAGCCTGTGAATGAATGCTGGGACTTAGCATTTAGACTGACTCTCTAAATCAACCTGTACTACACACACACTGACTTATGGCTCTTTAGGTGACATAGTGTCCCCACACATACCTTTCATAGTACTGCTAAGATAAGCGTGTGTGCCATTCAATGTGCATTTGTGGGTTAACGTGTCTAACCATGAGAGTATGGGTGATTTATGGTGAAAGCTTAGGTGTCCCTTGCCATACGCAAAGATGAGACAAGGTCAGCTCTCCAGTTTACAGTTAATTTTATCACTGCATTTACATATAAAGACACACTGGTCAGGAAGAACTGGTGGCTGGATTAGGGACATGTGTAATAATAAAAGGAAGGTCAGGAAGGGAACAGGAATTAACAAGAATATGAGAGAAAAGCAAATAAAACAAAAACAAAAGGATACTCAAAGAAAAAAACAGGAGAAGAGATGAAGGTGAGATGAACTTGATGTGGAAGAGATAAAAATGATGGAGAGGATGAAGTATAAAGGAATTTGAGTGGACAAAAAAAGGTAGATAGATAATTTGGGATAGTAAGAATAGAGTTGTGGAAGCAAAGAAAAACAGCTGGTAGATAAAACCTGAAGGAAAAGTGATAGGAAAGGGAGCAAAGGAAGGAGAAATGAACAGAGGACAGAAAAAAAGACAAGAGACATGAGGAAACGCAGAAAATAAAAGAGGAGGAAAGGAAGAGAAAGAAAAAAACAGGCTGATAATGACATCAAAAACTGGAATAATAGTCTGTAGAAATCAGCGTGAGGAGAAGAGAAAAATAAAGATATCAATATTCTGGTACCACATGAGTATTGCTGGTATGTTATTTAAGGTATGAGCAACACAAATCTCATTCTGATAAAAAACCCGTTGAAGAAAAATACTAAAACCCAGCAGAAAAAACCTGGTTCAGACTGGGGTGATGTGGATCAGTGATAAGTGATAATTAGACAGCATCACCACGGTAAGAACACTAATTGTTCTCATTAGATTAAGGGAATAATTGTGTGTGGATACATCATCAAAACATGGCCGAGGCAAATTTGATCAGAGCAGATGTTGAATTAATTGGTTTTGAGGCTGATTGCATTAATGCTCTGAGTCTATTAGTGAGACAGACTAGTAATTAACACCCTGCCTCTAACTCACACATTGGCGATGATGCCTCACAAACACAGAATGCTGGTGCGCCGCAAAAAGTGATCAAACTTTTACTACATGAGGGATTTTTTGTTGTTTGATGAAAATAATAATCTTTTTGTTTGTTCTTTCAGTCAGGAGTAAAATACGCAGGGAGAAGCCTTGAAGGTATCAGATACACATCTCTTATCATGAAACTCACATTCTCACCTAAGATGAAGCATTTTAATTAACCATATCATCTCTTCAAGGCATGTTTTCCTTTATTGTACCAAATAAAGGAGTCAATCTTTATATTTATTCTGGTCTGTTTCTTGTTTCTTGTCTGTTTTGACAGACAACCACACTATTAACTGAAGCATCTCTTGATCATTTCTCAAACATCCGACAATCTATACCAGAAAAAGATTTCTTGTGATCTTCAACTAAATGATGGCCGAACAAAAAAACAAAAAAAAAAAACAAATAAAAAATAAAACCTAGAGGAAGCTATGCTAAAATCTGGTCCTGCAGAGGGCTGTGATAAAATGACAGAGCAGTTATATAAAGTAATTGTGGCACTTAGAATTTAGAGAGGACTAAACATTTTAATTTGATGGACGAAGTCACTTTCTTATGTGGCTTGGATGAGTCAGCTATTTTGGGTATGCGAGCTGGGGCCCAGAGACCACATTGTAGCAGTTGTGTTTTCTATTAGTTTGCTGGCAGAAATTGATCCAGAAAGACTTTGCATGCGTCCAACTCAAGTTCCAAATGTTGTGCTAAATGTTAGCACAACAGTGCCTTACATGCAGCTGCTTCTTACATGCAGCTTACCAGCTTGCCGCCTCAGAGCTACATCGATGCTGTATCACTTCCACTCAGTGTCTACTCTGTCCTCGAGAAATTCCTGTTCTGTCCTGACTGCATAAAACGGGCTTAACGTGGATTTATTTTATTATTTTCTGATTGGATGACAAATATTGATTTTTTTGGAGGACAATGTTTTGAGGAGTGTTAGATATAGTAATAACTTGGGGCACAACATAAAACTTGCAACTAACTCACTGGCTTCAGTCTACCTCCAATGTATCTCAGCAGCCANAGATGACAAATATTGATTTTTTTGGAGGAAAATGTTTTGAGGAGTGGAGTCTACCTCCAATGTATCTCAGCAGCCAAAGCAGGAAAGGGTCGGATCTGGAGACAGTTACTGTTTTGTTCCTACTGAATGACGAATGCTGATAAATTGCAACCAAGTGATCTGAAGAGCAGCATTCTTAAAACATAACAATACTTGTTTTTATCTCTAGGTGAAAACCACATTGCATTTATGCTAATAGATAACCATGGGTGTTTAGCAGAAAATTTAGGAGCTGCAAAATAAACTTCCCTGCCTATGATGTGTCATGTTTTCAAAGCCGCACCACTGGAATATTGTGCATGAGATGGAAGATATGTGTATTTATTAATTTATTTACTTATCTTCTGTTATAGATGATAGGCATTTTTGTTGATTTGAAGGGGAATCTGGTGTTATGTTAGAAAAATAATACAGCCTAAAAACGTAAGAAAATACACAAGAATCACATTTGCAAGGGGAAATACTGTATGCTGANGCCTAAAAACCTATGAAAATACACAAGAATCCCATTTGCAAGGGGAAATACTGTATGCTGATAGTGCTTTTGACAACCTAGACATGGTGATATTTGAAAACTGCTCCCTTCAACCCACACAGATGGTGGATAGAGCTGGTGATTGCACTGCTCAGCTGTATAATTCCTGGGAAATATGATGCCATGATTTCTGCATATTTCAGTAGGATGATTACAAGATGCTCCTGTAAACCCAAAAGAAAAACATCCACAGTGGTTTTATAGATATAGGATGACTTCGAAACATTACCATAGCCTCAACAGTTTTACAGGTATTTAAACCAGACTTCCAACAGCTTTTCCTCTGCACCTGTGGGACATTTAAATTAAGGCTACTACACATTACTTATTTGACATTCCCACTATTTCAGCCGCAGCTTGTATGATCATTGTAAAACATCCCTTTCATTCTACGGTAAAGCTAGATACAAGCTGAAGGGGTAATACCGATCATGAGGCAATCCTGAAGCAATAATGAGGCAATCTCTGACACACTGCCTGCTGACTACAACAAAGTTAAACATATTAACTGTAATGTCTCGGCTGTATGTTTTCATAATGACATGTGAAATGCTTATTATTTCTACATCATATCATGGTCGCCTCATTCGGTTGGATATAATTGCAGTATATTGCTTATCAGCCATAAAGAAGATTTAGCTGAGAAAGCTGCACTCAAAAGCTACACCTGATTTCAATTACTTCACCTGTACGTAACCAATCAAGATGTGATGATGATGGAAAGGTCCCACCTATCCCTTTGTTATTGTTAGTGACACAGCTGGTTTCTCCAAATGAAGCCAGCTGCAGCACCCAGTCCCATGAGCGTTGCTGCCTCGGCCGCTTCGGCACAATCAGGTCAGGTGATCTCTTATAACAAAACAATTTTCAGTGGAAGAACAGAACCAAACCAAAGTGTCGGTTCTGATCTAAAAACCCTGACACAGAGTTTCTATGGAGTCTCAAAATTCCCAGTTATTTATTTTTTTTTAGTTTAGTGCTGTGGCTGAATGAATTTCCAAGGACTTTCATGAGCTGAGAAGCTGTAAATCCAGATCACATGAGAATTAGTTAAGCATGCTGTGAAAGACTTTTAATCAGTTTATGAATAGCTTATTTTTTTTCCATCTAGAAAATTCCTGCACAAGTCCTGCAAAACTGGTTCTGTATTAGGGCTAAACAATATCAGGAAACCATGAGATATGCAATAATGCTGTTGAAAGTTGCAATGACGATATGACCTGTGATAAATAAATAAAGCTGCTGCTTTGATGTTTTCTCACACAGAGCTCCGCTGGCAAAACACGTCTGCAGACGAGAAAAACGTCTGCTGAACTCAATAGCCTGAGCTACAGTATAATAACGCTAGTAGCATTGTTATAGCTATCTGTCACATGTAAGAAAATCTGATTAATTCTTCTTAATAAAAATCATTTGGTCAGCTATACAAACAGAAGATGTACTATGGTGTCCTTTAACCTAAAGACTAGAGATAAAAAAGAAAACTGACAGCCTTTGCAAAAGTTTGAAGATGTTTCTTTACCAACTTTTGATAAATAATAAAAGAGATTTATTTTATATTCCAATGTGGAAAAGCAGCGTCTGCCAGATGAAGCAGAGATTTAGAGCATGGACTCTCAGCAGCATTTGGAACAGCGTCACGACACTTCCTAAAAATATGCATATAGGGACTACTACTTATCACAGGTTAGGCAGTTGTTGCAATACGTATACATGTCGGCTAATATCGCGATGAAGGTACATTTTTGATATATTCAGGATCTGTATAATACAGAATATATTCTCTATTATACGTTGTTGGGCAGTCTGTTCACCTGGACAAAGTGTACCTTGTAAGGACCGTGCTTCTGTGGAATGAGCAACACAGCCATAGTGGTTGACCTATAACAACTCCTGGTTGAGGAATGCAGTGCCATCCCACAGCAACAGTTGGATGATGCAGGTAACCAGCATGAGGAGGAGGTACCAAGCTGTAGCTGTGTTTGGATCTTCCTGAGCTTCCTGAATGTGTCAGATCAATAAAGCATAAAAATGGCCAAAATGTGTTTTTTTTGTCCTTATTATTGTGGAAGAGTACAATCATCCAATACACAAAGAAACTCATAACTAGAGGGTAAAAAACTGAAGAATATCGCAGTGGATTTTGGCATATTTTTGGGGGGCACTAACCGCACATTTAGCTGTGTTGTTCTTCCAATAGAACAACACACATAGCATGATTGTTACTAGTTATACCTCAGTCTAAAGGTAACTAACCAGACTTCCCAATTATGTAATACAATTCAATCTGGTGTTATTAAAGGGAAACAAAATATTTGGTCAAACACAAATTTCCTTACTTTCCAATCTAAGTTTAGTTTAAGAGTTACAATTCAGTTTTAGATTAGTTAATTGTAAAACTGCATTTTTAGATAAACTTTACTAAGTCTGTTAAAGTAGCATCATGTAATTTTCTGTTTTGATGGCCCATTTATTCCTTACATTCCTGGAGTTGTTGTCGCCCAGCAGCATCCTGAGGCTAAAGAAACTGCACTTCTTCCAGGACGCTGTGTCAACTTACAGCTGAGTTTTATCATATGCGAGCAACTGGACATCAACACACTGGCTGTTTTTAAAGTGCACTGTGGCAGATTCATAGAAGAAGTGCAAGAGGATATCAGAGACACAGAAGAAAAGAAAGAGAGAAAAGGACAGAGCAAAAGATAAGGTGAGTCAACATCGGACTGACTTTTACTGACTGGAGCTCAGAGAAGAGACAGGATGCAAAGATGGATGCCAACTTAGTAATCATACGGAGGTACTTCACTGAGAAAATGTACCAAAGTTCAGTTGTGGTTGTTTAAAACAAAAAAAAAAGACCCATTTTTACACTGCTGGTTTTGGCAGTTTATGTTTTAAAAAGACTTACTCAGACACATATGTCTATATCTGTTTCAATGGAGGGACTGGTGATGTTCTATTAATGCTGCACCTTTTGAGGATTTAAATTTAAATAGTCTTTTTTCTCTTTAAATCCCAAAGATGATCAAAAACAAACATTGTAGTCAGAAAAAGATATATCAGTATATATCAGTATATCAGCTCTGACAAAGAGCTTCTGATTCTGACAGAGAACCTAACGTGGTCATATTAAAATGTAATAATTGTGACATTCAGTTATAGATGTCTCTTAAAAGCTTAATGCTTGTGACAGGGGGCCAGTTCTGATCTTTTTGGCAATTTATTTAGTACTGAGCTTAATTAAATCCTTTTAAAAGAGCAGCAACAAACACAGTGGTATGTTCTTTTATCAAAGATAATTTTCTGACTGGGCCAAAGTGTGTCGGTACAAAGCAGATGTTTTGGGAAATCCCTTCAGTGTTTGGGAAAACATCTGATGTAACTATTATTGTCTGCAACAATCTGAATCCACCAGAGAAATGCATGTATGGAAAACAGGTGAGAACGTGGACATGAAAGCTTTTAGTCCCAGACGGTAAACTTCAAATGTCTCTTGGCTTGTTAGATTTGCATAAGAATTTTAGCCAATATATCTGTTTTTATAAAAAGACAGAGCCTAAATTTAGTGGGTTTTTATGTATTTTTTAAAAAATCAAACCAGATGCTTGCATTAATTTTGGTGACTCATAGTTTACATCAGTTTTCATGGAGTCAATAATTACATAAAACTTAATGCACAATGACAAAAGCATTAAATGTATTTACACTTTTGTCAGTAGATTAAAATGAGACAAACAAATTTGGCAAAGACTAGATACCTATTTGGTCGTGGGGATATGAAAAAGGCACACACATTTGATCTATACCTGGGAAGATGGTAAAATTAGTTTTGATATACTGTAATTAAATTAATCAACAAAACATTTGGGAAAAAAGAAGAGTAGACATGGATGTATTTTATATTTTGATGTAAGATAACAGACTTTTTGTACAGCATGTGCTGAGACTATCACTGTTGAAAACAAGACATNGAAATTAATCAACAAAACATTTGGGAAAAGACAAGGGTAGACATGGATGTATTTTATATTTGATGCAAGATAAAACAGACTTTTTGTACAGCATGTGGTGAGACTATCACTGTTGAAAACAAGACATTTAAAGCAACATTTGCACACCATCCATCCTATGATCCAGGCAAAGCAAAGCATGGTAGAGCTACTGTATTATCATTACCTAGATAGGTAGACTGGCAAAGATGCCACAGCTGTAATGTTAATGTTACTGATTATAGAAATAAATGAATGAAATGAGAAATTCTTTCCAAGGAAACGCCATCCATCCATTTTCTATTGCTTATCTGAGATTGGGCAGCAGCTTCAGCAGAGAAGCTCAGACTTCCACTGTCTCAACCGAAATGATTACGAGGTGTTCCCAGGCCACCTGACACATAGTCCCGCCACCATGTCCTGGATCTTCCCAAGAGACCAGTCTGAGTAAGAAACCAGCCACCCTGCATAGGAAACTTGTTTCAGCCAGTTTTATTAGCTATCTTGTTGTTTTGGTTGCAGCCCACAGCTAAATTGAGAGCTTCACTTTCTGGCTCAGCTCCTTCTGAGTACAACATGTTGATTCAGAATCTGTATCACTGTGGACGCTGCCCTGATCTGCCTGTTGTTCTTGTGCTCCATTCTTCCCGCCCTTATGAGCAAGTCCCAGACACTCGAATTCCTCCAGTGAGGACACAAACTTGTTCTTGAGGACATACTACCCTTTTCTTATTGAGGACCACGGTCTAGGGCAGGAGTAGGCAAGTTTGTTTCTAGAGAGCTGCAGTCCTGCAGGTTTTGAATGTTTCCCTCTTCCAACATACCTGATTCAAATAAAATGGANATTTCCCTCTTACAACACACCTGATTCAAATAAAATGGATCCAATTACAAGGTGATAAAGCAAACAGGTCTTGGCCATCTACAAAAAGCAGAGGCCGAATCTTCAGTCCACCAAACCAGATTTCCTTTATGCACCTAGATATTCTTCCCATAAGGCTGAGGTAGGAAACAACGGACGTACCTCAAAGTGCAAAACATTTCAACATTATTCATCTTTTCATTAAGTCACTTGGAAATTTTTATGAATGTATTCATTTATTTATTTATTTATTTTTTTTACTTGTTTGTCCAAAAAAAAGTTCTAGAACTTGGNGAAATTTTTATGAATGTATTTTTTTTATTTTTTATTTTTTTACTTCTTTGTCCAAAAAAAAGTTCTAGAACTTGGGTCATAAAAGTGCAAATAAAAATAAGACATGCAAGACCATATGTCTGCATTTGTCAAATTTATGAAAGCTGAGGGTTCCTCTTTCCTCAATGGCTTCAGGTCTCTGACAATATACTGCAAAAACCTGGAGATGAAAACAATGGAGCTGCTGCTACCGGTATTTAGTTTTGGGTGGTAGAGATTTGCTTTTGCATACTGTTGCCATATCTTTAGATTGTTTTTAGTGACATCCAGTTCACATACCTTGGAAGGGTAGCCGGGTGCTTTACTTCAATATGCCTTTTCAGGTTTGCTGTTGATGTTGTTGATGTCTGGAGTTGCTTCCGGCGGGCAAAGTTTGCACAAAAGGGAAAGATTTCTCCCACTTGGATGATCACTGACCTTTTCAAAAAATTATTTTAAGTCAGCATACAAAGATGTTGTAGTGATTATTATTGGTGCTGCTGCCTTCTTAGGATTTTGCNCCTTTTAAGTCAGCATACAAATCTGTTGTAGTGATCATTGAGGCAGAGTTGGTGCTGCTGCCTTCTTAGGATTTTGC
>CM047990.1:26530085-26542042 GCA_026261665.1 Melanotaenia duboulayi | reverse complement strand
GGCAACCTGGCTCAGCGTCCTGCCTGCAGGAGACTTTGTGGTCTGAAGAAACCTGGGCTCTAGCCACAAACCTTCTGAATGGCAGACAAATGCTCTCATAAACCTTTTTTTCCCCTCAAAACTACACAACCACAGTATAGCCTTTTTAAAGTCAGCTTTTGAATGTATAAGGAAACCAAAGCCTCCCAATCTGAGTTAAGCTTCTTGAAGTTAAGCTTCTTAACTGAGAAGTTCACAATAAGTTGGGTCTTTATTTTGGGGGAGTAGCCTAGCGGTGACAGAGGTGTGCTTGGGCCTAGGTTGGATCTGTGATGAACCCGGGTTCAAGTCCCTGGAGTGCTAACAGAGGTGAATCACTGTGGGCTATTTAGCAAGGCCTTTAATACTACACAACTGGAACATGGCAGCTCACTGATCTCTAGTACATTTAGAGATTATTAAATGCAAAGCTAAATTTAATAATATTGGTATTATTAATAAAGTTATTATATACTGACCATTTTTTTATTCTTTTCTGTATTTTTCACCAACACAGACAATCTCAATATATATACACTGCTCAAAAAAATAAAGGGAACACTTAAACAACACAATGTTACAGGTCAATCAAACTTCTGTGAAATCAAACTGCCCACTTAGGAAGCAACACGGAGGTGAAAATTATAGGCAATTACCAAGACACCCCCAGTAAAGGAGGGGTTCTGCAGGTGGTGACCACAGACCACTTCTCAGTTCCTGCTTTCTGGCTGATGTTTTGGTCACATTTGAATGCTGGCGGTGCTTTCACTCTAGTGGTAGCATGAGACGGAGTCTACAACCCACACAAGTGGCTCAGGTAGTGCAGCTCATCCTGGATGGCACATCAATGCGAGCTGTGGTAAAGCTTGCTGTGTCTGTCAGCATAGTGTCCAGAGCATGGAGGCACTACCAGGAGACAGGCCAGTACATCAGGAGACGTGGAAGAGATCATAGGAGGGCAACAACCCAGCAGCAGGACCGCTACCTCCACCTTTGTGCAAGGAGTAACAGGAAGAGCACTGCCAGAGCCCTGCAACATTACCTCCAACAGGCCACAAATGTGGATGTGTCTGCTCAAATGGTCAGAAACAGACTCCATGAGGACGTTTGGCATTTGCCAGAGAACACCAAGAGTGGCAATTTCGCCACTGGCTCCCTGTGTTCTTCACAGATGAGAGCAGGTTCACACTGAGCACATGTCACAGAGTCTGGAGACGCCATGGAGAACGTTCTGCTGCCTGCGACATCCTCCAGCATGACCAGTTTGGCAATAGTTCAGTAATGGTGTGGGGTGGCATTTCTTTGGGGGGCCGCACAGCCCTCCATGTGCTCGCCAGAGGTAGCCTGCCACTAGGTACCGAGATAAGATCCTCAGACCCCTTGTGAGACCATATGCTGGTGCAGTTGGCCCTGGGTTCCTCCTAATGCAAGACAATGCTAGACCTCATGTGGCTGGAGTGTGTCAGCAGTTCCTGCAAGACGAAGTCATTGATGCTATCGACTGGCCCGCCTGTTTCCCCGACCTGATTTCAATTGAGCACATCTGGGACATCATGTCTCGCTCCAACCACCAACGCCATGTTGCACCACAGACTGTCCGGGAGTTGGCGGATGCTTTAGTTCAGGTCTGGGAGGAGATCTCTCAGGAGACCATCTGCCACCTCATCAGGAGCATTATAGTGTTGAGAGAGGTCATACAGGCACGAGGAGGCCACGCACACTACTGAGCCTCTTTTTGACTTGTTTTAAGGACATTACATCAAAGTTGGATCAGCCTGCAGCGTGTTTTTCCCCTTTAATTTTGAGTGTGACTCCAAATCTAGACCTCCATGGGTTAATAAATTTGATTTCCATTGATAATTTTTGAGTGATTTTGTTGTCAGCACATTCAACTATGTAAAGAACAAAGTGTTTAATAAGAATATTTCATTCATTCAGATCTAGGATGTGTTATTTTTGTGTTCCCTTTATTTTTTTGAATAGTATATATATGTGTGTGCTGTATGTACCTCTTACTACTTGGAGCCATAAATGTTTCTTCAAGCCCTCAAAGAAGAACACATTGTATCTTGACATCCAGTTATGAGCCCTTGTGGGTACATAAGTCCTGAATGTACCTTTTGGGACAGAAATATACTCTCACTGTACCTCTTTTTCTGACAACCTACCTAACATGTTGTAGGAAGATATTCTCAAGATATACACAAGAGTCCCATGCACAACATAACTTCCCTCCCTCCTTACTCTCTCCTATTGAATATACTGTATGGTGTCACTGTAATGCCTATAAGTGTAAATGGATGCCTATAATAAAGCCTCAATCAGCAATAAACCTCTGTAAGCATTTCATCTCTTACCTTAAATCCATTGTAAAGTTAATTTTAAGTTTAAACTGCAGTCTCAGAAACAGTCTTGTTGAACATCTGGGAGGGTTAACAAAAACGTCACTCACAAGGTCTAAAATTAAAATTGGTCCCCCCAAAGATGTACAAACACACACGCTCACATACACTTTACTCATAGCAATAAACTGCAGTGTAATCCATCTATGAAATCCTAAGTCACTCTCTGCTCACTGGGTGATATTTTTATTATTAATATGGAATTCAGGGGCACTGATTTATGCAGCCATTGAATTCTTAACGTATTGGACTAGAAATAAAGTTTTAGCATGTGGGTCCAGCTATATTTCTTTGCTCAATATCGCACATAAGTTTACTGGCAGCACACAGTGGCGGATGGCTGACTGGCTGACAAAATGAATCAATGACTGGGTGAAATTAAGAAGTCATTACTGCAAAAATTACACTTTAAAGTCCTGGAAGAGACACATTTAATGATGTGTGGCTGGTTGGTATGCTGGCTTGTGTCCCTAATTGGCTAGCACTCAGACATGGAGATATATCAGATCATCAACAAAAAGAAAAAGGGGAAAAAACTTCAAGAAACTTACAGTGAAACTTCGCTTACAGAACTTTAAACTATACTGCTGTGTTGGTCGGACCCCCCAGTGGATACAGACTCAAAGTACATTTGTGGATAATTCTGGATTATTAAAATATTCAAATTGTTATGTATATTTCTATAGGTAAAGCTTTGAAATCTTTTAAAAAGAAGGTCAAACTTGCAATGTTGATCAACTAAAGGAAAATGTGCCTCCAGTATGTAACTGAATGCCCCAGCGTAACAGTTCCCGGTCTTAATTTTTAAATCACTGTCTATGGCCACTTGCCTGGTGTTATAAAAGAACAACATTTGAATGGAACACAATGGCTTTTGATGAAAAGCTAATCAGGTTGCAGCAATGTTATTGAGACAGCCAGAGCGAGCGAAAGAGCCTCCTTCAATCTGTCTGATAGGGGCAATCAACTGATGAAACATACAGAAAGATGGAGAGATACAAGAGCTCTCAGTCTCACTATGATTCTCTCACATAGCCCCTATCCTTACACCCTTTTCAGCCTCTCCACCTCCAGCTGTCCTTACTCAAGGCTTCTTGTCTCCTAATCATCCCCTCAGTCCCTCCTCTCTCTTGCATGAGCTGAAAGCGAGGAGGGGGAAATGTACGGAAGGAGTTTCTTGATGAACACACAGTTGGATAATGGACTATCCTATTACTGAAACAAGCAGGATGGCATTGCACTTATGAATGACAGGAGTGATGGGTAGACCACAGGGAGGAGAGTGGGAGGAGAGGAAGGGCGGTGAGAGAAATATTTAAGGAGGAGATGGTATAAGAGAATGGGAAAGAAGAGATGAGACACAACAAAGGACTTGAGTGGAAATCAACATGAATGAAGTGGAAAATATCAGCAGGCGGGAGAATAAGAGGGAATCTCATTGAGACGGAGATAATAGTCAATACAAACTAAAGATGACTTCTATTACTCGTGCTTTATATCAGCCTGTGTGATAAAACAGTAATACTCAAACATTTCTGTATTCAAATGTTTGATAACAAGGAAAATCATCTTGTTTGCATTAAGCAGAATGTCTTATTTTCTTAAGGATTGCTTGTCTATGCCATTTCCTCAGGTAGAAAACAAACCTAACCACCTGCAAAAATAATGGACTCATTATGAAAACAATGAAATTTAACAAGAACATTGCTGAGTGTGTACATAAAATTACCGTCGCCATCTGTTCACGGTGTATGCATCACCTTTCTACTTAAAAACTGCATGTGCTGATATTTTCTTCCTCTTTCTTGACCATTTATTCTTCCTCTCGTGGTAATAACTGTAATTTTAGGTTTAGCATATATCAGGAATTATCCGCAGATTGCCTTAAGCCAGAATGTTGTTGAAGAGTTGGTGTTTAAAGTGCTGTGTGCATGCTGGTGTTTCCTGAAGGAATTAGAATTAATGTATCTTCAAAAACAGCTTATGCCTCCCACCGTCGCAGGCCTTAGTCAGCAACTGAGCGGTGCTTTCCGCTGCCACGTGATGTATTCCTGAGATACTATCTGCACTGCAAGGGTTTAATAAATGGTCTCACCCGGAAAAAGTCAAATGCGACCATGTTTTCTGTGTCAGCAGGAAACGATGTGCCACGGGTGCTCTTCATTATGTTCCTTCCTTCCATTTTAACTCCTCCCAGAAAAAAACTGTAAGAGAAATTCATAAAGGGATCAAGCAATTGTAAGATCCGTTCCATAGCATCTGCCTTTAGTAACTTGAGAAGCTGCACTATTTATCTGTCCTGCTACTTAAGAAAAGATCTCTGATACATTAGTAACACAAACCACATAAGGACACTTAGGAAGAGGAGGAAGATAGAAACCCAACTAAGCAAGAGACTATTGTTTGAGTTTCTGAGTCACAGGTTGACCTTTGGCTTCTTTTGGTCCTTTAGCAACACGCCCCACTACTTTCATATAGTTAATTTGGGAAACTCTGCATGTTTAAAAGTGATGCCGTATAAGTATCCTCTTCATTCAAGACCAGTGCAGTTAGTGTGTATATCGGTGTGTTAATCACAGGTTGCATTGCTTCTTGTCTCTATGTTCTCCATCATGGATGATCAATAATTACCAGGTCAAAGGGAAGTGTCTTAAAATGAGAAGCTTCCCATTTGGTTTAGATGTCATTAAGTTAAATTTAATGCTCAGACTGCAGTTCATGAGTCAAAGCAAACTTGTTTGATATTAGCCCTTTGATGCATAGTGTCCACTATAGTGAACACCTATTTAAAGACTGTTTTCTTTGCATGGCTGCAGATGGTATATTTGCAAATTTGACATTAGTGAGTCATCCAACACTCTGCCTCTCAGCATAGGATAAATAAATATATTATAAAATTCAATATATATACAGACATACATTATGATTACCAAGTTTGCCTCAGTAATAAAACAATAATAAAGCATTTATATTATATAGACATGACAACATATTTATATACATTTTGTAGCATAGATAAAAATAAATAAACAAAAAAATTTAAATAATATAATATGTCTGTGGAAGTAAACTATTACATGTGAGAAAATGTGGCATTATTTCCTTTAATAAATCATGCATGAGTTAAGTGGCTGGTCTGCAGCCTTTCTGCACTAAGGCAAACCTGCCTGGTTCTTGCAGGTAGCATCAGACACAATGTTCATACATACTATTCTGTGAAAATGTGTGTTTGAAAACTTACTATTTAGTTTTATGATTCATATGTGAAGAAATTGTGAAGAAGTTTGGGCATTAGTGGCGTTTGCTTCAGTGTTCTGTGCAATATAAGTAATATTGTTTGTGAAGTGTGTTTTTGTTTGTTTTTTAGTTATGAAAAAGTTCATTGTTCTTATTTAGATCTTCTTATCAATGTGAATATGATTTGCATGAAAGTTACACAAACAGCTCCTCAGGTTTCAGATTCTATAGTTTCCTGACCTAAAAGTTATAAAATGCCTTTTTGTGCATGTGAAGAGACAGGATTTCACTTCACACACACAGACAGTTCTCTGTTTTTCTTACAAAAAATGTTTGTTTATTTAATGTAAAATTTGAATTGCTAGATAAGATGTGGAAGCTGGAGTTTTGTAAACGTTACATCACTCTGTGTTGCTGTTTCAGCACCACTTCTGGTTTTAATTTTGTTTGCATGACTTACCCTATCCATTCTGCCCCAACATCTCTGGCACTGTAATGTGTAGCATCGCTTTAGTTTAGACACCTACAATCCACCTGCTTGATCTCGGGGCATCAGGTCCTGTTTTGGACATATTTGATACTCTAGTATTAAAAGGCCTCCTCTAGTTTTGACACTTGACGATACTGTGCTGCAAAAACAAAGTCAACAGTCATTGGAAAACATCAATAACTCACCAGTACTTTGCACAAGCAGTTATATTAAAAGTTTTGCCTTTCTAATATTTTCTTGGTTTAAGTCACAGAAGTTGCTTTTTAAGGTCTATAAGGAATAGACTCTGATCACCATGATGATCCCTTATATCTGCAGAAGTCCTCTTCTTCCTAAAACACTTTCAAAGACCCAGTTTTCTCAGCTTGGCCCAGTGATTTATGTGAAACAAAGGACTGGGAGGCTTATGTTCAGTTTTTAGTTTGAGGCCAGCCACTGGGCAAATATTGTGCAAATAAGTAAGAAAAAATAAGAGTTTCGGGTAGTTTAGGAGGATTATCTTATTTGAATAATATAGAAGAATAACTTTATGTGGATTTAGATCTTTAAAACTTTGCACAAAAGAGAAGAAAAGGGAAGCAACATCCCAAAAAAAGCTCTAATAAAAGGGAATAATTTTAATGAGAACAAAATGATCAAATGCTCAGAATTAAAGATATTAGTGGAACATGACCTAGTCCTTGTTTGAGCTGTGCATTAAGATTAAAATATATAATTTTGATATTTAAAATTTAAACAAGGGTGAAGTTAATGGCAGCTGATGAAGACAAAGTGTGTGGCAAACATACCATAATAAGAAAACCATATGCAGTACATAATCTGTTTTTTAGAGGAAAAAAGTCAGATTTGTGTAGAAATATATTCCAAATTTGTCATATTTGTGAAACAAACTGTCCACATGCTCTGAAAGCTTTTAGTTAATTCATCTTTACATTATTTTAACAGTGTAGTATAGAATGCAGACAGAATTAAATTAATGGCCCATTGCTAATGAAGTGGAATTTAAAATATAAAATATGTTTTTTTTTTATTTGAGGAATATCCTTTGTTTGTTTTGGTTTTTTTTTGTCTATTTGTTTAGCTGATGAACTGTTATGCAAAAGTCACATCACTGTATTTAAAAAAATATGATCCACAGTGCTTCCATGTACTTTTTATGATGAGCTGTATATTCTAATCCAGTCCACAGCAGGAGGCTGACAGTAAACATCTGTGTACTTAATGCCATCGATGTCTAACTTTTTAGGTACAACATATTTCTGACCTTACATGTATAATCTGTCACTCCATCAAAGGCAGATGTTAATATTTCGCCAAACTTGTGCTGATAAACCATATGTTGGTGCCACCAATTAAAATGACTTATATATTTCTATTCTAAACTAATGCCATCCAGTTTGCCTGTCTCTTGTCTGATAGCAGCTGGGACAGGCTCCAGTCCTCTTGAGCTGGATAAAGACGGTATAGTTGGATAGAAAGATGGAGCACGTTCTCTGCTGTACGTTTACTGTCTAAGATTTGTCCTGTAACTGCTGTGATTTTGTACATCTGTCTTCTTTGTTACTGGTGATTCTATCATTTCTTACACTTTACATATATCTGCCATGCTAAGTGTCATGCTAAAACATGCTCATCATGGTAAAATTTACCATTTATCAAATATTATTTTAGCAATATCTCAGCTTTTAAGGTGCATTTTGACCAAACACAAGCCAAACTGTTTGGGTGGAGCTATTACAATTACTGAAAAAGACCAACATGGAGAAAAGTGAGCAAAGTTAAAAGACAACCAAGGAAGTTATGACCATATGTATGCTTATAGTGCTATGTAAATCAGTTTTTTTTTCTTCTTTCGTATCATCATCATCATATGTAAATGTTGCACCAGTGTTAGCTCCCATAGTCAAGAACAAAGCTTAACACGTAACATCAAGTGAAAAAAAAAAGAAAAAAAAAAAAAAAAAAAAAAAAAAAAAAAAAAAGAAAGAAAGAAAGAAAGAAAGAAAAGAAAAAAAAAAAGAAAAGCTTCCAGTGCTTGGCTGTTCTCAGTGGGGTAAATTATAACTAAGGCTCAGTCAACATGATACCTGACAAAAGGCTGTCAGCTTCCTGGCGGCGGAGCCTCGCTCCCCTAAAAATGTCAGGACAAATGTTCAAGTAGGTTCGGTCTCATTAAGCCTCTCATGCAGGAATTTTAAAATGTGGTGCAACATGTTTTTCACACATAATATCTTACTTCTACAGAAATGTATAGTAATGTTTTTTATTCCTCAATCAGATTATACTTTGATATTTTATCTATTCTACAAAATTATTTTCATAATAATTGTGTTATTATTTTTCTATAAGTACTCTAAAACAATACAGCTGTATCAGTTTATTTTCCGCTGTATCACTGAGGCAAACTTGGTAATTACAATGCATGTCTATAAAAGTATATATTTGTTTATTTTACTGACTTACTGACGTGGCTAATTTACAACCATCCTGAACCATAAACATACTAGAAAACAGCTTTTAAGCAGGCGTCCACTGCAGTGGACACTGTGCATAACAGGGTTAAATCAAGCATGTTTTTGTTATTTTGACATCTAAATTTAGAAACATTATCAGAAACATGTTATTAAACATAATAATAAAAAATAATAATAATAATAATAATAATAATAATAATAACCTTTCTTCTCACCTAAGAAAGCTTTAAAAGTGTGTTAGTAAAAGGCAGCTAATGTTGATGGTGGAAATAATTTTGTGGAGACTAGATGGTGATTATGGAGGTAGACTTCACTGTTAATCAGAAGGAAATATTCTTGTTGCTGCAACATAACCCAGGCTGGTGAATTTGCTGAAGCAAAGTAAGACAAATCTTTGATACATGTTTTGTCTGAACTTGCCATTATATGTCACATACCTACCCTTTCTTACCTTGTTAGCTTAGCCTAGCATCAACACTTATCAACTAGCAATCGCTAGTTTTGGGACTTCTGAAACCGCCCATTACATGTTTCTTGCTAAGTGTTAAAATTATGAAGCTTGATTTTATATGTACAGAGATGAGAGTAAATCTGGATTAATGATTAGAAAAGATGTTGATCGACTTAGAGTTAAGAGAAGCTGATGAGGTCGCCATAGTTAGTGTGACATTTAACTAGATCACATGTGTTAAATTCAAGGCCCGTGGGCCACATCTGGCCCGTGAGTGAATTATTTTTGCCCGCATGATCATTTCTAATAACCATTAGAGCTGGTCCACTGATATAGTGCGTACACCACCATAATACTACAAGTCACTCACGCATGCACTCACTCCTAGGGAGAATTTAGAGTGACCAGTTAACACTTGTGAAACTTTTTTTAAATGGTGTTTCTGTAATAACTACAACCTGATCCACTTCACACGTGAGAATTTAAGACTACATTTGTAGTTCAAACTCTTTGAGCATGGCAGTTTCCATGTGGAAAATTATTTAGTGCTTAATTTAATCAATAAAGAAATTAATTAACTATAAAGCCAGACCTTAACCTCTACATTATTTCAGAGTACAGTAAAATCGAGATCTAAATTCTGGTGTTTGACCTTGGTCATAATACTGGATAATCTCTGTGTAGTGTGTGTGTTTGTGTTTATACAGACGTTCCCCTGCACGTCTCCATGTGTTTGCATACATGCAGCGTCTTCATAAGGACATTTGTGTGTGTTGGTGTGTGTCAGTGTTAAAATGTGTAGCCACATCTATCATGTAGTCCAGAGAGTTACAGAGTGTGAAATCAACTTTGACATTCATGGTTCTAACCTCCCAAGGCCATCCTAAGGCGGAGTTGAGTGTCACTTTTCAGACAGAGAATAATAGCAGAGTCTTCTCTGGTCTTTGAAGACAACTTTTTATTCTCTCGCTGTCTCTTTTTCATTTTGACCTAGCCAATGGAAATAATGGACTTAATGCTCTTTTCTCTCCTCTGCTGCTAATACTGTGTCATTGCATCCATCTCCCTCTCTTTTGTGTGTTGTCTTCTTCTCTTTTTCTCACCATTCTCCAAAAAACACACTTTGTGATGGGGAGTTTAACTAGATATAATAATAAAGGAGAAATCCTAGTTTCAGGAAGAATTATATTATCAATGATAAACAGTTGAAGATGTGAAGTAAATTATAGCCCTTGCTTTTTTTTCCCCTTTTTTTTAGCTGTCTTTAAATGAAGCAAAAAAGGGCAGCAAACTACATTTTATCTCATCCACTCACACAAAAAAACAGACTTTTCTTATTGTAATGTAAAAGATACATCCAATACATCATGTGCGTTATATTTAAATGAGGTCAAGCACTTTAGATTGCTCTGAGTCTACTTCAATTTGAGTGTCTCTGTTAGTGAAAAGTCAGAAATAACAGATCCATAAATGTAGGTTAATGGAACATCTCAAAAACAAATAACACATTACTTCCTATTCTGTTAATTAATTAATTAAATCATTAATTTTAATTTCCCTGGCCAAGTTCTATTGATGACCCACTCTTTTAACCCTTATTTCTCAGTGAGTGACAGAGTTAATAGGAGAATGAGCAGTGTAGAAAGTCAACTCAGTAACTCACATAACCACTCATTACAACCCAGAAAAGCATCTCTGTACACAACACATCAAACCTTGAAGCAGATGGGCTACAGCAGCAGAACCAGGTCCTTTCAGCTATGAACAGGAAACTGGTGACAGCACTCGCAGACTCACCAAAACTGAACAATAAAAGATTAGAAAAATGTGGCCTGGTCTAATGAGCTTCCATTTATAAATGCCACATTCAGATGGTTGGTCAGAATTTGGTCTAAACAACATGAAAGCATTCATCCACCCTGCCTTGCATCAAAGGTTCGGGCTGGTGGTGGTCTAATGGTGTGGGGGGATTACAGTACTTAATAGTAGAACTCCAATGCCCTCCACCCTCACCAGAGCTTAACCCAGTGAAGCAGCTTTGGGATGTGGTGGAATGGGAGATTCTCATCATGGATGTGCAGCCAATAAAACTGCAGCAACTGTGTGATGTTGTCATGTCAATATGGAAAAAAAATCTTTGAGAGATCTTTTCAACTTCTTGTTAAATCTATGACACCAAGAACTAAGGCAGTTCAGACGGGAAAAGGGAGTCCAACCTGGTACTAGCAAGGCAGACCTGGTAAAGTGGCCAGCGAGTGTATAATACATTTTACCTTGTGTAGGTTCCACAAGGAGCCATAAAGTGTCCAAAATATTATATATTATATACTGCCACTTCACACGAACATTCATGTCAGTATGCTTTTTGCTGCAATGATGTACAATAATATGGATAAATTGGACAACGAGGGACTCGGTGTCTTGCAAAAGGACACTTCTGCAAACACCTGGAGAAGCTGTATATGGAGCCATTGATCATCCAACCAACTGGATTTCCACTGTCTCACTGAACCACTGAGCCCCTGAGCTGATACTTTGGATTTATGCCTATGACGACTCGTAAAGTCTTGTTTTAAGGATTCATTGAGGGGATTGTCCTATGTGGCGCGGAGACCTATGGAAAAAAGGTTTTAAAGTTAGCAGAGCTGAACTTGAGCAAAGCTTTGTAAGAATGCATGGGAAGCAAATATTTTAGGTTGGATTCCCAGGATGCTGGAGCTGATTGTTAAACATTTCAGCCAAGTAAAGCATAAGCTCAGTCAGTAGGTGGAGGTCTTAAAGTCAATGATGTTGAATTCACCTCCGTAATGCAGCACAAATTCACTGCAAGTGTGCAGCTTAGTTTTGGGTCCAGCCTTTATATATATATATACAGTATATATATA
>CM047990.1:26502636-26524124 GCA_026261665.1 Melanotaenia duboulayi | reverse complement strand
ATTTCTCCTTGGGATCCTGAAGCATTGCCTGGGGAAAAAGGATATTTATTCTTTGTGTTGTGTTACAGATCTGTCCCAGAGTCACCTCCAGTTGGACATGCCACCCCAAAAAATGCTAAAAGGGGTTAACCAGGACAGACCTGATCACTTGTCTAAAGAAAGTTCTAACTTTGAGTTCATAAAACTTTTGTGCCCATCTTAAAGAGAGCTCTCACACATCAAACCGTCTTCCATTAAAAAGTATCACTTAAAGGGTAAGTGCAGCCTAAAATCAGTTTTTTTAACTAAACATTATGTAACTACTGTTATGAAAACAATCTATAATGTTGTTTATTAGCTATTTTATTTATTTAAAAAAGTAAAATTTTGTGGGTAGATTGCAGGGCGGTCTCAAGTCCAAAATAATAAATACTTTATAAGTTTAATCCAACGTTGTGGAGGTTGCAATGCTTTTGGTCTCAGCCAGGCTTTTTTACCTCACTCAGTAACACTCTGTAAAAGCTAGCACTAATATTAAAGTGCACCAGTTTATTTCTTTCTAATTGGTTAGAGTATGCTGACATTAAACATTTGATATGAGCGCACATTCTCAACTTTTTGCAGTGGGAGGACTTAAACAAAAGCAGGGGGTTACTGTGCGTTCCAGGTGTTCTTTCCACTCGCTTTCCGAAGAATGTTTTGACAGAAATATCAAAGTAATCTAGTTTTTCCGAACCATGAACAAATGGCCATTAAAATGTACATCTAGTGTTAATCTTGCTTTGATGCAAAAATGCACCAAACTTTCAGACATGAAAAACTAATACTAAAGCCTATCTCGAATATTAATTGTAACACCACAGGACCCTGGCTACACTTTTCTGTTAGATAACTTCTCTAGATAGATAAACAGATACTTTAGAAATCTCCAAGGGAAATTCACAGTTCCAGCAGCTTCAAAGGTGGAAACATAAAGACACAAGTTTCAGTAAAAAGCAACGGCTATGTGAGCAGAAATCTTTTTTTTTATGTTTTTGGCCATACTAAAAACACATGGGACAGTATATTTCATTGTGGGTACAGATGAAAAATAAGTCACTGAATCCAAGTTGGGTAAATGATTGTAAAATGTAAAAAGTGCAGTCTGAATTGAGAATAGTTCTAGTTACTGACACTCACTCTAAAGGAAGATTTTAAAAATACAGAGCCTCAAAAAGGGCTTGATCTGATGAGGTTGCACACTGGAAATATGATTGCAAGCACTTGCTTTTATTCACTAAAAGCTAAAGGGAAATTGACTTTTAAACGTCCTCCCTGAAAGGAGAGGCCAGAGATGTTTGACCTTGTGTTTGGAGTGGTGTGGCCCTTCATAGTGTCGCATTGGGAAAAGGACAAAAACATTTATCGTTTCATTCAGCAGCTGCAATTCTTCACCTTTACCTTCCAGCTGAAACCTTTTTATAGCAATGGGCATGACAGTTTGGGGTGTTTTCTTTCATTTTATCTACTTAATATGTCTGCTCTCTTACTCGCATTCTTTTTGATAATCAATTATTACATATGGCTGACAAGAGCAGCACATCATTCCAGCTACATTTAAGAGATGACTGAAACCTTACTGTGCTAAAAGAAAATGTTAATTCCTTTCCTCACTCACATTATTGATTTTCCCTTCACTGGGTTTAACATTTCAGCTGCTCAGATTTAATTACTGGGTGATAAAATAATAACTAGTTAATTTCATAAAAGACTTTGTAAAAAGCCGAAGATAAGGGACTAAAATGCAGCAATCATCTCTGTCCGTGTCAGTGGAGGCTGACACTCTCAGCTAATGAGCCATGGGTTGAGTCTGAGTCCCAGGGCAATGGACAATTAACCAGGACAGTCATCTCTGACTTTTATTCTTCTTTTTTGTGTCTTTCAGGCTAATCTGAGAAAACCCTTATAAAAATGAAGGTCTCTGTTTAAAGTTGTGTGTTGCGTTAAGCTAAAATCTGTGTGTTAAACTCAGAGAGAGGCCCTCTTCCTAGAAGCAAAAAGCATTATAATGTGGATAATAGACCTTAAATATGAGGCAAAAGCAATGTTGTGGTTAAAGCCGTTTCTGTGTTGCTTTCAATGAGAAAATGAGAAACAGTGAAGGTTTTCACCTGATCTGTGAAACTGTAACAGTGTGTAAAGAGTAGGAGACAAGAAGACATTTTTCTGCATCATATTCTGACATATTTCCTAAAATGTTACTATTATTATAGGAATAATTATTTAAATGCAAATAAAAATAGACTACAATTTTCCTATTTTAAAAATCCAATGGTGCCAAGGGACATCACAGTATAACCAACACAAAGAAATGTGAACCAATTCTCATAATAGAAACTAAATACCTACTGTACATACATGCACATTTTTTTTGCCTTTGTTCCCTTCTTTTCCTACGTAATGTCCACATTCCATGTCTCCCTCGTGTTTACTTGGCCATAAATGCTTGGATGNGTAATGTCCACATTCCATGTCTCCCTAGTGTTTACTTGGCCATAAATGCTTGGATGAAAATGGATGGTGGGAAACACTAATCTTTTCATCTTTGAGACTCGGTCTGATTAAGGACTCGGTTCAGTTGGGGGATCTAATATTCTTCTGGACCAAGTTTGTGTTCACGCTGTGCGAATCTTTTGACTTTTTAAATCACGTGTTCCACTCTCCACCAGAGGTGGCACTGCTTTAAAAAGGCAAAGACAAACACAGTGAAGAAGAAAACTTGTTCATCTTTTGGTTTCTAGGACATAACAGCTGAATATGGGGCTGCATCAGATGGTAGCGGTGTTGGATTGTTCAGATTCCTGTCAGAACTTTTACAGGATTCTTCAATATCTGACTTTGAGCTATTTCTCCCATCCTTAGTTTGGTAGTCTGCTTCCTGTGTTTGGTCCGGTTGAAACGGACTGAGACCTGCGTTTGTAGGTGGACTGAGTCTCCTTCTTTGAGTTGAATCAGAATTTGTTTGCACAATCACAGTACCCCAAACAAAGTGGGCTTTCCTAGCAAACGGACAAGGATTTGAATCGAAAAGGCTGGTGTGAATGTGCCCTATGATCAGTGGTTTGAGAGTCATCCTGTGCAGCGTTTGTAACCATGAACACCTGGTTATGTTTCACATTATAGGAAGACATCTAAATGGTAGTGGAGTCTGATTCTTAGGACTAGGGTAAAATCACAAGGCTTGGCATCATCCTTCCAGTATATATAGATTGAAAAGCTACAGAAAAATACTAAAAATAACATGCAACATGACTTTGCATGCGATACCACCACCAATTCATTAGAACCAGCTGTCCCAAGATACATAGTATGGAGAGTTATTCTGAATATTTAACCCACCCAAGTGCAGGTTATGTTCGAAACATGGGAGTAGTAATGAATAAATGTATTTTACACAAAGATCAAAGTGTTTAAAATCATTAAATAGTAAAAGAATGTATGTAAACAGTAGTAAAATACATATGCAGTGTAATATGTTGAGTAAATTCTGTTTTAAAGTTGCATGAATCTGCATGAGTGGACAGAAGCACAGTCTCCATTCAGACTAGAGCTAGACGAGAATCAACGTCAAACCTTGTAGGCTTTGTGTGTCTTTTCCACTCCTTCACTACAAATGTTACACATGGTATAAATCTTGTTACATGACATTTATCACAGCATTTTCTCTTGAATAATTAAGTACAGCAAGTCCATAAATTTTAACCATACCTGACCATATTGTGGTATTACTCCCTGGCAGTGTTACAGCCATGCGGAACAAAGCCTTCTACTACTGCTTAATTAATCAAGTGATGTAATCTGAAAGGTGAACATAGCCAGTGCCATAACTCATAGTTGGGTCCAACCAGGCCATGGTGGGGTTTTTAACTAGCCACTTCTGGTTTTATGAGTCAATAAAAAAGTTGAAATGATGTCAAAGGAAAAGGAAGAAAGTAAGAAAAGGTTAAAAGGGACTGATAGATCTAGACATGGGGGGGGTGAGAAAGACAACAGGAAGGAGGTGAGAGACAAAGAGAAGATTGTGAAAATAAGGAGACGGGAGCAGAAAAGAGCAGCTTTTTGCAAATTATTACCTCATTTTTTTCTCTCTGAAAAACCAACTGGTCTCTGACAAAGATGCTTTGATGGCTGACACATTGTGAACAGCCATGGGAACAAATCACACAAGATGGTGAGTGCATTACGACTCTGCAGTCCCTGAATTCAAGTAATTAGTTTCATTTGAAAAGCCCAAGGGCATCACGGCTCGCTCTTCCCTTTCTTTCCTAATAACTGGTAATGGAGAGGCAGCAGAGGGTGAGATTGTCTGTGTATTTAAACAATGTTCAAACATTTTTGTCTTTTCCAGTTTTTCTATTAGAAATAATATAATATAATGTTACATTGTAGTGAGAAATATATGGATATCTGCTTCCATTAGCAAATGAATCATCAATGTTAATGAATAAAGCTTTATGATGTAAAAATGTAGCTTAAAATAAAGTAAAATGTGAAGTGTCTGTTATACTTCACTGTAAATGCCATAAACCAGTAAAAAAACAATAGAAAGTAAATGTTATATAAAGGTTTTTTCTTTTTTCTTTTCTTTTTTTTTGCCACAGAGCCAAAGAGCCCACCTTCCATTGTCATTTTTTTTTAAATTACAGTAAAGTGGAAATGTTCCTTTAGGTGAATAGAAGTTATTCTCTAAAACTCTTTCTCACTACATGTCCTTATTAACGGAAGTGGCTACTGTTGAATTAAACTGAAATATTTCCAAAGAAAGAATTTTTCATCATTCGGTTATACTATGTTATTTGCTCCAGCAAATTTCATTATCAGTCCTGATGCAATCTTCTGTGTGTCACTTCCCTTTCAGAAGAGGTTTTTTTTTTTTTTTTATTATTACTCTTTGCTTTTTCCCTCTGACAGGTGTCATTTCTTGAAATAGTCTCCTATCTCCCTTCTGTCTCTTTGTCTAGAGACACTAACCTTAACAGGACAAAACTTGAAAATATATATAGTTTATATNTGAAGTCCTACATCAAGCAATGATGGGAAAGAAACCTACCAAGTTTCAAGAATTAGTATCCTAAGCGCATATTGTTAAACTAAACAATTGTCCAACTTTCACACTCTTGACCCGTTTTGATGGCACGGTGACAAGCCGTTGCTGTCACTTTTGTTTTCCATCCCAGAGCATCACTTTAGAGCAACATTTCGCTTTACAGCACCGCACCAGTCACTAGAAACTGGATCTCAGCTCTGTGATATCCATGATAAGTTATGGCCATTTTAACACACAATATGGCTGATTTAGCAAAGAAACCCAAGAGGACATTAATGGAGAAGGAACTGAAGGAAAGAAAGGGTCAGAGGAAGACAAGAGCCAACTCTGGACTGGAGTCAACCCTGGATGGCTCTCTTTAGGTGGTACCTGGGCTCCACAGTGGCAAGGTGGTTAACATTACAGCCTCACAGCATGAAGGTCATTGGTTCGAGCCGCGGCTTGGGGCGAGCTCTCTCCGGGTACTTGCGCTTATCTGTGAAATCAGGCTGTTGATTAAAACTTTGTAACACAGTTGTTTTTAAACTTTTCAGTGACAAAAATAGTGGCTTCAAACTCCTCCCCCAACTGTAACTACAGTAGAAAGGCACGTAGCATTTTGAGGTAATGTGTTTAGTTTGAGGAAAAACCTAGTCAGATGTGGATGAATAGCTTAGGAGAAACAAAACACCGCACATATAATTGGCTTATAGACACGGATCTGTTCTGCCTAAAATCTATGTATTAAACGGCTTCTTTACAAATATGCTTTGACTGGCTTTTTCATGTTGGGTTATCTGTAAATAAAGAGAAAACTTTTTTTCTAGATCAGCATTATTTTTTTTTATCCTGTATCTTATTACTTTCTGATTTGATCTTTCTTCCATGAGTCATTTGAAATGGCAAACAGGTTGAATTTGGAGTCCCCCCCCACACACACACTTCTTTTCTCACAGCTTCCTCCTCTTTATTTCAGTTACAGATGCCATTATAACCATTAAATGTGGAATATTTGGAAAACAGGCAGATATATTTCTTTGTTCTTCCAGTTTCCTTTCATGGTTGAAACTGTTGAAGTATTTTTCAAAAGGGTAATACCTCTTTTTTTAATAGCCTGTCCTTGAGTGTGCACATGGACTTACTTCCACTTGCTGTGTGCACCTAAAGAGCATTAACACAAATACACAGAGAAAAATGGATACAGAGCAGGTCTGGGTTTTTGTTCTTATCTGATGTTAGCACAACAACAGGGAGAAGGATTCTGTATCAGACTTATCAGATTTTACTGTCCGTTATCTGGATTAAGGGGATTAAAAGATTACACCTAACATGAACACATAATCTGATTAGCTGTTTCATTATTAAATTTACAAACCCCACACTCTACATGTATTGTTGTAATGTAGCACGTTGAGTATTTTAGGCCAGACAAATCTGAGACCTTTAGGCTTCAAAGCTTTCTCCTTTCAAAAACATTTTAATATAAATCATACAACAGTCACAAACAGTGAATGTTTGTGTAATCAATGACTGCTAGCAAACATGCATTATGCATTTTTTCATCTTAGGCAAGGAAAAACAAGCTAAGCAAGACATCAACGCCGTATTTTATGCTAGACGCCGTATCAACGGCATATTTTATAAAGACAGCTAAGCATGCTGTCTTTTGTTTTTGACCTTTACATGTTTTAGAAGTGACAGTTTCTTTATCTTCCTCGGTACTGTAAGGGAAACTGTTTTTAATGGCAAATTTAAGAGGTTATCACTGAGGCTCAACAACATTACACACTCTACTGCACTTGGATTGAAAGGTCATTTCACTTCTTTCCGCTCCACAATTGCCAAGATAGTTGTTGGTTTGTTGAAAGCCAGAAATAGCACCAGAAAGAATAAACAAACCGTAGATCTCACCTAAAGAAAAGGGAATTGTCATCACACTTTAAAAGGCTTTAAAACCTTACTTCACCTCCTTTTCTTTAACTTCCATTGTTGGCTTTCCTTTTCTTAATCTCTTTTCTTGTTGTGTCCCCCCTTTTTTAGTGTTCCTTTGCACAGGTATCTTTTTTTTCCTTTTCTCTCTGCTCTCACTCCTTTTCATCGTTATTATGAAATTTCATGTGCAGAAGACAGCAATCTTTGTGGATGACACTGTTTGCTGAAAGCTGTTGATTGTAGGGTGAAGTCGGTATGCAACCACAACACAGTCACTGCATAAGCATCAAACACTACTGTTTTGTTAGGACTCCCTGGCACCACAAATCAATGCAGGAGGTACATTTCAGTCACAGTTTACAAGACTGTGGCTAAAGATTGAGCATGTTTCTGTATCAGTATATGGGTTAATATAATGACATATAATGACATATAATGAAATTTCAAACCCAACCACATCCTTTTCTTAAATAAATCCAATTATGGATCCTAAACCTAACCAAGTGTCTCCAGTGCAAAACAAAATCAGTTGGTGACAAAGTGAAAGCCTACAATTAAAAATAAAAAAAAAGTACATAAATAGAAATAATCATACCAACAAAACCTACTAGTTACCTGATGAGGTATTTGGTACTTTTTTGACAGGCACCATGTAGCAAGGCCTGCTCACTCACAAATAAGACCATCCAATTAAGCTACGGATTTTATTTTAATTTATTTTTCAATATAGTTGTAATTTCTAATTATTTGTTATACTGATACTGAATTATCACTATTCTAATCAGTTCCTGTGTGCACTTTTGTCTCTCAAGACATTTGCAAGTTGTGTACGTGTGTTTAAGCATATGCTTTTCTTTTTTTTTTTTTTTTAAGTCCGAATCTTACCTATGGGTCTCGGACCCAAAGTCTGGCATCAATCGCCACCTGGAGGACCACAAAAAACTTTCAGATTGGTACCTGTTGGCTGAAAGGTCCACAAAACCATAAAGGTTAACAGCTGAATCCAACGTGATTCGTTAAGTATGATTTTGTAAATGAAGCTAGCGTGTGGAATGTGACGCTATCTACACCTGAAGCACTGAAGCTTTCAGTATTAAAGTGGCATCTAGAAACCAAACATCCAATACTTGCAGGAGACATGGTGGAATTTGTCAAAAATTTAAAAGGTGAAAAGAAAATAAACTGCAGATAAAGTCTGCCATGCACTTACTGGCAGTTTTTTTTTTCAATAGATAACTACTCTAATTTTCTATTTAAATAAATACATAAATAAATAAAGTATAAAAAATTATTTAACTTTAATTATTTTAGTGTTTTTATTAAAGTCCCTCATACATTTTTTGCTGTTTTAAAATGTTTAGTAGTATCTTGTTAATGATCCTGACTTGAGCTTTTAAATTAGTTCTTGTAGCAGTCTGATATTATTTCATAGACTTGTTAACCTGTTTGTTGTCTTGTTGTATGTGCAGGTTTACATACACATGATAAATAAATGTCTTTGTATGGATTTCATTAAATCATGTCGTGTTTTCATTTATTTTTTTTTACAAGGTTTCAACCTAATAAACTGTAAGTAGATCTGGTTTAATTATTGAATACAAATTAAACCAAGAGTAAGATAAATTAAACCACTCCATCTTTACCTCCGTCCAGGCAGAGGTTGTGTTTTCAGCAGTGTTGGTTTGTCTGTCTGTCCGTTAGTCACATAACTCAAAAAAGTTATGGAATGATTTTCATTACATTTTGGGGAAATCTTCAAAATGGAACAAGTGATTAGATTTCGACTATGATCCTGATCACCGCCTGCATCCAGAAAGGACTTTTTACAGGGAAAGGGCAGGCACAAACATCTGTGAACATCTGTGAACTTAGTCAAATCCGGATCTTTCACCAGTGAAAACAAAAGATTAAAAAAGTGTAACCCCATTGGATTTTCAACATTGATCCTCATTGATTTTTTTTTTTTTCTTGAAGAGTTTCCTTTAAATATGCCAAAATGATGTGTTGGGGTTGGCTGCCATAAATATAGTTGTTCCAGAGACACTGAGAGATCATTCTTCAATCTACCAAAAAGACACAAAAGCCCAGAAAGATGTGATAACTGGCTAGCGGCTATCAAGCGTGTTAATGCTGACGGTCTACCTAGGAGTCATTCGAAAATATTTGTCTGTGCTCTCCGAGTGCTTATTGTTAATAATAAGTGATCACTCTCTATTATAAAAGTTGGTCAACAAAGGAAAAAAAAAATGTTAAGAACCCCTGCTTTAAGTTATTGTTGTATTTTTGGCACTCTGTCATTGGGTAGCTTCAATTTCTAACATTTAATAACTTCTTGGTGCCAACGCTTACAGTAACAGTTTATTACCAAGGCCCAGATTTAATCTAAGCATTTAGCCAGAGTAAATCTGGGCCTTAGTGGGTGTGACTTTAAAGTTTTCTACAAAAAAGTGGGATGGCTAAAGCTTTACTTGCTCTAAGTACTCTAAGTAGAGCCTTAGCCAGATTTGGCATTTTGGCATTTTACAGCCATTTCAAAACTGTTTTCACAGATGAGGACTCAGGAAATGGAAATGTATGTTATTTTATTACTGGTACACAGTTAAAATAAACTAGTTATGCTGTTTGCAAAATTAGGAAGTCAAAGCTAATAATGTCATATACTTTGTTGTAATGACTAAAAAACGCAATAATGCTGATAGGGGACAAAAAAGAGGATAATCTTTGTGTCCCTGAAAATGAAAAACCACAAACATGCTGTTCAGCATATCTGGTAATGGACTATTTTCCTGAAGCCATAAATCTGATGCTTTTATAGCATTTTCTTTTATTTGCTCCGTCTCTTAGTGATAAAAAAAAAAGAAAACACCAATGTGACATCTCTGATATGTTAAAATATGATTTCACCATCCTCATAGGAGTTCACTGTTCACTCAGAAGAGATAAGATATACATAAATGGACAGCAAATGTGCGTTAGATCCATTGTAGGAGAATCAGCAGTGTCCAATTTCTACCTGTGGCTTCATCAATGAAGAGCAATTGTCCTTTAACTCTGATTTTACCTCCTTTTAAATCTACATTCAGTTCTCTCACCTTATGGTCATGTTGCTGCTTTCAGTTACAAAAAAAAGACCAAATGATAGGAGATGAATTGTACACTGTAAAAACCCAAACTACAAATTTGTCATTTTAATATTTCTTTCCAAGTTAGGTGTGCAAATAGATTAAAAATAATTCAGCTAACTTAAAATATCTTTGCCTCCATCGAGCCAGGCCTTTCTGCATGGAGTTTACACATTCTCCCCATGAATGTGTAGGTTCTCTCCAGGTAAATTCTCCCCAGGATTGAGTGTGAGTGACTTTTTGTCTTTCTGTGTGGGCCCTGTGATGGACTGGTGACCGGTCTAGGGTGTACCCTGCCTCCTAGTAACTACTGGGAT
The DNA here is from genome assembly GCA_026261665.1 of Melanotaenia duboulayi. Taxonomy (NCBI): domain Eukaryota; kingdom Metazoa; phylum Chordata; class Actinopteri; order Atheriniformes; family Melanotaeniidae; genus Melanotaenia; species Melanotaenia duboulayi. The sequence continues at coordinate 26,513,709 of CM047990.1, read as the reverse complement.
GGATTCCAGCCCCCCACAACCCCACATTGGAGTAAATGCATGAACAAAATAACAAAATTATTCTTTTGTTTTTTACATCATATAAATTTGTTTTTCTTCTCTTAGTTTTCTTTAAATTATGAAGTCAACCTCCATTAAGTGGGTAGATCAAAGTTGTAATATTAAGTAGGACAAACTTAAGACTTACTCATGAAGATAAGTTACCTCCACTTTTTCAGAGTTATTCAACTTAAAAACTTGTTTCAGCTCAAGACATGATTTTACCTGAGTAGCTCTCTTGAATTTGTTAAACTTAAGATTTCACTTTGATTTAACTTTTTAATTTAGGTTCAATAAACCTTGTTTTTTTACACTTTTCATCTGGTTGGCTTATTTTTTAAAGTTCACTCAACTTTCTTTTTTAAGTATATGTGGGATGTGTTTTATTCAGGATCCTCCATCCTTATCCAGCATCCTTTGTGACACAATAGTTTCACATAATGGAAAACTAGAGTGGAAGAAGAAAAAGAAGTACAAACACCAGGTGGACCATCAGCTGCTTTTACTGGCTGGATTTATTCTTTTTTATTTATTTATTTACATGTTTATTTTTGTCAGCAATATTCCTGCATCTAAAGGGCAAGCCATATTTCTCTAAAGAACCTATGTGAGCTGCGCAGAGCTGGATGTATTATCATTCGATGTAAAATTAATTTAAAAAATGTAAACAAAGCTGTGTAGTAAACAACAATAAGCCTTTGGCGATATGGACTGAACATGTAAAATGCATTAGAGCAGCAGATTTTATTTTTCTTTGTAACTTAGTGTGATAAAAACTCTACAGTAGAGTTTTTTGTTTTGTTTTTCTTTTTTGGTTAAAGTAAGTTTTATATCGAAGAAAATAGTTTAGTTCATGTATTTGGGGATAGATTTGATCTTCTAAAAGCAATAAGGCGTCCAAAGTTAAATCATTTCTGTTAAAACCATAAACTACAGACTGGTTGGTCAGCAGGGTTGCAGTGTACAAATATTCTCAACAAATGTGTGTGTGCTGTAACTTTGTACTATCAATGCTCTCTGATAACAGTGGTATAAGATATAAATCAGTACCTATACTTTTTAGAAGTTACCCCCCTCCCCCCTTTAGCCTTACTGGCAGCACAACTATCACCAGCTCAGAGTGTGTTTTTGTGTACCTCATACATCATGTTAAGAGGCTATTTCTATAGATCCAACCTAGCTGTGGCACCATGTCTAACCCTAATCACCCTCTGTCTCTTAGTGTCTGTCTCTGGTTGTCCCTCTTTTTCTCTCTTTCGCTACCTCCCTCTGGTTTTTTCCTCACAAATAATGGCACCAGTCTAGTGCCTTTGTCTGCTGGAATTACCTCATCACCCATTACCTACCTCCATGTCCTCCTGGCCAACTCTATTTCAGCAACTCCAGGCCTACCAGAGTCACAGTGAACATTTCTTTGTACCCAGTCATTGGATGCACTTTAGCCTGAATCCTAAACATTCATTAGGCTAACATGTTGTCATTAAACATGTGGCTCGATGTTATTAATCTCTGGGGAGCCTTGAAAAGGCTTTTACTGGAAGAGAAAGACAGTCAGCTGCTATTTTTTTTCAGCCTGACAGAGTCTGAATGCTCATGACGGTCTCTACAGAGGAAAGAGCAAAGCCTTCAGCCAGTGATTGTCATAACACATGATTACCTCAAAGAAAAAGAATAATAAAAATAATATATTAAATATAATATAATATTAAAAATAATATAATATTTACTGAACAGCAATAAATCACAAATTACAGCTAAGCTCACAATATATTGTATTTGATTCTACTTTATTTATATATGTCACGTTTTTAAAGACAACACCATTTAGTACAAAATGCTAACGCATGCGCAGCATTCATCATTAATGACTGCGACACATGGAGGTGTCTAGAGCTGATATGGAAACATGTGAGTCGGCTGGCTCTATGCACGGATTTAAGGGTGTCACACTGAGGATGTTTTAACACCCTCAATTTTGTGAGAGGGTTCAGTCCTTGCACTTTTCCCACATAAAAAAAAAAAGGCTTTCCCCCTCCCTCTCTTGTTGTGAATCATGATGGCTGTCTGTGATCAGCTGATCGGCTTTTCTGTTGCTAGCACAATCTATCTTGTTGCATCTGTTTATCGTTCAGTTAAGACGGAGGAAAGTGGTGGTTCGCGGTTAACACTGGCGCATAGAGTCATCAATTAACCTAACATGCATGTCTTTGGATGGTGGGAGGAAGCCGGAGTATGATATGCAAACTTCACACAAAAAGACCACTGCCCTATAGGTTTGAACCTCCCCCCAGCCAAGACTCAAACCAGCGACCTTCTTGCTGTGAGGCTGCGGTGCTAACCACCACACCACCGTCTTCACCCATTCTCACACACATTAACACACTGATGGCAGAAGCTACCATGCAAGGCGTTCAACCATGACCCATCAGGAGAAATTAGGGGTTCGGTGTCTTGCTCAGGGACACCTCAACATGAGCTCTCTGGGTCGGGATCGAACCAGCAACCCTTGACTTACAAGTCACACAAACTTATTCTGCTTGCTTGTTATTCTCTACCTGATGAGGAATGTGACAAGTGAAATCTCTCTTTCTGCCAGCTCTCCTATCGTTCTGTTGTGCTCATCATCCATCACCACCACGAGGGGCTGATGTGATGAGGTGGATCAGACACCACCAGTTACGGGGCCAAGGCTTGGTTGTGTCTGTGTATGAAAACAACATACCTTCAACTTTAGTCCCAATGGACATTAACAACTAAATAACAGGATTTTATGTGAAATGACAATAGCTTTTCTTGGTAACTTCACTTTCCAACGCTGTTGTCCTCCCTGCAAGTGGTTCACACTTCAAAGTATTTCATTACAGAGGACTTTACAAGTGGGTAAAAAAAGGGAAACAAAATGTCTTTTTCGTGGTCTCCTTTGAGTGCATTATACAATTTTAGGCTATCCCAAATGAAAGATGACCACTGTGAAGGTATCATGGTGAGGTTTGTGGTTGCTTCTCCAATGTCATGCTCCTACATCCAAACGTAAACTGAATACAACCTCAGATAAACAACAACATACATAAAACTTGTCGAAATGTTGAAGCAGTGTGTGAAAAAAAAAAGTTTAGTCAGATGTTTAGATGTGTGAAGACTTTAGATAGCAACTAAAGATAAGATTGTTTTTTTTTTTACTTGTGCTGCCATCTGTGGCCAGGGCACGAGTAAGAGGTTCTTACCTTAATTATTTTGTATCCCTGGTAAAATAAAGGTTAAATGACATTTAAAAAGTAAGGAAACTATCTGATTCTCCAAGTAAGCCTGCTTCTAAAAATAAATAAATAAATAAATTACTGACTTGTCAACAACTTAATTCTTTTTCTTTTTCATTCACTCTGGTGTAGATTTGCTGCTGTCATTGATATTGTTGTCCTGTTGCATGACCCAGTTTGAGCCAAGCTGTAGCTGTCAGGCTGCTGTCAGCTCAATTACTGCAAGCTATCCAGGTCCTGTGGCTGCAGATGAAGCCCTTCACTACTGTTCCTAACAGCTAGCATGAGGGATCTGTGCTGATGTTTGCTTTTTTCCAAATAAGGTGCTGCAAATTATGATGAAGCATCTCGACTGGGAAACAGTATCTAAAGAACATTGTTCCAGAAGTGTCGTAGTTTGTTCAGATGCATTTCTGCATCTGAGTGCTTTTTTACTCAGAAGAGGCCTCCTCCTCATATAACAAGCCAAAGCTGATGAGACTTTCTCTAATATTTAACAAGCTAAGTGAGCCCTGTAGAGTTTGAATCTACTGGAAGGTCTATCCCAGGGGAGACTGGAAACTCTCTTCTGATGATTAATTTCATTCTTTACTGTAGAATAATCAACTTCAGATAGTCTGGAAATTATATTAAAATGCACATTGATGAGCAACAACCCACCCCCACCCCATGACTCTCCAATTTCTGTCTTCAAAACTGAATGTAGGTATAAAATATTAAAAGTAATAACCATTTAAAACCACTTTGCATGGTGTTAAATGTGCTAAATAAATAAAGTTGGCCTTGTGTTAACACGCCTGTTAGCTACAGACGAGCAAACTGCCAAAATATCTGCTTTTATATTGGTGCTTACACTGATACTGATCAATTAATCAGCTGTATTGATTAGCAGCACCTGGCTGCTACTTTCCTTCGTAATTCCTGTGGAAGCAGGCGGGGGACTTTGTTTTTCACACACTGCATCTGTATTCCTGCTGAATTGTAATATGTTGTGGTTTGTTGTACATCAAAGGTTGTATTTAAGACCTGGTAAAAACTAGATAATTGTTTTCTCCTTTCTAATACACTTTGACATAGAACTGAAAAATGTGTGTTCAGCCCCACATCAGCAACATCTCTCCTACCCTGTTTCCTCTCTGATTTCCCAGCTGAAACAGACCGGGCTTGTCAGTTTAGTCTTTATTGTAATCACAAGCCGACATTCACTCCCTACTGCATAGCAGGTTCACTTTCCTGACCTTGAGACAGACTCAAACACCAAGATAGCACTGCAAAATACCATAAATATACTGGCATCAAAGACTAAATAAACTAGCTGACCTATTAGGCTTTTAAACCTCTTAAATGCTCCAATAATATTAAGGCTTGTTTATATATTGGGTAACCAAAAAAAAGAGGGTTTCTAAAAGTTTTCCTTTAACATTTCAACACAAAGTAAACAGCAGATAAAAATAGGCTGTGAAACACTGACAGGTCAATTAGTTAAAAGTAAACACTTCCTTATTTTTTTTACTTCTATTTTTTTTTTTTTTTTTTTTACTGCATACTTTGCTTGTCTCTATTTTGTTTGTAGTTAACTTTGCACAAAAAAAACATGTTCAAAATGTAATTCTAACAAAACCTATAATGAAATAATGTTAAATCAGATTTAGCTGTAGTGTCTGTTTTCTGTTCCTGGAATCTTTTGTCGTATTCTTGATCTATTCAGACTGGTTTCTATCTTATTATGAAGTACTGTATCTATAAAAAAAAAACATTTTGCCAAAATCAAAATACCTCCAACGTAGCTGAGGTATAAGAATTTCTTTCAGTGTTCATGAGCAATAACTGTCAAAAAACTCTCCCACTCGTTTTCCAAACTGCACACTTTTATTTACTCATTTTCTCCTCTCTCTGTCACTCCTTGCACTTTTCTCTCCAAATCTTTATCTTCCTTTTACTCCTCATGTGGAGACAGTTTTGACAACATCTTGGTTTTATAAGAACACTTTGTAAAAGCAGCCAAAGAGCAGAAACACGAAAACCATCTGGAAACATAGCAGACAATCATGGAAGTTTAACTGTTGCTGAACGTGTGGAGACTTGGACCATTTTTTCCACTTTAGCTAAACATGTTGAATGTGCCTTTTTCAGATCAACCAAAGTGTTTTACAGTAATGTGCTGGGTAACACAACACTGCAGCTGTTAAAGAAGAGTGAGTTCTTGTTTCTGCCTTAGTAAAATGAAGTATTTAATACATTATTGTAAAAACAGAGATACCATGTTATAACACTCTGTAGTGTGACTGAGTAGAAATGAACAACTTTTGTTTTACTTTGGAAAAAGATCTAGCAGCAGCTATTTAAAAGGAAACTCCACTTTGATTCATCAGAAACCCATCATCCTGCTTCCAGCCACCAGTACCCTCCATCTGTGCTGCCTCAAGCCGACTATATTTCTCCTCAATGTTACTCTGAGAGGACAGACCTGCCTGCACTGCTTCAGCTGACAACTTTATCTTGAACATACTAATATCATTATGTACAAACAATAAAAAGTGATTTTGAGTTATTTTGAAATAAATCCGATCTTCAGTATTGGTACAACTTTATCAGAAGCCCTGAACATTACTGATGTCAGTGTGGGCTACCGATGAAGACAGAATATAACAGACCTGGGCCTGTGCTGAAGCAAGTGATGCAAAGCTCAGTCAGGGAAAACAATCAGAAGTTAGCAAAACAAACAGCGTTTGAACCCATGGCAAAGATGATGAATCACTAGGGGGGGTAGGGGGGTATTTTGCTCCTTTCTGCAACACACACTCACAAACACACACGCACACACACACACTGCTGTGATAGCCACATCGGAGAGACATGAGAAATAAAACAGTTTTACATTAATCATCTGGATCACCAAGTGGAAAAATGTACAATTTGAAAAGGTCCACAGAAAGGTAAGTTGTTTTTTGGGGGGCACAATATGCGGCACTTGTCTGGTGGTGGTGGTAGACTGGATCTTTGTGTGGCTAGCTCCACGTCAGGAGCTGTTGGAGCTACAGACACTGGGGCTGGGGTCTCCCTCGGTCTGATCTGTGTCCTTCCTTTTTCATTCTCCAAATGTTCATGCTGTAGCTACTTTAAAATCAGCTAGCTTCCTTGGTAGCCTCCTGTTTAACTAAGTTGGATCTTGTAACTCTAGTGGTGCTAAAAATCTCGGTTACTGATGTACTGTTCGAGCATCATTCTGATTTATCTTCTGCTTCACTGTGAATATTTTTCCTAAATACACTCACTAAAAACTAAATATGACATGGTTTCCCCTCAAGAATCAAGATTAGCACTGCAGCATAGCTTCAGGCTAACATTAGCCTTAAATAATGTCAGGGGTTGTACTTTCACAAGGACAAAATCTCTTCTAGCAATGTATAGCCAGGATGACTAATTAGGAAACTTCTTCCATGTGATCCATGCATGTCTGGAAAAAAATGTTTGTTCTCCTCCTCCTCCAGTGATCTGCCACTCACCTGGGGTGGCACCTTATGTGTCCAATCAGATTTCAGAGGTGGNTCCAGTGATCTGCCAATCACCTGGGGTGGCACATTATGTGTCCAATCAGATTTCAGAGGTGGCCAGTGCCACCCTGGATACATCTCTAGCTTCGCCCCTGTTTATAGGTTTCCCATTTTGTTCATACTTGCTTGCATTACAGCTGAGTGGGAACAACCAACATGTTTTGCAACAGTTTGGTTGAATTATTGAATCATTATTAAATTTTGTGCAATCATTTTCTTTGTGTTGCTTCACCACTTTCTCTAAACTAGAGACTCATTTAAGTATTTAGACTTGTGTAGATATTTGATCTAGAAATCCAAATTACAAAAACATTCCATAGTTTTGATTCGCTCTGTTTGATCGGAAGGAAAAAGAAAAATGAAATCAATTTCTTTTCTTTTTTCTGAATTAAAAAGCTCTGTGGTGTTATGTTTTTTTGCCTGGGGTTGAATCTTCTGTAGACACATACTTGTTCTTCTCATGGGTTTGGCCTCCCTGATGCCTTGTCAGCCTACTATGCATCATCTTCTATTTCCTGCAATAAACCAGCCAGACTGAGCTGTAAAAATGACAATCAGCTGCTTGTCAGTTTAAAATGACACTCAGGTGCACAATTATAGATTCAAATAATGACCGCTCACTCTGACACTTGAAAGAAAGGACACATTGTGTGTAATTTTATAAAACACCTGTGTCAGAGAGCAAAGCAGCAAGGTGAAAACGGAAGGAGATGTGTGAAGAGAAAGATAACTCGGAAATAGCAAAGTAAGAAGGATGGAAAAAAAAGAATAATGACAGCTGTCAATCATTCTGTCTGGACAGATGGATTGAAATTCTGATCAGATTCCCAAACACACACCAGAATAAAACAAGACTTAGTCTGTACATGCATGGTTAGTGCTTTAGCATGCATTATCTGGCTTGTAAGTATGCTTATTCACTGCGTATACATGGTTTCTTTTTACTTTATTTATGACATAGAAGAAGAAACAGAAATGTGTTTGCACCCTATTCAGACCAGGATGTATTATGAGCACATTGGTGTTAGTTACAGATATTTCTGTGCTTTTTGTGTGGGCTGCTCTGTGTTTCTTTTTTTTTTTATATCAGTGTGACTCTGTCTGTTAACGGGGTTCCAGGGCATACATAGATTCAAACACACATTAGTCCCTAGTTGCTAGAAAATGTCAATATTCACTATTCACACAAACAGTAAGCCTCAGTACACCAAAGCAGTGGGGAATGGAGGTCAGTCCTGGCTTTTTAAAGGTTATTCTGGATGCTGTTCCCTTTACAAAGAAGACAGGGACAAGGGATGAGAAGAGAAACAACCATTGCTTCAGATCTCTACAAACACACAATGTGTATTTGTGTATTTTACAGCAGCCAGTTTTGTTCTGGGTGAAACAAACAAAATATTAAGATTCTGAAACTCTGATTCTGGTTTTGTTAAATTGTCTTGCATGGGTCAGATGATGGCCACGTGCAGCCAACTCAGATTCTGTGTACATGCTGCGAACCACATTTAGAGCAAATAGTAAAGTCATTGTGGTTCTGTTGTGCTAACTTTTCATTTGCTATCTTTGTCATAGAGAGTTGAAGAAGCAAAGGCTTGCAGATAGCTGTGTAAATGAGACTGGACAGGAAACCCCCCCTACAGTTCCCCAAATTAACATAAATTTTACATGAGGCACTTCAAACGCTTGTCTCAGACAATAAGCAGAGAAATAAGCCGGTGGAACGGTCATTTTGGCAGCTGCACTAGGAATGTCATGGAGCATCATAGCCACCTCTTTGTTCAACAAAGAAACAAACCTGAATTTCTAGTTAACACCTATGCATGTTTTCCTGCTAACACTCCGATTCCACATCCACTCAAATTGAAAAAAAAAGAACTTTAAGAACATTTTCCTTTTAAACAAATACAATTATTCCTCTTTCATGACAATTTGTCATGATTGCCCTCCATTCATGTACTTTCACCCAGTACCAGGGGGACAGTTTAGATGTGACTATTTCAAACTTAATTTCTCAACTCTCACCTATAATTGCTGTAGTGATTTTAATAGGAATTTATAAAGGAAAACAACTCAACTGTAGTATCCAACCAGAAAATTGTTCGTTCATTTTCCATATCTGCTTTATCTCATACAAGGTTGCATGAGTCAATCCTGACTGCTAACCACGACACCAACATGCACCCTGAACAGCTACGTGGGCAGACTTTATTTATCCTTTTAATGTCTGTTGTGGCTTCTATGCTCTCTTCAAGTGTACTGCAGGTCAGGTCGTCCCATCACAACACTATACCTGCAGCTCTGACACTAAACCAGAGTAAAGACACGGGGCTCCTAGTGACCTGTGAAAGAGCTCGAGGGTCTCAACACAATAGTGGAAATGTGAGCAAACAGCCAGATGAAACCTCTTTTTCCAGTAGAAAATAAAAATAAAAGCCTTTGGGACTAAAAGTATAGCACAATCTTAGTTGAACATAGCTCGCATGAATGCCATTCATTAAACAGCTGCTAAGAGAAATCACACAAAAACATTTTCCTGCCAGGAGAAGAAAGATGGGCATCCTGACTATCTGTCTTTTGCTGGACCCTGACAGGGAGGGATTCTGTCTTATTTTAACCAATTTTAGTCATGAATTATTCCCACCTGGTCGCCAGTAAAAAAAAAAAAAAAACTTTACTTGTTGACTTTTACTTGCCACTGAGTGGCACTCATGATTACTGAATATTTTTCCAACTCCTTTCAAAAGAGGGAAAAGCATCAAATGCAGATTGGAATAATAAAGCACAACACCCATCCTGTTGATGCCTCCATATTTATTTTCTGACTGATAGGAAAAAAATCACAAATCACTCAAAACTAAATCAATCTAATTATATCTGTATATATATCTGCTGTGCCACTCAATTGGGTTTTTGATTTGATTTTTGCAACCCACTGCTTCACTGGTGCACTTTCTTTGTCTGTAGAATAATTTAAGAGATTTGAATTTTCTTCCCTGCTATCTCTCTCTTTGCCTCTCTGTCTGTGTCTTTGAGAAAGATAAAGCCTGGTGCTTTTCGATTGGAGCATAATGGATGATTTTCCTGAGTGGAAAATGACGGGTTATTTCCTTGAAGTCTAGCATGGCAGCAGCAGTAGGAGTTTCTAAGTCAGCAGGGCTCAGTGGAACAAAGGAGGAATTTGGGTGATTTGGTCAGGCCTGTGTATGATGTAATAGTGAGAATGACTAGAGGAGTTTTAACTGTTTTCTCTATTCTTGCTGCTCTCTCTCTGCAGCTTACTAACCACCTTTTAATGTCTCAACATCTATTCTGCATCCCTTTTTTAAATGTAATTTTTTTTTCATCTTCCACACCAATTGTGTGGGATTGGTGTTGAAGGGCTCAACAACAGAACTGTGTCTGTGGAGATCAGTCTATGGTTTGTTGCCATGATAACTGCAACTTCCACTCACATTACTTGACATAAAAACATATATATTATATATACATATATATATATTAACTGCAGAGGTTGAATAATGCTTTAAAGTAACCTGGGGTACCAGCTCTAGTCCTTAAGAGCCAAAGTTTTAATGTTCCCATGCAGGGAAAGTCTGTCATGTAGTGTAGAGGAAGCAGAAAATAATGGTTTTGTTCCATCATAAAATAAGGGTAGACATTTTACAACTTATACATGGTGAATGAAGTCAAAACAGGTGCTTGACTTTTATATTTTCCCAGATTTCATTTTGTAGAAGAAAGAAAGATGACTTGGTTCTTTATAGAACAAAAGTATGAACCCATTCTGGTGTACAGTCTCTCCATACTGTTACGTACAGAGACAGATACGATTAAGAAGGATCTTTAATGCAGTAACTGATCGCAAGCGATGGTCTTACTGAATAAACCAATGGAGGCGTTAACTCTGGAGTCCAGATGAAAACCAGGGGAGTCGGAGCTGGCAGGGCGAGAGAAGGAAAGTCCATCAATACTGGAACGAGGTCCAACTGGGAGTGAGAGTGGAGCTCATGATTATAAAGCCTGATTTGTCACAGGTGTGGATGGTTAGAACTCAGAAGAATGACAGCGAAGAAGGAGTGAGTGTGTCCGTGGCAGAGGCTGGTGCGGATGTAACACATATGTTACACCCGTATGTGGGCGGCGTGGCTCAGTGGGTAGAGTAGTCGTCTTGTAGCCTGAGGGTTGCTAGTTTGGTCCTCGGCCTGTCGAACTCATGTTGAGGT
>CM047990.1:26475719-26487738 GCA_026261665.1 Melanotaenia duboulayi | reverse complement strand
GTTCTTACTAGGAGTTCAGATCTGCAGCTGGTTTTTTTCCACTGAAATCTGAACTTTATTTCTTCATCTCAGCTTTTTTTTTTTCTTTCTGTTTTTATGTAATCAGTTTACGATAATCTTTTTTAATCTTTGTTTTTCTAATACACTCGTATTGTTTTTTTCTGCTCATTGCTGTAATTTTCTATGTTCTGTGTAAAGCACTTTGAATTGTCTTGTATATGAAATGTGCTAAACAAATAAATTTGCCTTGCCTGGCATCTTTTGCTGCTCCTGATTGGATAATCATTTCAAACTAAATCTAATTGGTCAAACGTTTGACAGGAAGTCTTCATCATCATTTTTGGGTTGTAATAAATGTCTTTTAGCAACACAATAGCAATCTTTTTATTTTTGCTATGAAAATGTGATAAGTAATGGTGTTATCATGGATTATTCATTGTATATTTACCAGATACCATCTCTGAATACACACTAAATTGTGCCGCTGAGTTCTAAGCTTCCTGGAAGGAATACAAATGCCTGAAAAACTTCAGTAGGTCAACTAAAGGTTGCTATCAATCAAAATTTCCACACTACTATTCCTGAGAAATTGCTGACAATATAACTGATAGTGTGCAGGGGTACCAGTGATCTAGCACAGTTTTAAGGGTTAAAAAGAAATTTGGAAAAAAAAAAAATAATAATACATCAAATTGAAAAGGTAATTTTGAATTTTATGAGGCCTTTAAAAGTCAAATTATTTATAAATACAAATATAAAGAAATCTGAATAACTCAATCCCAAATTTGAATACTTTTTCCAACCACTGAATATGTGCATAACTCACTCTCTTTCTGTCATCATCTGGGCTCCTCTTTCATGTCTGCAAGAGCCATATTAGTGAGAGTGTAAGGACGAGGGCGTCAAAGGCAGATGAGCAGGCTCCAGCTCAGAGGGGGGCGATGTGCTGAGTGACCCCAAGGAGAGACAGGAGGGAAAATGAAAAAGTGAAAGTGGACATCCCATTGTGACAGTTAATATATGCCCCAATATTCATTACATGTTCCACCCACTCTCTACCCGCCGCCTTGACTGCTCAACCTGGGTGGGATTCAAATTAAATGGTGTGTGCAGGTATGCTTGAGTGGTAGCAACAGCATGAGGGGGGAAGAGAGTCAGATCTCTGCCATGTAAAGCTCTTATTAAAGTTTCTGCTTCATTAGGCAGAAGCATCTCCGAGCCATGCGTGGGTACTATTGAGACAAGAAGCTGCAAACATCAGAGCTGTGGATTTGTGTTATTATGTGAACAAATGTAAGGCATGTTTCAGAGCAGCCTCGGCAGGGTTTTCCTGCTTTTGATTGCGCAAAAATCATCTGACACTCGTCAAGTTAAGAATGTGGCATGAAGCAGGATTTATACCTCACATAGCAGATGCTATGCATCAAGCACTTGCACATGTTGCAGACTGTGGTGACTGAGCTTCTGGAAGAAAATTCAATGTGAGAAAAATAGCGCAAACAGCAATCATGTTGTCTTCATTCAGTTGATTAATTCTTCCTTGAATTCTGACTAAGGATTTTTAAAAAACACACAGTGTAATGGCTGTTTCTGCACTTGTACGAAATCCTTTTTTATTATTTTTAAGATTTCTTGTTTTCCGTTTTTTTCCCCCCTTTTCAAGGGGGGATGTGTCTAATCATATGTTGGATGTATAAAATTTCAACAATTTAATAGGAAGATATATATATATACATATATTTATATCTTTTTCTAAAAGATATGATTTTTTTTGGCTCTGGAGGCTTTTATGACAGTTGCTGGACAGGAAAGACTCCAGGCTGGGATTTGAACCTGCAGCAGCTGCACCGAGAAGCTGTACTTTCTGCATATGAGCAACTCAGTCAGTTGAGATTAGTGTCGTAAACATCCTTCCTTACCTTTTTTATTCTTAATATGCAAAAGTCTCTCCTACAAGTAGTTTGTTGACAACGACTGATCTTCTGGAGGCCCTCCAGCTGCACCTCAGACACTCGGGGTGAGTCTGATAGAAGCTGCTCTCATTTTCTAACAACGCTTCTCCAGGTTTGTAATGCTTCACCAAAAATAGAGGCAGCTTTTTTCCTTTTTTTTCTGTAGCCATATAGCATAGCATTTCTGCATTTCTTGGATAACTTCGGGATTTCTGTTGGTCTCTTAGCCGTTAATGATTTTCCGGTGGAGACTTGAGCTCTGCCAACACAGGTGACCTCATGCAGATGGGAAGCTGCAGCGGTCAAAATGCATATTAATTACATTTTGCTTTTTTTGTTTATTTGGCTCACACACAGAGAAAAACTCTTACATTAGTAGGGGAAGTAGATCACCTCCTCATATGACTAAATTCCACGATTTTCCATGTTTTACAATCGATTCCTCATTTTCTGCATGACTTAAATCAAACAGCTCTGTGTTTGTTGTGTAAGTCTGCTGCCCTGTATGGTCTTTGCTGAAATATGTCGTCAGCAATTTCCAACTCATGCAATGAGTAACCAGCCAGCAAGGCAGAACAATCATCCAGAGTTAACAACTGCAGAAAGAAACAAATGTGAAAATGAAACAATTCAAAGTGCCATGTGCTAATTAGGCTGACATCACATCCTTTCACTTCTAACAATGCTCACAAGTCAGACTAACATGTTCATGAAGATCTGAGGAAACATGAAATCAGCTGAGAAAGTATTATACTTTACATACTGAAAGATTTTCTACTTTTGTGTAGAATTATGACCCAAAAACACAAATTTAATAAACAGGTAAATAAATGATAAATTTCTAATTAAGTGCAGCAACAACTGGGGTTAACATTTCTAATATCAGTCCGAAACATGAGCTTGGAGGAATTTTAGCCACTTTGTAGTTTCAAAGCGAGAATATTTCTTCATTAAGACCATCAAGAAAGGTTAGAACATTTCTGTGGAAAAAGGTCTATACACTGATTTGGCCATTATATAACATTAACTTAGTCGATCTTTCCTTCACTGTTTGAAAAATCAGCTTTGGGCTGTTGTGCCTGTGTGACCTCCTCCTCTCCTCAGGTTCAGTTCATATAGACTTAAGACTTAAGAGTTTTTTTATTTAGAATCCGCTAATATAATTCAGCACGTTATTACTATTCAGTGTTCTTCTTATGGAGGATTTATGAACATGAGCAGTTGCTTTAGAGCAGTTATGGGTTTCCTCTGTGACTTGACAGACTCTTACACACTTTGCTCTTGCAGTAATCTTATCAGTAAACCACTACTGGGAAGGATAATAAAGGGTTCTCTTTTTTATCTTTATTTGTACTATCTGAATTTGTTTTTTAATTAATTGATGCAACAACATTGATCAATCAAAAGGGATCACGATTTCAGACATCACTGTTCGTGCATATCTGGGTTGCACTTCAAGATTCAAGATAACATCTTTAGCAAATATCTATAAAGATGAAAAAAAGGAAAAATATATTAGTTTTTTGTATTATTATTATCAAAAGCAGAAAATACATTTGAAGATTACAAAAAAAAACAATAAAATAAAGAAAGAAAGAAAAATAAAGAAAGAAAGAAAAAATAAAAGAGAGAACTCTTTAGATGATAGTCATGTCAGTATAATTATACTTCGAATGGGAGAATTTTGATGTTAAAAACTTTGCCAGATATAAACGAATGAATGAATGAATGAATGAATGAATGAATGAATGAATGAATGAATAATTGAAAATCCAACAAAAACATCTGAAAATGGAATAACTAAGAAAAAGAAAACTTCATGAANAACAAAAACATCTGAAAATGCAATAACTAAGAAAAAGAAAACTTCATGAAGTTTAGGAGCAAAATCTCTAATATGACGCTTTGATGATCAGCAACCATAACTGTTATCAACAGTCTTTTATTCCACACCTTTTCACAGCTTGTTACACACACAAAGCTTGCTAATTAATTGCTGTGTATGTTTTAAAAGAAGTCCATGGAGCACTGAACCCTGTCTTCTGATTTGATTAGAACTCTAAATCTGGAAGTAGGAAGATATAAAAATGCTTATAGACAATCAGTGAGAAGTCTTATTCAAACTATGAAACATAACTAATTTTTTTCTCTGACATGCACGAGCTCTCAAACTGCAGTTCATATTGCGGTCACATATGTCATTTGACAACATGCTAGTGTGTGCTATTAAATGCTAGACACAACTGCAAAAACAGAACTTTGCACAACTTAAGGAGACTGCATATGGTTGTAACACTTTCTGCTTCAGTCCCTGTCACCAGCTAATTTTAGAGCTGCAGTTGTCAAACTTTTATACAAAATACACACATTTGTTTACTACAAATAGTACCAATTTAACACTCTACAAGAAATTCACTAATTTTTTATTCTATTCTATTCTTAGCAGACACTTTTATCCATAGTGACTTACATTTGAGAGTAAGAACAACACAGATTTCAAGTGTCAAATACATGGTGGTCACAATTCTACGCTGGAAGCAGCAGTGTGCAGGAAGATCAAATGAAGACAATAGACAGAACCATATTATATCGTGATTTTGTTGGTAATCACATTTAATTTTAATGTAACTACCCATTGAGCATTAAAGCCTGGTTTGTGAACGTTGCCTTGTAAGGCCGATAATAGATTATGCCTGGAAACTTACTGCAATAAATGTATATTTACAGGTTGCAGTGAAAAAACTGAATTTATTTACAATCATGAAATACATTACACAAGTGGAGTAAATTCATTCATGTACAGCAACTCACATATATAAAACATTTTTAGCTAAATACGTTCTGTAGATACAGTCTTAGTAAAACAAAGAAAGTAACAAAGCATGATTCAAAAGAGTCAAAGTTATAGACTCAGATGATATTCCACAGGCTTTAAGTTATCACTAACTCTACTCCAGACCTGAAAGCGTTGAGGCTTCAGGTCAATGACTTTGTCAATGCAATCTCTGAGAGAGGCAGAAACTGCAAGCAGCGAATATTTGACACTGTTTTGGATGAAGAAATACGGATTGCCCATTAACCCTAATTCTGTCTTAAGAAAATCTTTAGCAAGACCTTTCTGTTGCACAGTAAGCAAAGGTCTGCCTCTGAAAGGCTGACCTTTTCTAAATACAAAGATTTGGCAGAACAGTAATAAAAAGAAAAAAAGAAATTGTGTGTGAGTGTGTGTGTGTGGGGGGGGTATAAGGGAAGCAGACATCTACATAGAGGTCACATCCGATTTACCCTTTTCTTTGTCAAATTGTTAATAGCCCTTATCAAAGACTAAATCTATCAATAGATAACCTGTATCAACTAAAACCATCTGGGGACTTAATTAAGATAAGATTTATGTTTGATGCATGCCAAATTACAGCTTGATAAGAAGAATTTGTGAGTGTTCTTCAGGCAACTAAAGACAGAACCTGAGAAGAGAGATGGAGACAGATGGAGGATACAGGAAGCGATCAAGGTAAAGATCGAGGGATGGGGGGGGGGGTTAGAAACAAACAAAATGAGAGCTTACCTTTAAGTCTCTCAAAGCACTCCTCCTCCTGCTGGTAAATTATTCAGAGATGCTGATTTATCACCTCCAACAACAACACAGATATAATAGTTGTCTTAATGGGGGGTTCCGCAATAGAAGCGCTTCCCCTGGCATGCAGACTTTTAAAGCAGCAGACTCTCAGTGCAGTGTAGCACAGGGGCTGCAACAGAGAGTGTCGACCCGGCGGCTTATAAAGACAAACAAGAGCTAGCTTTGCAAATGTCAGTGACTGAGCGCTTGTGTGCATTTCTGTTGGGGTTTGTTATTATATAAATTTCATGAAAATATCTGTTATAGTGTAGAAATTGCACAAGTTGGATCAGGCTTTTTGTTGTGCAGAACTGGATTTATTTTTATTTTACTAAGTTTTGCAGTTAACCCGTATGTGCTAACACAGCTCTGAGCTGCATGCCTGACTGTTGGGTAACAAGACTGCTGCTTGAAAATGCGGTAGCCAACCTTGGTTACTGACTTTTGAATACCACCATTAGTGGTTTTCCCCGGATGCATCTAAAAGAGTTCTGCTTTTAAATTCACAGCAGGCCTAATAGGTCTATTTTGGCTGCTGATAGCTCAATATGGGGCCCCCACCCCCTTCAGGAGGCTACAATTTCAGGCAGCAGGCTCTACCTCAAATTAATATCCAAACAACTTAAGCTTAAAAAATTCAACAGGAGCTCAAGGATATTTTCATATTTCATGCTTTTCTTATTAAAGCCTATTTAATATATGATCGCACATCACAGGTGAGGAGTTAAACCACAGAATTTGCATGGGATTGTTGCAGGTTAGAACATACATCTCTACCACACTCAACTGAGGAGGCTGACTGAATTCTATACAAATGTGACATGTTGATAACTGTTGATAACTTGCTAACCAAGACTGGATCTTATAAAACCCTATATGTTTGTCATCCCAGTTATACATACAGAGGCTGTGGTTAATGGACACATGGTCATTATAGAGAAAAATGTACACACAAGTTTGACTCAAGGTCTTGGTAGCTGGCAAAATCAGCCATTAGAAATTCTTCTCTCAAAGCTTCTATTGCATCTAAGTCAAAGGACTTGCACATGTTTCTTTGAGCAATTCAGAGATTCTAGTTTGCAGATGACATTGTCCTTCATTTATTGATTTAACCTTTATTTTGCCAAAACATTAAGAACAGATCCTCATTTACAATGCTGGCCTGACAAGTAACAGACAACACTTGAGGGGGGGGTAGAGAGATAAACAATAAACTGTTGTAGACATATACAGTTTAGTATACATTTAAAACCAGAGACAGAAAATAAAGTGTTCAGCTTCAATGCTTCCTGTCATTTGATGCAGCGAATGAAAAAGGGCAATTGTTCAAAAAGACACCTGGTTTTGAGGATGTGTAGCATTGTAAGATGTGAAGTCAGTGTGCTGTACGTGGCTACTGGTACTAGATACAAGAGCTATTATAGTTATACAGGTGAATGACCTTGGAGTGTTTTATTGATCAGACTGAACCAATGAAATTTTTCATAAGGTAAACAAACATTGGAGAGTTCTGAATGAAGCATTTGTGACTCGTCAGATAAGCAGAGCAGTAGATTGTGTCCAGTTTCTGAAGAGTTCCTTGCCTTGCATGTCAGTAGGTTGTATGTAAGCAAATAAGGGGAGAGTGGTCTTTTCTGCAGTCATCCATTTGCCTGAGCAGATGTGAATGAGGAGTTTTGCTTTGAACTTAGATAGTAACATATTTATGTGATGTGAGAAAGACAGTTCATTATCTAACCAAATTCCCAGACATGTTTACATCCTAACCTGTTTAATAACTGTGGTAGCGATGTTAGTGGTGGATGGCTTAACCCTGCCTTTGTGACCACACCACATAACTTTAGTTTTTTTAGCATTTAAGACTAAGTTTAGCTTGGTAAAAGTCTGCTATATTTCAGTCTAAGAGACTTAAGAATTTCACCTGAAGGCCCAGAGGTGTTTAAGATTGTGACATCAGCATATAAGTAAATGAAGTCTTTACAAACAGATTGAAGAATATCAGGTATAAATCTAGCAAAAGGTGTTGGACCAAGAATTGAGCTCTGAGGGACACTTGATGGCATATGCAGACAGTAAAATGGAGATCTAGTTTTACTTGCTTCATCCTCAAGCGTCTGGGCTATGCTTTCCACTCATGGTCATTTGACCGAAGTTATTGGTGAGTAAACAATTAATTCGTATGTACTCAGTTTATCTGCTGAATGGCTGCAACTGTCATTGAGTTTGTTTTTTCAGATGATCCAGCTATCTGTGATCTAGGCATATGATTTAGTCTTTGTCACAGTACGTGAATCTTGCAGCAGGTCAACAAGATTACATGATTAGATTAAGTTTGGCTTATTTTAGGCACATAAATAACAGATAGGGGTTTCCCTACCTCCTTAGAGGCCAAAGAGTCAGTGGCGAAAGTATATCTGCCATCAGAAAGTTCAAGTTGGGATTAAAACATGAGACTGCTGGAGTTTGCGTATATATGGGTTAAGGATTATGACTCAAATTAAAAGAAACAACAAGGAAATGAGCCAAGAATCTGAGAGACTTCTTTGGTATTTTGGAAGTGTTTTGACCTCTATTCCCTGGCTGATACCACCAAAAACTGAACTTGGGTTCACTGTTGTTACGCAGAGTGACTGCATCTCCAACAGCAGCAGAGCAGCTGGGGATCCTGGAGGGGGAGCAAGAAGAAGTTAGTGGGAGAGCAGAAGCCCAGCCAGGCAAAACTAAATTCAATAAAAACCATTCTGCTCCCATCATGATCCCAATGTTGCTATATCTGTGGGATTTTAGTTTAAGTCAGGTGGGTGGGCAGTAACACCGCTGCAGGGGTGGCCGTTTTGACAAGAGGATTATCCATGAACCGGAGCCAACTTTTAAGCCTCTTTCCTTTTCTTATCTGTGTTGTGTCCTAAAAAGATAATCACTTAATTAAATATTGATGATATTTCAGGCTGGATGCTGGCAATCTGGCTTCAGGAAGGACAGAATGATTACGCCAGTGTTTACTGAAGCTATCGCCTAAAAAGAGGATAGAGAGGTGAGGTAGACAGACAGTGGAATAATATGTGAGAGAGGAACAAACAAAAAAAAAGGGGGAGTCAAAAGCAAAAAACGAAAGAACATATTGATAAAAAAGAATTTAGACTATTGAGTGCTCTTAAAATCAAATGATTAATTCACTACTGCGCAGATATGGGCTCAGCTCTGTATTATATGCTATCATACATTTTTCATACAGCAACAATACCATGATGGGACGATTGGCTTTTCCCCTGGTGGACACGTTGGAGCCTTTTGGTCCATTAAAGTGTGTGTGTGTTTGGTTGTGTGCATGTGTGTTTGTGCAAGTGACAAACAAATCCAAGGAAAGGGAGGTTTGTGGTTCAGAAAAAGAAAAAAGAAAAATAAATTAAAAATTGAATAAGTCCCGCATACACAGCAAAGAAGAAACGATGACATACAGTACACACTCGCAAATACACACCGAAAAAAGTCCATTTCCATCTGGTGATGTTTACTTTAGCAAGTGAGAGCTTCTGCAATAACAGAGGCAGAAGGAAGAGACATGAACGACATAGGAATAGTGATAACTTAGAGATGAAGAAACAGATTGATGGAAAAGTGAATATTCCTCTGGTAGAAATCTTCAGATTACATGCCTGGTTAGATCTCTTTGGCCCCATAGGCATTTTGTAAGTGAGTCTGTGGCTCCCTATCTCTGTCTGCATATTCTCAAGTGACTTCAGTATCAGACAGCCAGCACTTGGAAATGTATGTTTGCTTTGTAAATAATATATATAACATATATTGCATGTTGGCAATCATTTAGATAACCTGGTTACAGTGTCATACTACAGCATTATCTGTTAACTGAATACTGAGAGACAGTTTCACAGATTTTCAAAGGGCAAATTGGAAACATTTTCAAAACTGTGCCACAAAATTTGATAGAAAAAATTAGAAGCTGCGTAACTGGATGCGCTGATCTAACTCACCAAAGATGACATATCAGCTAACTATTATACATATTAAAGTAGCGTGATATAACTTTCTGACTTTAAAAATGGGACTCATTTTGATGGCACAGCAGCATTCATTATGTGCATTTCTGTAGCCCAGCAATGTCCTGAGGGTGAGAAGCTGCACATTTTTATTTTTTTTCCAGGGCAAAGCATCACTTTACATTTGGATTTTACTTTACTGCATCATGTCACACGCTAGCAACTGGATATCAACACACTGGCTATTTTAAACACACACTGTAGCTGATTCAGCACAGAAACCCAAGAGGACATTTTTGGAGGAAGCGAAGAAGAAAAAGAGAAAGGGACAAAGCAAGAGATAAAAAATTGGATTGACTTCTACTGGCTAGAGAAGAGACAATATGCAAGCTGGATGTTTAATTCGCTATAGTAAGGGGTCACCAGTGTTGTTTTCGTCAACGAAAATTTTTTTTTCGTTGACAAACCTTTTTTTCATGACGATAACGAGACGGTGACGAGCTTAAAATGGCTCTCTGATGATGAAAACATGACAAGATGTTTGTGAAATTTTGTTGACGAGACAAGACGAGAAGAAAATGTTCAAGGGCTGATTAAAAACATTAAAAACACGACATTTCTGCCTGTTATGAGTGCAGTCTGTCAGTCAGCAATGCTGCTACACCTTGGCCACGCCCACCACCGGACGTGCAGCGCACACAGACAAGTAGTTTATTTATTTATAACCTTTCCCGTTTACCTCGGTCAGAAGACACGGGGGAGGTCCTTCTTCTCCAGGGCCAAAGAAGCATTTGCTTCGGGGTGAACTCCCTACGCTCCTCTCTACACTTGTTAACGGGGTGAAACACAAGGAAGGCGGGGGTCGCGCTGAGAAACGCCTTTATTACAAGACCTCGTGTATTGGCCATGTGTCTGTTCAGAGTATAGTATTGCACTTCAGACAATTCTCAGAAAGAAAGCCACAGTTACTAACGTAAGGATGCTGCTGCTCTTTGCTTTTTAGGAGTAATTGATTACAGTATTTGCTGTTGGCTCAGAAACCTTTCTAAGTTTAAAATCATTCCTTTTAATTTTGTAACAATTGATGAAAATAACCAAACAACATGCTCACAATGTTTTGCTATATATTGAACTTATAGATCTGCTATTTTCTTGTGTGACATTTTTGTGCAATGAAGTAGGGCATCAATTCATGAAAAACGGTGAAATGTAGAAATAAAAGCTTTCTGCCCAACAGCAGTTAAGTATAACACGGCAGCATTGCATCCGAGTTAATGGGAAAGTCTCGGTTAAAGCTATCAGTCTGGTAAAGGGTCTGGTTATTATGTAAAAGGATTAAGGTTAACTTGTTTTTATGAATTACTTGTTATAACCTGTCAACCTTGATTCCACTTTTTTAATACTTTATCTAAAACCTGCTGGATTGTGGTACATCCATGTTGCTCCAAAGACCAAACAGCAAGCATCCTTCTTACCTACATTAGCTACGTTTGCTCTCTACTCCATGGCTTTCCACCTACCAGAACAATGAGCTCATGTTGCATTCAGTCTGAATTGAGTCTTCCACCTTCAATTTTAATACTTGTTTGATTCACTGAGGCAACCAAGTTATGTGTGAAGGTTTGTAAAAACAATGTTTTGGGTTAAAATGCAGCCTTGTACCATGTTCACTAAACGATTAAAGACAAACCTCTTTCGTCTTTACCAAAGTCTGCTTTTGAAATCTGAACACTTTTTTTCAGAGAGATAAAAGAATGGGGAAAAGACAGAAGAAACAATCCCACCCATCCATTTCATCTGTTATAAATGGTCATTTAATATTTTGCAGTTCTTATCCAGACAAGTCACACACTTGTGAGTAAAGCTAATTTATTTAATTCCTAAGGTGTCAAAAACTTCCAGTAGGTCTAAATCAGTGGTGTGGGTGTCAGCACCCTGACACATTGATAGTGGCAAATTCAACAAATTCTCACTCCATTATGCATAACAGTTGATTCACCGGGCAAACCTTTGCACAATTAAGGCTCCAAAAACATTAACTGTTACATGTTATATGGCAAATACAGCATATAAACATTCTTCTTTATGTAAAGCTGTCAAAACAAGTGATATTGAACATAAACATATGAGGGAAAAAAGAGAAATAAGGAATAGATGGTTGAATTACACATTTTCCAACTCAGTATTGTCTGCTTTCCATTTTTTTTTTAACTTTGCTGTCAGTTCTTTTCAGTTAGGGGTTGAGGACAAAAGGTAAAGAATGGTTAGGATTTACGCACCAGAGTAAAAGAAAAAGTTATTTAATGTTAAAGCATACAAGAGATGCTAAATATGAACCAGAGTTTATAACGGAAGTAAAATCACTCATCTAATTTCATATTATGGCATCACAGGTTGGAAGCCTTATTAGATTACATAACTTTCACTAGGTTGCAAGGGCTGCTGCCTAAGCA
>CM047990.1:26438656-26450185 GCA_026261665.1 Melanotaenia duboulayi | reverse complement strand
TTTTTCTTTTTTCTTTTTTATTTTTGGAAAAATGAATGAGCAGTGGGATAGATGTGACAAGTAAGTGATGAAGGAAGTAGATAATATGGAAAAGAGGGAACTAACAGCCTTGAATGCTGATCTTATTACAAACTTGGTGAGAGGGAGAAGAGTAAGAAGAATGTGAGAGAAGTAGAGTTTGATATACTTGATAAGCCAATAAGCCAATAAGCATTGCTCTTTCTTTTTGTCAAGTTACTGGGGAACAAAATGAGGCTAAAATTGGAGAAAATAAGATTAAGTTGAATTTAAGGGAGAAATATAAAAACAGAGTGATATGAGTGGGCAAGTGATGCATGGGGAGTGTGCTGAAAAAGGTAACAGTGACGGATAGAAAAAGAGGGATGGGTGAAGCGAGGGCCGATGAAGTAAATGAGAGAGTGATAGGGTGGAGGACTGTATGGCAGAAAGACATAGTCCATCATGCATGCTGTCTTGCAGTGAAAAGAGGAAGGACAAAGTTTAACCAGGATTTATCGCCTGTGTCTAGTCACTGGAATAAGGCTTGGGACATAGATCATTATGGAGGACACAAATAGACTTGCATGCACCTCAACTGGGGTCAGCTCACTTTTGTTTCCCACAGTTCTGAATATACTTCCACTAAAAGTTGCAGTGTGCAACTGAAACAGCTGTTAGGTTTCAACTACAAGTCTCAATCATGTAGTAAAAAATGAGTCAGTGTAATGAGAATTTTCCTGACAAATGTGTTCAAACCTGTTTGGAATAAATCAAGAAATCATCAAGTAAAGGATGCACTACAGAACTCAGTGATGCGCCCCCTAACGATGGCTAGTATGGCATCCATCTAGCATCCTGCCTGTACTCTGATCTCTCTCCATCCAATAAAAGACAGTCCTTTTTTTACTCTTATCTTATTTCTTGTTCTGTCTGTTTCTCTCTGTCCTTTCCTCTCTTCCTCTGAATATGTCGTCTTATGTTTCTTCTCTGAATCTAGCAGATCTAGCTCTACCGCGGCTTTTAAACAATTCATTTTATCAAGCCACCCAGGGGCAGCTTAAACAGATTCAGAAATGACAGCCCACTCAAGGGCCATTTCCAGTATTTGCCAAATAGTTTCCAACATTTACAGATCCTTTCAGGAGACTTACCTCTACCTGAGCATGACTTATTCCATTCTTTTGCACCGTCTATTCATTCATCCATTTTCCACCTCATATCCAAGGTTGGGTAAGCAGCAGCTTAAGGACAGAAGCTATTACTTCCTTTCCTCTGGCCACTTCTTTCAGCTCATCTGTGGGGATCCTGAGGTGTTCCCAGGCCAGCCAAGACAAAGTCCCACCAGCATGCCCTGAGTTTTCCCTAGGACCTCCTCCCAGTGAGACGTGCCCAGAACACCTCACCAAGGAGGCATTCAGGAGGTGCCCTAAACAGATTAAATAATAGGGCTGTCAACAAAATAAAAATAAACACCTCAATCTCAACAAAAAGGATCAGGTTATACAATAGACCCTTTTCGTAATTTATGCATATGTGTCTTGCCAAGAAGGTACACACAAAGGGAATGCATCCTTACCAATTTCCTGTGAAGAAACACCAGAGGACAGCCTAGATTTGGGCAAAATTGCCTTGGAACCTGTTATGCAGCGCTGACGATGAACTCATGCAGCTTCCTATTTAGGCCGCTTTCTCTTGACTTCTCCGTCCATGTCTTTATTGACATCACATGGATAAACGGGGACTAAGTCAGCACTGCCAGGGCAATTTTGCCAGGCCGCAAAGATGGGTAAACACATTTCCTGTTCATTTGCCTTGACTTAGCAGTTTGAATACTCCCGAATTGCTCTAATTCCCTTGGTAAAGACTCACTGCATATTTCAACTGACACTAGCTTAACTTTCTGATCAGCAAAAGCTGTTACGAGCATGTGCAAGTGACATATGCATAAATTACAAAAATCATCCATTACTCGCTTAAAGACATTGCCACTTAGTCCAGGACAATGACTGGAACTGGTTACATAATTAGCTTGTACCATATTGTTTATATCCATAAATATGCCTTCATGGATTGCTTGAAATCTGGTTATATACAAGTCATATTTGCTCTGACGTTTTCTTTCATACAAAAAAAAAAAAAAACGGATTCTTTTCTCTTTTATTTGATCACCAGCTGAAAAACTTGTAAACTGTACATTTTATATAGAAAGTACTCTGTAGATTGTAGATCTATAGATCTCTGAAAGCAGCCGTATTCATCAGCGGACTTGTGCCACCCGTCAGAACGGGAGAGGAAAAATTCAGTAGGTTACTGGCACTGAATGATTGGCTCAAATCAGCATGCGCTAACAACAAACTGTATTTAATTAATAATTTTTACATTTTCTGGGAACACAGGCATCTTTCTAAAGCAAATAGATTACGCATCAAGTTTATACATCAAGTTTTAACGGCAGGAACTAATTTATGTAATTAATTGCGTTAATATTTTTCATGTTCTGCACACCACAGTAAAGAATGTTGAAGACTGCATTGTCTGGCTCCAATGTTTACTGCTTAGTTCCAGTGAAGGGGCCAGTGGACGCGAAAAAGATTTCCTTTTTTGGTTCTAGTGAATCAAGAAAACCTGTTTTTCTCCTTCTTTTTGCTTTTTCATTATTGATCAGTGGTTGTTTTAGGGAGCACGCCCCCTAGTGAGCAGTTGTTTTAACTACGTCACATTGTTCAGGCGATTTGGTGTGCTTTAGGTAGGTACAGATTGAATCCAAACCAAACCAAAGTAATGTGTGAAATTTTTCAGATATTCCTGCCAAATCGAACCGAGACCCCGCACTATCTTGGTGTAAATGCCCCCTTTATCTACTTGCATCAGTTCTTGGACAAAAAAGCAATTGAAGTCAGGATGACACAATTTTAAAGAGGTAAGCACAGAAAGGAAATTCTATAGTTTTGCAGTAAAACTCCTTTTTAGTGACAGAGAAGGTGAGACGGTCAAGTAGCACAGCGTCAGAGACTTATTGGCAATTTAGGTTGGATGAAGAGCAGCAAATTAAGGAGCGAAAGCTATTGTCAGAGAGTTCAATATGTTAAGGGGTGTACATCAGACTCTATTAACATTTAGGCGGATCAAGACAGATGGCCACGAAGAGAAAGAGACAGAGGAGTGAGAGATGCACTGAGAGTGATTAAGTACGAATGTTAAACAGAGAGACAGCTAGGAAGAGAACTGGGCAAGTGGAGGGAGTGTGTTTGACAGAAAAAGTGTGTCTAGACTGTTGAGTATGTGTCTCTCTGTGGGAGGCTTTCTGATTGTGATGACTGCAGTAAGGTTACAGGTCTAATTAGCGGAAGAGCTGAACAATGTGGGACCATTACTGTAAAAAATACTTTAGATGAAGTCAGCAAGGTTTGAAAGTTTTCACGTTCTGCCACTTAAGTGTGGATTAACTTATGTCTCTTTTATTATGTTGTGTGTTGCTGTGGTGGTAAATAAAGTAGAATTTAAAGCATTTTACAGAGATGTAAAAGATATTTCCCTTATTAAAGTTCCATGTTGATGCCGATGTGAATAATTTAGTGAAACATCCTTTGAAAGTTTCCTCTAATATAAATATGAGAGATTATTCTCAGCCTCATAAAGGATAAATAAAATAGTAAATGTAACAGACTACTAAATGAAAGAAAAGTTGTTTTATTTTCTTTTTAATTGTTGAACACTGTTCTGTTTTATGTAGGGATGAGAATCAATCTTACGCGTCAGAATTGTACACCTCTGAGGCTACATCCACACAGATAAAGAACTGAGTCTGTTTTTTAAGATTTCTGTTTCAAGAAATGTGTCCACAGAAATTCTCTGAAAACGCTGTATTATGTTTGCCAGTGAGTAGCATTGTAACATTGCCACAGAAATATACACAAAAAAAACAAAAACCAAAAAATAAGATATGGAGCATGAGCACAAACTTGTCATGAAGTAAAAATATTTTAGGTTACTTACAGATTTTACTGTAAAAGCCACATCACACTCAGTAGCTTCTGCTGGAAATGAAAGGATGGTATTTTCAGATTTATTTACTTTGGGACTTTGTTTAAAAAAATTGTGTTTTCAGCCACTCAAAACACTAGTTCATGCGGACAAAACATGTAAAATGTAAAAAAAAAAAACCTTTGATGCTGCCTAATATGCACGTATAAAGTGATAATTTAACAACAAATATGTTAATTAGTATTAAATTAAAAATAAACAATTCCTCTTTTCAGAAGATTGCCTCTATTAGAGAAAATGTGAAATTCTTTAATAACTTCAAGTCTATTAAAGTCATTTGCTTCATCCTTGTGTCTAAGGATATGTTTCCTGGGTCAAAGATTCAAAATAAGATGTGACATCTATCCTGATGATGGAAATGATGGTGATATTAGCTTGAAGTAAACATAACTGTGTTGGCATGGGGTTGGGCTGTTGGGGCTTTTCTCAGATGAGGGATATGGTCTAGTGGAGATCTGCATTCTCTAAAAATAACCAAGAACAAGTTTGAGATCATTTTGAAGAACACATTGAAGTAAAAATAAAATTTGTAGAAACTGTTTTAGTGAGCCTTGTTGGGTTGCTGAGTTTGACTCTTTGACTATAACTGACTTAACTTGACATTTATAGCTGCTATTAAAGACTTCTATATGCGTCATCCTTTACCTCTATTAGGTTTAGTAGCTGCAAAGGAAATATCAATCGATATCATCTTCTACAACTGCTATCCCTCCCCCCCCAAACAACAGTTCAACCATTTCTAGATGTTTGCTGAATACTTTACTGGGAATGTTTGTCCTTAATATGGAAAAAAAAGAAAAAAACCTTCCCAACCATTTATAGTTAAAACAACCCTTTTATTTTATTTTATATTTTTAATTTTATTCACGTGTTTATAATGACTCATTAAGGTGTTTTCATGGTAATAAAAACAATCAGGACACTTTCCTGAATTAAACATAAGGCATCTAAGGTAGGTTTGAGCTTTAAGCAGTGAGCATTTGGTTGAATGACTGGGCCACGACTTTTTCTCACTCACTGAACACAGTTAGTCACACAAGACCACATTAACTGATAAGTTGGAGAGCATATTAACTGATAAGAAGTTTTGGTGCCTCTAGTCAGGGTAGCAGAGTTAAGGTGTGCTTTCAAAAATATTCTACTAGAAGTGGAAAATCACTAAATCTAAAAAGAAACTTGCAGAGTTGTGGAAAATGACAGCAGCAGTTGTTGAAAAACATACTAATGAAACATTAATCTCAGTGTGTGCTACATAACTCAACAAAAACAAGTTCCAATGAAGCAATCCCATCATGCCTTAGGCTGAGTATATTGACAAATCAAAAGCTTTGTAGATGGGAATGTATAGAATAAAAGCATGAAGGAAGGAAAGGCAATAATATATATACATATATATATATATATAAAATCGCTGTTAGCTGAGATTTGATTCGTTTTTTCACAGATTATAAGTGCATTTCATTTTCATGAAAGAGGTTATTTTTTTATCTAAGTTTTGGATTTTAAGTAATTGATCTTGAGATAATTAATTGTTTAACTATTTTTTAAAAAGAGAGATGGGTTTTTAAATATAATGTATCTGTTTTGCAGCAAGTAACTAAATCTAAACAAACTCCATTGTATTTTAAGTGCTTCCCCTACCAAGTAGCCTCACTGTCATGTTTTTCTTTTCACAAAAATAGGTATGATGGTCAAAATATCATTAAAATTGCTAATTTATGTATTACAGTATCTAAATTTTCAGAGGAGGGGCCCTCTTCAGTTTCTTTTCATGGGGCCCAAAATCTCTGGCAGCACCCCTGGTCATCATCACTTAGGCTTTGTGGTTATTTCTCTCTGTAAAACCCCGGTCAGATGAAGATAGCTTCAGTGTGCTGAATTATTGTGACGTTGTTTCTATCTATATATATTCATCTTTTCCAATACATTAAAGTGTTAAGCATTACCATTTTATGAATGGAAATCTTCAGTAAGTCCAACCCCTGAGCCTATATCTAAGTCCTGTATATCTGCCCTCAATTTTCTTTTTTCCTCCTACTCTGTAACCTCACCACTCAATCTGAGACTTTTTTTCTGATTGCCCTCTCAACAAAACCACAGACTTTCCATGCAGACTGAGAGGAGCGACCAATTCCTGCCAAATGAGACAGACACAGCTGCATACCCCTGGCCTGATTTCCCCCCTACACAACTGAGCTAAATTTTGACCGAGGTTATGACCGGTGACAGTAATCATACATCACTTGGTGAATATGAACTGTTTTCAGGCAAGCTTGAACAGGGTCGTGAGGTCACTGGAGAGAGATTTAATGAATGCCAAATTATCCTCTCTTCCACTGTTGCCCTTAGGGAGGCTGACAGTGCCCTACGTTAACAAAAAGATACACACTTTCATGCAGACACAAATGATAACTGTGTCTGGTCCTCATTGTCCGCTCTACTCTTTGCCCTGGGGCTGCAAACCTAGTGCATGGGGTGTTTATGCTGTGTTTCCAGTCTTGTCTGCATGCACGTACGGTTCTAGTTTGGGAAAGATAGGGCAGGTACAAGTGCTGTTCTACCTCATTATAAAACAAACTGGGGAGTGGATTGAATAATACAGAATAATCTGGTGTAATATATGGCAGCTGAGGGATGATGGGTGGAGCTCATCCTGGTCTAGTAAGATTAAAAAACTGCTTTAAACTGCTATAGCTTGTCAAGTAAAAGCTAATGAGAATTAGCTGGGAAGTGATGCTTTTTCAAATAAACCAGATCTCATGTTTTTTTTTTACATTCTAAATTTATTATGAATGAAAGAGACCAACTGCAGGGCTGATTGGAGAGACCATGACTCAATCCAATATGCGCATATGCTGATGATGTAACATGATGTGTGTATAGCTCAGGGAATGAAAGTTTGTCTGGGCTCTCTCAGCATATTTGATATTCACCTATTATTTCATCATTTTATGTTTGAGCAGATTTCAGAGGCAGCAGATTAAATTTCCCATACTTCACTAAAAGCGACAAAATGTTTCTATTTGTGTTCCTGCCTTTTCTTGTGGGCCAGCAAACAGTAGCATTTTTTTTTACTTTTTGACTTCTAAAGCTGCTTGTATAAAAAAAATACATCTGGAGTTTATTTGATCATGTCAAAATGTTATGCAGTTTCTTCAGATATTTTATTACTTTTCTTGGAAACCATGTGTTCTTTACCATGTTTGACCCACTTAGACATTATTATAGACAAATAACGGTTTAATGTAAGCAGACGTTTTGGAAAGAAATGACAGAAAAACATTGGATTCTATCCCTCTGAGAGGGAGTGTAAATTAAGGACTAGTGTGGACATATAATTGGTATTCATCTGCGCTGTCAGAGCTGCTGATTCATAATGATGCAGGCTGGAGGCCAGAACTTGTTCATGTTTTGATTCAGAGTTGAACAATATTCGCAACATATGAAAAATAGTGATTAGCCACCACAAACTGGCTGTCATTTCATAAGAATGATGATTAAGAGCTACAAACTGAGGGACTCGCTGTTACTTATTAGGCCAGGAGATAAGTCACTGTGTAAGAGTCTTAATATTTCAAAAAAACTCTTTTTTTTCCTCATTAAATCTTGGGCTTGTGCTCTAAGTTGGTTTCTGCGGTGCACTCTGAAGAGAATGGATCAACAGGAAGAGGAAACCTCTCTCTCCAGCTCAGCTCTTGTAACCTTTTTACAAAATCTCAGCACTTGAATCCCTCTTCTACAGCTTTATGTTTCATCTTTTAGGCAAAGCATTATAAAAAATTACTATTAAGAAGTGTTAATATTTGGTTCAAATGTCTCCATAGCATACAAACGTTGCTCTTGTTTACCAACAAAACCTCCAAGGGAACACACATTACAGTTAAAATAGCTTTTGCAAAAATGTGGTGTGATAAGGTGATGCTGTTTTGTAAAATGACATTAACCACCTAATGACATTTTAAAATAATTTTCTCTCCATGAGATTTTCATGTTGTCTTTAAGCTACAGCCTTTTATGTTCTAATATTTAGAATATATTCAACACATTTCAAATATCCTCCAAATACATCTTAATGAATATACCACTTTCCAAATCTCCTTATATCTTATTTTCTCATTTTTATAATAGGAAACAGGACAACAGATCTATTTTCTAAAAAGGGTGATTTGTGTTTGTGCATGTGAATATTTGTGAGTTGATGCTACATCACAGGACGATAAACTAAGGCTCTGTCTGTAAATATTATAAAATGTGTGTGTTGTGAAATAAAAAATATCATCACATTATATTTTGTATTCTTCCTTTGGTTATTTTATATAGTACAAACTTCGTTCTGAGTTGACAACAGTAATGGATGAAAGCTTAACTTTCACTTAAGTTCCCATGGTCCTTTATTCTATTAATGTTCATAGACTAAATAAAAAGTTCAAAATATCTCTTTCCCAAAACTGATTGTTTCATCCCAACATGAGAATACTTGACCAAACCACTGATCTCAGTGTGTTGAACTGATTGGATTCTACCTTTCACTTTAAGCTTGAGTTTTGCTTCGCATGAAACCGACTCACATCAAGTCTTGAAGGCACAGACAGCAACTAAAATTTCACTGATTAGTGAAAAACAGCATTGCAAGCTGCTTTAAATGCATCTTGCCTCTCAGACTGGGTGGCTGGCTGAATATTTCTTCCTGTGCAGAGAATAATTTTAGTAATTGAGTTGAATGTTTGATTTGCATCAATGAGAAAAAAGTCTTTAGGCTATAGTTTAAATCTTACAATCTCTTTTAGCCAAACTGATACCAGGAGCTTGTGTGGGGGAGACAGATTCTGTATTAAAATGCATGTCAAAATGTTCTGGAGCAGAACTAAACTGTCTTTTGAGAGACATCTAATCAATTTTAGACTGCAAAGAATGTTAACTTTTCTTAAGTTTTCATTCTTTACATGCCTGAGAGATCTAAAGAACAAAATTCTTAAAAAAAAAAAAGAAGCTATTTCTACATAAAACCACGTGACATGTAAACTACTGTTTTTGGACTAAACATCAGAAAGAATTTTCCAAAAATGTTTTATGGTATGGCTGCAACATCCCACAACATCAAATATGAATTACTTTTAATTCGGTCTGGGTTCTCTAGTTTAATAATAAAAAAGCTAATTTTATCTTTTTGTTACAGCAATCCAGTTAATCATAAAACAAATCAAATCCCTCATTTCTTCTTTGCACATGTCATCATGAGAAAAGTATCTTGAACCATTACACCAAAATATACAGCTAGAAGGCAAAAGGGACAGCAGAGGAAATAGGACAGTAAAGCTGAATCCAAATGTTTTGTCAATTTCTTACAGCAGTTTTCTCCATTACTCTGAAGATAATTCTCCTATGTCATAGAAATGATCAAAATAAATAAAAAAAAAAGACTCAGTCCACATGAAAAACACAAATAAAGTGCTGTCAAGCACATGTCAAACAATCTACCACCCTCTTTCATTTTGTTTTATGTCTGACCAAACCACCTACTTTTGGGGCAACCGAGGTTTAGACCTTTGAGAGGTGTCTAGTGACCAAAAGTTTGAAAAGTTCATTTTTCTAGGGAAAAAATGGGCTAGACTAGTGAGAAACTAGACCAAACAGAACTCATTCGACTCACTGTTGACACCACCACCTATAAGCTGTCAATACAGAAATAATGGAGCTTCTGAAATTTTTGACCCTGGTCAAAGTCTTCAAAAAAAGTCTTTCAGTCTTCCAAAACTCTTTTTTGTGTGTGAAATAAATGTAAAAGCTCATAGAAAAGTCGTGGGTTTTTGGGGGGAGCATCAACTTGAATTTTGAATTTACAGTTGTACAAATGGAGGAAATGAAAGATTCTGATTAAATATTCTTACCCCCACCAGAAGTGGTAAATCAACAATGATGATGATTAAACAGCAGCCTCTGTTACAGACTGCAAGGTCCCACAAGTTTCACGAGTCCAAAACCTGAACATCACAGAGCAACAATGTATGTATAGCATACCCCTTTCACCCTGGCTGGGCACCAACTCAGTGCCAGCTCCCAAACCAAATGTTGGTCCAGCCGTCACCATTAGACAAAAAAGTTGTTTCACTTTTCACACAAGTGTGTATTACACTATAAAACAAAAAAAACAAAACAAAACAAATGGGACAAAGGAATAACATAGGAGTAAAAAAAAAAGACTTGGACAAAAGAGGAGCTGGACGTGGTCTTACATGTATATCTTTCCAGCTGCAGGACCGCCACTGTAAAAGATGACCAAGTGCTTCCCCTGCCAGGGTCCTTCATAGATACAGATAGGCTGCCTACTACAATTTACATTTCTAATAACAAAAAATTACATTTAAAAAAAAAATTATATTTCATAAGGAACATTTGCAAATCTGAAAACAAATTTATATTTTAACGATGTTGCATCAATAAAGTTTTACCAAGGTTATGTAATGAATTGTTATTTTTCTTTACAAATAAATCAAGAAGTATTTTATGTTCATCTAATTTGTTTTGGTTTTCTTCATTTGATTTAAAGATGTATAAAATTCTAATGTTTCTAGTCATATAGCAACTGAACATTTATTCTATATACATGATTTTATGGTCTCTGTTTAGTCAGCCGATTCATCTGCAGACACCACCCCCCACAACACATAAACATAAGGCGGTCTGTTACTGTGTTTTCAGGTAGAACAGGCAGCATAGTAGCAAACTGTGGTTGTAAATAAACTTGTAGGTAAGAGCTATTTAACATGACAGCAGGCCTCAGAGAATAAACTGTCTGTCTACGTATATGCATGCCTGAAAAACTGGGAGTAGATGTTTCCACGAGATAAGAGTACAAGAAAAACGGCTGTGTACATTAAGAAGAAAATATTTATATCTGAGAGGATGGTGAGGTGTGTGGTGAGGATGTGTGGTTGAAACCATCTTGAGGCAATTTACCTCCAGAGAACTCTTTGCATTGCACATATCATTAAAATCTGTGCGTGGTTGAGGTCTTCAAAGCACTCTTTCTGGTTAATGACTGTTCACTTCAAAGCTGTACACAGACAAACACACATGTCCACATCTGTGTTATATACTATTTGATCACGAACTGGACCTTCATACACAAGTATTGCCCCTTTTGTTCCCTGTTTTACTTCCATTGTTCCTTACGTTTCCTTTTTGCTCCCATTACCTAACGCTGACTAGGGTTAGGAGTTAAAAATACAGGGTTAGATTTCAAAATATTACGGTTCCATGTTCCAAATACATCGTTAGAGGAGGAAAAAATAACTACCATGAAAACTAGCTAAGCTGATGCTAAACAGTGGTGTCAAGCAACTCTAGGAGATGGAAAAATGTCTCTGCAGCAGCAATAATGTTCCTTTAAACTCCACCACAAGCTCTTGGAAGAACTAAAAAGAATTGAAAAATATTTTAACAATCCCAAAGGAAATTATATTATTGCACAGACATGAATGAAT
Organism: Melanotaenia duboulayi; assembly: GCA_026261665.1. NCBI lineage: Eukaryota > Metazoa > Chordata > Actinopteri > Atheriniformes > Melanotaeniidae > Melanotaenia > Melanotaenia duboulayi. The sequence goes on along the minus strand of CM047990.1, from coordinate 26,438,657 downwards.
G
>CM047990.1:26422874-26437458 GCA_026261665.1 Melanotaenia duboulayi | reverse complement strand
TTACATACATAAATAGGTATATCCATTTTGAATGTCACTGCCTACATACTCCGATGCATCCTTTACTTCTGTATGGTTGTTAGGCAATACATCTGCTAGAGGACAGTACAGACTTCACATTTCATCTCCGAGTTTCAACATCAATTTCAGACAATAGCAAACATTGTAATGATGGAGGAGATTATGATCATGTACATTCTAAGAAAGAGGCATTAGAAAAAGAAAAAGCAGTGCAGTAGACGGCGGGGTCTGTGGGGCCATTAAATATGTTGCACCTTCTTCTTCTTCTTTGATCCTTTCGCTGTTGTCTGTCAGCTGTACTGCTCAACACTGCCTCTGCAGTGTCTGGTTGTACTGCTCTGTTTGCTTTCTGGCTATGCATCTTTAACCTCTCTGAAAATGGACCAGAATGTGCATGTAAAAGATGCAGAAGACTGACAGGAAGCTTCGTCTGCATGTATTTGTTGCAAAGCATAAATGAAAGTTTAAGAAACAGACCAAGACAGCAGCAGATGTTACAAGACTGCTGAATACACAGTTTAGTGTGGATGGACACATACATACTGACACACTCAGTGAAAGAAAAGCCATTAGTCCTAAGAAGGAATAAAGCAGATGTACAAGTAAACACAGTTGTGTTTATGTGAGCTTATGTCTGAAGTTTAAAGTGTCAACAGACTTTCTGAGAAACAGAGATTTGGGCACAAAATGTCATTATTGCATGGAAAAAAGAGAAGACAGTATCAAAGATTAGAAAAGTATTTTTTTTAGACATCCTATATTCTATGTCTTACTTATGGCCTGAGGGTAGACGCCTTTTCTCACTCTGTGTTTTTCTCCCACACACACTCTTTGAAACACACTTACTGACATTGGTGCTCCCCTTCTCTCAGTCATTGTAGTGGTATGAATTATTAACTAATTGTCCTGGTTATTAGTGGTATGTGATGCAGCATGTGTTGAGCTTATTGTCTGGCTAATGTAACTGCTTCAAAGAGGTCTTGAAATTCAATAATGAGCTTAGAATCCCTTTGTAGCTTCTCAATTTGGTAATATCAATCTCCAGACTACTAAAAATCATGCTTTCATGTAGACAAAGACAACCCTTCATAAGAAAAAAAAAAAAGGAAATTAAATGGTGGTTGCTTGCATTAGATGAAAAAGGGAGGAAGTTGCAAAAGGACTAAAGATGAAATGAAAAAGTGACACAAAAACATATGATATTGGATCTGTATCAGCTGGAATAATTGCATTCATACTTCTTTTAAGTAAAACTGGATACAAAAAATGTTTGAGTTCATTTGATTTCATTTGTTAAGCCCCTGATTGTCTCTGTGTGCAAAGTACTCTTTTGAATAAGCAGCATCACCTTTTCCCTGGTGCAGTCATTCTCTTGTAGTTTTCAAATCATGCAGAAAGGTGCAGGCTCATTTAAATATGATTCGGATATTCGGGAGGAGTCGGGTACTCCAACACATGCACTCTATTCCACTTTGATCGGGATGTATAAAGGAAATGTGCTTAGATTCATGTGTATACAAAGATTTATACATCTGGATTTTTTTGTGCTTTTGACATCTTCTGGATTTGAGCATACACCATGTTTCAGTGGGAAATCCACACAAGTCTTTGTACATGAGGTCCCAGGACTGAGAAACGCTGCCATAAACCATCAAGTGTGCAGGCAGGCTATTCCATACACTTCATTCCCAAATTATATAGAATGTCTCTGATACACACCCCACTATGGGGGCAAGCTTTCTCATTCTGGTGTGCCCCAGACTGTGGAGATCACAACTGCTTGCAGAATCTCATCTCCATATCTCTCTCTGCATAGAGATTGCCTCCAATGATGACAAGCCTTGTTTTTCCAGTGAGGAAGATATTGTCCCACACCATGACACTGCTCCACCATAAACACAGTCAGGCTAATGCTCTTTGCGTCTTAAGAAATAGCCCCTAATATATCCATAACATGTTCTGTGCTTGAAGTATTTGATACAAATGTGAATTTGTGTGAATGAGTTCATGATCTTATGTTTCAGGAATTTAGGAAATTCTTTAGAATGTTATATGTACAGTCATTGCCGTTAAAGCATTTGCCTCCTTAACAGTGATGACCTTTTGCCAGTTAATATATCTAGTTGTGAAATGTTCCATCAGCCTTTCTTTCTTTACCATTTTACTGTATCTTAACCCTTTGTTGCCCAAACTAAATGATGTGCATAGATTTAGATCATTCAAGACACGGCATGTTTTCTTTCTTTTTAAAAAAAAACAACAATTTGTCTCAAATACTTCAAGCACAGAACATGTTATTGATATATTAGGAGCCTTTTCTTACCTACGATATCATTTATATTATCCAAATGCATGATGGAGCCTTTTTTTATTTTTGACTGTTTCAGCAGCTTAACATGAACTCCGACCACTATAGTCCCACTGTGTGAAGCCAAAAGGCTGTACACTACTTACGTCGCACAACACCCTCTTCCATTGGGGAAACATTTTAGCTAATTATGTCTCGTCTTGTCCTATCTCCTCCAGCACATGACCCCATGGAGACCTTTGTCAAAGACGTTCCTGATCCTCAGGACGTTTCTCAGATAAGTTTAGAGAAGCTGTTTCACTCAATGCAAGAACCACTAGGTGTGACTTGATTGTTATTTTACACAAGGTAACTGGTTAGCTGACATGATCAAGACAAAGGCCAGTTATGGTAAAAAGAAAAATATTTTTTTTTTATGTTAAGACCAACCAGCCTCAAACATGATCCACGCATCCTATCAATGAAATAAAAATTGTTAGATATTAAGGAGAATTAAAAATGGATACGTAATTTGTAGTGCTGTTTCATCCATAATAAACACGTTTTTCTCTCTCAGTAAAATGTCTTACACAGCTGCATGGTCGTGATTAGTCTCATCCTATAATATCGCCACACTGTTTTTGGACAAACAGCAATCAAAACATTCAGGCACTGTGCCTATAAAAACAACATGTGTTTATCAGTATGAGCATAATGTGTTCTGTTCAGTGACCATTTCATGTTTTCTGTGGGACTGGACTGGCTCAACCGACTGATGCAAAGAACTGGAAAAATTCTCTAGCATAAAACCTTCAATTATTAATTGCAAGATCAAGAAACACTCTTGTCTGTAACAGATGCTGCTGTTTAATCATTATCATTGTTGATTTACCACTCCTGGTGGGGGTAAGAATCCTTAATCAAAACCTTTCATTTCCTCCATTTGTACAACTGTTAGATGTAAATTTAAAATTCAAGTTGATGCTCCCCACAAAAATCCAGAGACTTTTCTATTAGCTTTTACCTTTAATTCACACACAAAAGGTTTCATTTTGTAGGTGGTGGCGTCAGCAATGAGTTTATTGTTTTAATTTATTGTCATAATCTCTGTCATGCAGTGGTTTAGGTACAGTTAGAGGTGCCTAACTTTTTTTTTTTTTTTTTTTTTTCCACTCATGTTGGTTGCTGACATACTAAATTTTACACAATGCTTTCAATAAAATTTTANCTTTTTTTTTTCACTCATGTTGGTTGCTGACATACTAATTTTTACACAATGCTTTCAATAAAATTTTAGTAGAGGTCAGGCACAAGGAGCACACCCCCAATCACCATCCCCATAGCCTAATTTTAAAGGATTTCTGGTGAAAACTACATAAAGTTAAGAGAAAATGTCAAAGTTACAGACTTGGTGGTCTTTTGTGCAACTTTTTATCTTCAGGAGGAAGGGCAGTCATCTTCCAATCGGCAGGTTGATGGATCAGTTCCAGGCTTTCCATGACTACACGTCAAAGTGTCCTTGAGCAAGACACTTGACCAGCCCCACGTTGCTTCCCGATGTGTCTATCGGGGTATGAGTGTGTGTGTGAATGGCTGAATGTGGCAGGTAGTGTAAAGTGCTTTGAGTGGTCAAGCTGACTTGAAAAGCGCTATGTAAGTACAAGTCCATTTACTATTTAAAGTACCCTAAACTAAGATTTTAAAGAAATAAAACAAAAAGGAAAATTCCAATACTGCAAGCTTTATTTCCTATGTCTGAAATAAAAGTCATTATTGAAACTTCACTAAAACAATAGTCACGTTTTAGCTTGACTGCATCTATATTTGTGCTGTCATTTAATAATGTATTCCTGCATCATAACATCTGCTCTACTTTTTCCAAGTTTTTCTACAATACTTAGTACAGATGATGCTACTTCTTGTTCCTAATTCCTAGAGAATTTTCACATGAATGAACTTCTCTAATGTAGACTTGCTGTGAATTGTTTCCCTTGGCTTTGTCTTTAAACTGTTCTATCATGTCATTACAAACATTTTAGCAGAGTATTTTGCCAGTCTTTATGAAGAACCAGGTTTCTATCCAACATTCCTTCACAGTCCAATTGATTCTTTCTTTGAGCTGACTGCATAAAAAACGTTACTTCTTGCTCTATACCCTCTCTGTTCTTTCCACATTCCCTTCTTCTCATTCTGCCAGAGTTTTCATGCATAACAATGAGAGACCACTTCTCTCTTCCCACCACTAACCCCTTTCTAAAATGTATTCAGACTATTTTTTTCTTCTTCCTGGCTTCTCATTCACCAAATCCCCACACTGTAAGGGCATTAAAATATTCGAAGCAACAGGGAGAGGGAAGATAGCAAGGGAGAGAGGGTGAGTGAAAGACAGAAAAGGGATGACACAAGAGTCCATGTTTATGAGTGTGTGCAAAAGACAGGGGAGATGTTAGAGAGTGAAAGGAAGAGGAAAAAGAGACAGTGTGTGTCTGAAACGATGTGCCAGAGACACAGGATGCTCGAGATGAGGAGGCAGAGGGGGGAGAGGTAGAGAGGAGACTCAAACCGAGCTCAGTCCTACCTCGCTAGCTTGTTAATCTCCCTGGACTTGACATTTGAAAACTTCCACCCTCACTCCTCCTCATCACCCCTTATTTCCCAACACCCCATACTCCCAGCGCAGTGATCTGTGTAAATCCAGAGCTACCACTGAATAAATGAAAATTCTCCTTGGCTTAAAATCCCTTCTGAAACTTGCTAGGACAACAATTTCCCAGTGGTGAAATTCACCTTGAACAACTCTGGTTTGCATAGAGATAAGACTGTTAGGAAGCAAATTATGGACAATGACATGCTAGTAATTTTTGTACATGAGCACTACTGCCATGAAGCCAAAAGTGCCTTGGAAATACATTTATATAGCAGATTCTAGTTGTATGTAATTTATGTAGCGGGGCAGGAAGTATGTGTACCAGATGGGAATGTCCATGGAAGTTTAATGCAGAATATCAGAGTTCACTGACCAAAACTTAACTTTATTTTGTCACTTCAGTGTTTATTTTCACTTAGATTCAACATCTGACCTCATCATTCTCATGTATTGTGAAACCCCTTTTTGTAAAGCTACATTCAACTTAATCCCCCGATTCTATCCAGTCACGGCCTTCTAATATTACTGTGTTCAGTTTAGCATTGCCTTGCTGACATAAACAAGACCTTCGGTCTGCAAGGCTCAAATTACACACGTGTTAGTGGGAAGCCTTATTTTTGGGAATGCATTGCAACTTTGCAAGTCAAGTGCATGTGCACACACACACACACACACACACACACACATATTATATACATATATATATATATATATACTACATGCAGCTGATACAGTAGATACAGCTCATATAATGATGGAAAGTTATTTTAACAGCCACAAAGTACACAGCCTCCTGTGTACTTTATTTCATTAGTCACATTGTAGGGTGGTAAGTGGTGCCTACCTTTTTAAGTCATAAATCAAGCCTCAGGTCTCAAATGAATGGACAAAGACAAAATTATGCTACAATATTTTATTGGCAAGTGGTAGAACGATACCACCAAGAAATCTTTTTTCCTTCTTTCCCCTGAATATAAAGTTTGAAAAGCTTTTCTAAGGCTCTGTGAATGCACCACAGTGAATGAAATCACAGGGTTATTAAAATGAAGAGTTTCCCTTGTGCATTTGCATGTTATCCTCCTCATCTACGTGGAATTTTAAGCAATATACTATATAGATGTATTTAAAGTCAATCTGTACACTTCCAATACAGTTTAAAACTACTTATGAGCCTCACATATATCCTTGTTCCAATCCAACATGTCAGACTGAACCTGTTCGTCTTTTCAGTTTTACTGGAGTAAGACGTCTATTGAACCCAAGAGCACTCATTCCACCTTCAGTCACATCTGCTTTCAAGAGAGACCGTATTTAAGTAGCATACATCATCTGATACCTGAAAGTGGGAATTATGTTCTAGGGCAATATACCTTTTTGAATTCAGCTTTAATAACATTTTTGTCAGTGACAGCTTTCTATAAATTTGATGTTTTAATTGCTTCTCTGTGGATTTACTAAAGCTACTCTCATCATCTTCCAGCCTAAAGAAAAGTCTGATGACGCTTGCACAATGGCAGTGAATGAGTACTTGTTAGAATCTAAGAAAATATTATTTCTAGATTAATTATGGTACGATTATGGTAAGATTGCAGGAAAATACGTTTTAGATATGAAAGAAAACATTAACTTCTTAAGCTTTTGCATAATCCTGAAGCCAGATACATAAAAAGATACATGCACTGGAAGATTTCAGCCTCACACAAATATGGCAGCTGTCGGCTAAACTCACAGACTAAAAGAAGAAATCCACCTGATCAAAGTAATTACTCCTCCTGATCATACAAAGTGTTCAGCGGTTATATATTTTCTTATTGAAAGGCAGACTGAATGATGCAACACTGATGGTCTGGCTTTGTCTGGAGATCATAAAATATTTTTATATGTCTCTACTGAAGACAATATTGGTTTTCTGTGCCAATACAAATACAATATTGGTATACAAAATTGAGAATGTGAACTTTATCCAGAACTCTTCCCATATAAAATGCATTTTCAAGCTATACCATAAGTCATCTGTGGAGGGAAAGCATGAAGGCTGTGTGTGTGAGTGGAATTTCTGATCAGAAGCCAGCTGTAGATTCAATCAGCTCAAAGCTGTGATGTGTTATAAGAAGTGGCAAGTCCAACTGAATTGATTTCAAAGGTTGAATCTTTGCGTGTGTGTGTGTATGTGGGTGTGTGTTTGTGGCATCTTTAGCTAGAAAGGTCCAGGTTACATAAAGCAGGATAATGATAGGTGTAATGGTGGCTGATTAAATGTACAATACATACTGATTGCAATCATGTGACCTCACACTGTCACAGCATACACATCTCTCAGACACATGAGCACATTTACCAGATGAGGGATTCTTGGTATGCAAGAGGCAATTATATTGTTTTAGAATAATTTACAGGAAAAAGGTCAGAGTTGAAAATATTTAGAGTGGTCGCACTGTGTCTAGAGAGTATGTAATCTCTGGAAACTATAAATAAACTAAATTTAACTAAATAAATACTTAAATAATAGTTCAAAAAAGCAAAATCATAAATTAGAGATTATGATCATGATCAATGAAAATGTCTCTATGTCTTCTATAAAATGCCATGTTCGTCATAACTATACTAATAATAAACTTTATTTGCAGACACAGACCAATGCTGTCTTAGTTTAGAAGTGAATCAACAGCAGCTTTTCAGAGGGCTAACTAGGGCTTCTATAATGTGGTTTTCTGACTTATCTTTCTGCCTTAAGAGTGCCTCAATAGTTGGCACCCTTGTGGCCACAAACAACCGACTGGTACTATGCCACCTAGGGACACCAAGTAGCAACCTCAATGCTTCACTGTAGGCGACCTTGAGCGTCTGCATACTTATTTTCCTGTCATTTTACCATAGTTGACCAGTATAAAAGGGTGTGACATAGGTTCTGAACAGGAAGCACTTCACAGAATCAGTGCACAGAAAATCTCCTTATCAGCGTGTTAGCTTGAGCATAAACTTTACAGCGCTGTCTGTGGATGTCTTTGTCGTCCCTCCAGTCGTCAGATATGACATGAGTACATAATATTGAGACTTCCTTGTCATTATTCTAATGTTTGGTGCCATCCAAAGACATTTCACGGGATCAAGGTCTGGACCTTGTCTAGTTAGACATACAGAACACATTTGCCTGATATTTTTCCTCTTTATCTTCTTGTCTATCTTCATCCAAGGCACAAGGATGAGCTTCTAGGCCACCCTGATGAATCTGGTGTTGACATATGAAGGAAGTTTGCTCATCAGTTCAATGACTAGATTAGGGGTGTCCAAAGTCAGTCCTTGATTCCTGCTGTCCTGCAGGTTTTTAATGTGTTCTTGCTTCACCACACCTGACTCAAAATTAAAGTGTCCAACTGCCTATGACGTTCTGCACAATGACTTATTAATTTGAGTTAGATGTGTTGGAGCAGGGATACATTAAAAACCTGCAGGATTTTGGCCCTTGAGGACTGGAGCTGGACACCCACAAGGTTGTTTGGAGACCTAGTCACATTTTGTTTTTATTTTTTTAGACAATAAGATAAAACAATCTCAATTCCATCACAACACATCTCTGTTTATTTTGACTTTCTCCATGAGCAAACATTACTCTGAATTAAAAATCTTTGTTTAAGATAAGATAATACATGTATTTGGTTACAATTAGACAATAAAGTAAATCCATTTAGGTTATGGAAACATCATTGTCAACCGTTGAAATATATAATATATTCAGTTTTAGAAAGCCTTCCCCATGCTTCCCGTACTGCCATGAAAACTAATATTTTGAAGTGACAAACTCTGGAAACCCTTCATGCCCAAAACTGATGCTTTGAGGGAACCCTCTAAATTAAACAAAAAAGATAAAAAAAAAAAGGAATTATCAAAAAACTCCAGAACATATATGCATCAAGACTGCTGTAATATGGGCCATTTTAGATTTTTTTTTTTATTATTTATTTATTTTTAAATAAAATTAGAAGTAAATGACAGAAGACGGAAATAACATCCAGACATGTTAATGTTATTTCTGTTAGAAAGGAAAATATTGCACAAATAAAAGTTAAATGCACCACTGTACACATTTTGGTGCACCCATAGGTGTTCATGCTAAAGTCTTAATTACTAAAAAAGCCATCACCAAGATATCAAACTGATTACACTGCCTGGCACCCAGTGTGTGTCTGCCTGTCTGTCTCAGTCTGTATATTCCTTTTATCTGTAGCAGCTGGATGCCAGCTGTCAGTCATTCAGATAACTGGCCTGGCCACAAACACACACAGGACCACCCAGGGCTAATCTGTGTGTGTGTGTGTGAGAGAGAGAGAGAGAGGGTGAGAGGGAGAAAAGCCAGTTGTTTTCCATCCAGCAGAAGTCACTGGCCCTCACCCTGAGCCATCCATCACTGGACAGATAAAGATAGAGATCTGGCCAAACATATAAAGAGACAGAGAGAGTCAAGGGCTACTAAATGCTTGGACAGAGGGAGACAGTAAAAGAGGAGAGAAAGTATGAGAAAGAGACACAAAGCTAAACAGTGAGTGAAGCAACACAATGGTTTAACAGAGGAAAAGCATAAAAAAAGGAGATTGGGAAAGGCAGAAACTGTGTGTTTATACTGTCCTCCTTCAATAAGGGACACGCATTCCTCCCCATGATTTACTGGTTGTAACTGAGCATCAACTGTTTTATTATAAAGAAGTCAAATAACAAGATTCCTTTCGAGGTCTGCAGTAAATCTCCTCTCATTTGAGTACTTTGCTCCAGCTGGTGACTACAGAAAAACAACGAAGTTGTAGAAAGAAAAAGTGTAAATATTTGAATATAACTATTCAAATAAAGTTAATTAAAAGGTTCATTCACATTAAAGTCTTTCAAAAATCAAGGATGTATATACCTGGGCTTTTTTTTAAGAACAAACTGATGTAAAAATACAAACAAAACAAAACAAACCAAGTAATAAACAACCTGATCTCACACAAAACTTAGCGTTAGGCAGGATGGTCATGTCCAAGGTGAAACTGAGTGACCAGTAAACAAGCATGCCACCATGGAGCCACTGGGTTCTGTTGACTAAAATATGACCTTCCATTTCCCCAGTGTTATCCAAGTGGACTCCCTGGGACTTTGGATTAACCCTTAAAACTTGCAACATTCCTTGAGCCCCTGAGCGCTATCACTTATATTGTCAACAATTTCTCAGGAACGGTAGTGTGTAGCTCTGTGGGGTAAATCGTGATGGATAGCTTACCCTTCAGGTGATCTACAGAGGTTTTCCAGGCGTTTATGTCCCACCCAAGAGGTTAGCAATCCAGCCACAAAATGTAGTGTTTATCGGATGAGACTCTTTATGGAAGAGTCACATTTTTGTATGAGGAAAAAAAGATATTGCTATTATACAGCTAAGAAACCTCTATTTTGACCCAGAAATTATTATGTCAAACGTTATACCAATCAGCAGACTTAAATTGACAGTAAGTCCAATCAGGAGAAGCCAAAGATCGACAAGTGGTAAGAAAGTTCTATACCTGGCTGAAAAAAACTAATATCATGGTCCTTTATGACCGAAATAAAGCAAAAAAAGATGTTTTTGATGCTCAGTAGCCCAAAAACAAGTTGAGCTGGAAACGGTTTGGTGAGGATTGGTAGATAAAATAATAATAATAATAATAATAAAATCTGGAGAAAAAATTGCAAATGTGTAAATAGCTTCTGCTGTGTGTTTGTTTCAATGCCAATATGTTATTTTTTTTTAAAGTGAAGAGTTGAGAATGATAAGAAAAGGCTTGGTTGCTGCTGATCTGTGTTTTGTTTTACTGTTAACAAAAGCACAACCGGAGATAAACATCAGAAGATAAACATCAGGCTTGATGCTTATTGTTATTGTGTATTTTGGTTTGTGATGTGTTCAACGTGCTGATGAAATGTGGTGGAAGTTTCAACATTCGAAGTTATTATGGACAAAAAGGTTAGGAGTAGAAAATAATAAAACCCTTTATTAACTTGGAAAACTTTAACTTTGTGTGTTAAAAGTTATTAAATAAAGCTTTAGTTTGAAATAGAAATAAATAAACCGTTGGTGACTGACAGTTGGTCAAGGCCTGAAGTTTAAAAAAAAATAACATTTCACACAATTTATCTCCAATCTACCCTGAAAAACACACAGACAAAACAAAACATAATTCACTGTAGTCAGTTTACACAGAAACACACGTGTGAGTGGGATTATATGATTGATCACAACTGCTCAGAAAATGAACTCAAAGCTTCTCAAAGTGACCTCAAATGTATGAGACATACACATCGTGTTTTCACAACCTCTATCACGCCTCATGAAGCTTGAAAATATGATCAACTTCTGATTCGATTTTCCAATTGACACTCATTCAGTTCTGGCATTTTTGCTGTAGCAGTTTCTGCCTGACATTTTCTCCCAGTCGCTGGCTGCAGAGGGAGGAATGAATGCTAATCATTTCTAGGCTGTGCTGGGATAGTCTGTGTCTTGCAGAAAAAGTCGACACAAAGATGAATTTTAATGTTGAAAATGTCCAATATTGGCTGACTCTTCCCTGCAAGCAGCATGCTTTTCACTATTTATAGGTAATGTTACTTTGAGGGTCTGTGCTTTTCTACACAGAGGAGAGCTTTAATGATTTTACATTGTCCTGTCATCTGATCAGTGGCCTGTAGCAGCCTCATGTAGCCATTTTTATTTATTTACTTATTTGTGCCTATGTGAGTGTCTGTGGGCGAGAACGTGTGTGACGTCTTATGAGGATCTACATGGCAGCTTCATAACTCAGCCAATTCCACAGTGGGTGGTTGTGTTGTGCTATTGTGTTACAAACATGACAAATCACCAACTCGCTGCACGCTAATTGTCCCTTGAGCCTGGCATACAAGTGCTTGTTGTGAGCTAATTGTCACCCAAAGGGAATGGGCAAATGCACTGAAGTGAGTTTGAACAATATGCACCCGTTTGAAACCCTGTTATTAAAAGCAATTTCATAATAAATAACAGATCACCTGAAAATTTTTAATCCACGAGGGATCTCAGATTGTTAAAAGCTCTTGATGTATAATATTTGCTTTGGATGTACTCACCCTCGCAAATTAATTGAAGATGAGGTCAACTGAACGCTTGCATCTAATTCTCACTCATTCCTGCCATCTAAAATGACAATTAAGTGGTACCCATTGGGAGCCGCCTCTTGGGGAAAAAGAAGCAGTTGACTTAAATACGAAAACCAAAAACAAATACATCTTGTCCTTAATATGCTGGATGCATGCATAATTCTGCCTCTTCACTCTTGGTTAACTTCACAAATAGACATTTTGCATGTGTGTAAAGCAAAAAAATATTGTATTTAAATTTAAAATGTGGGTTCGAGTCCACACCACAGCAAATCCTTTGAAGATTTCCTGTTTTATTGTTTTTACTGACCTATATTTTCCTCTATGGTGGCATGCCGGTAGTAACTGCTGCTCATGTGGGACCCAAAACTAAACAAATGACTCAACCAAGCATCACTGGAGCAATCGCTTGCTGCACTCCATATGACAGGAAGAGTAAATGGTGGAAACTTGACCTGAGCCTCAACATTCCCATTAGAGAACTTTTTTATTTTTTTTTTAGGACAACCTTGCTTGCGATGTGTGAAGCATGCTGAGAAAAACTAGCAGCTAGCATGTTGTCGGTTCAGTTTTTTAACCTCAAGCATGAACGTTTGGCCAACTGGAACTGTGAGGATGGTTAATAATGCAGTACATAGACAACAGCTGACAGCTACACTTTCTTTTCCAAGGATCACACAGGCAAAGATACTAACAGTGGGAGATTCTCCAGAAGAGGACCAACAAGAAAATATAACGGCCAGCAGAGAAGAATTTAAATGCAGCTTCATGATGCCATGAATATGCTTATTACTACATGAAGTCATCACGTAACATTTAGCAATGTTTTTAGAGAACATGAACTGGAAGCAGTGGAATCAACAGCTCTCAATGCCGCTGATGTTCAGGAGTTGCAGGATTCTGATTGAATGCATCCAGCAGCATTAAAGACTAAACAATTAAGTCAATCAGCAGCCTTTTAGAGGTGGTATTAAATTGTAATAGGGGTTCAGCTAAAGACTTCATTAACTGTGAAAGACTGGTTTCTTTGCTGTGTAAAAAGTTAGCTTTTGTTGGTAAAGTTGTCCTTTTAAAAATGATATGTTCTGCTACCTTTATATGTCCTAATATCCTGATGACAAGAAGTTTATTTAACAATCAGTGTTAGATATGAGTGTTGTTTTATCAACACCTACACTAATCATTTAACAATCAATAAAGATTTTAAATATTAACAATAAAGGTTAATATCCTTGATTTTACCAGTCAAATTAAAATATTATACTATACTACTAATTAGTACTTTAAACTCCTGAATGCCACTCTGAGTGTTTTTAAAGGAATCTCCTCTAATTATACATCTGATGTATCAAAATGACAACACGTATCAAATCAAAGCACATAAAAGCTTCTACAGACATCCAATGCCAGCAGTTTAAAATCTATGAGCTTCTGGTTTAGAATATGAATATTTTTTATTTATTTAGTACATTTTTTTACTATAGTTTCTGTCCTTCTCAGACTGTCACTCTCCTCTATTTTTCCTTCTTTTATGAGTCTAAATATTGATTTTTACCCTAAGAAGTCCAGCTGTTTTAATAAAACTGCGTATAAACTTTGCTGGTGTCTCACTGTTAGTTGATTTGATTCTCAGAGGGTCCATCTGATTCATCATACCATTAGTTATTCTTTAGTATCCCACACAGAAGCCCATCTCGACACAAAAGCGATCCTCTCGAATAATGAACAACATCGCAGCATTGAAAGAAGTCATTTTTGTACTATGAAGAGTTTGGCACACAGGCATTCAATGGTTCAATTATGCTGAAAAGAAAAAAATGAAAAGATATTCGGAAGCCAACTGTGTGTGTAGACACAACCACATTTTTTTTAAATCTTCACCTAAACTGCTGCTGTTGCATGCCAGCCAAAATAAAAATAACAGAAATCCCTGCATAAGTGCAGGAAGATATGCAGGATGTTCAGGGGGACTAAACTAGACAGAAATGGGTCCACATCAATTCATTTAATGATATGTTTGCAATGCAAACACTAGTGCAAGAAACCAAATTGAGTATTTTCAGTTTTTAGGAAAAGTTCAAATAAAATTTCTTTATAAAACACGTCATTATTGAAGTCAGTCCATTTTGTAACACAGAGCCTCTGCAGCTGGGGTAATGTATTGATAAAGTAAACAGCTGTTTGATGTTTAGTAAAACTGAGGGGAAAAGGACTTTTGCTTGAAACACAATCAAACATCTTTGGTTTGTGTTGGTTGAGACTTCTGCTCATGTTCTAAGTATGTGTTATATTTTATCCCTTGTTTGAATTCCTTCCTGATCATTCTAACTTGGACTGCTCTGACTGCTGTATGACACCAGCTACCTAAAATAATTCACACAAACTTACTTTTAAAAAAGGATTGAAACATCCCTTTAAAATTGGAGCAGCCTGTGGGCAAGTGACACAATGATAGACTGTTTTCTATTTAACCTCTCAAGCCCTATTGCCCCCCG
>CM047990.1:26407639-26419517 GCA_026261665.1 Melanotaenia duboulayi | reverse complement strand
CCGATATAATACGGTACAATACGATATAATATGATACAATGCGATATAACACGATGCAATACGATACAATACGATATAACACGATACAATACGATATAATACGATACAATACGATATAACACGATACAATACGATATAATACGATATAACACGATACAATACGATATAATACGATATAACACGATACAATACGATATAATACGATACAATATGATATAACACGATACAATACAATATAATACGATACAATACGATATAACCCGATACAATACGATATAACGCGATACAATACAATATGACTTCATTGTAAGAAACGTGTCTAAAGTTAGTTTTGCATCACATCAGCAACGTACACACAAACAATACACACAATTAATGAAACAATGTGTGAAAGTTGCACACGAGTTAACACACTACAGGCTGAAAGAAAGTCTCGGACAAAAATAAAATCTCAAAACAAACCATATAGCAACACACTCTGGAATATTTAACCACTAGTTCTAATCATTCTAATTGTGCTTGATCATTTTAATGAAACACGGGTACCTCGAACATATCAAAACATTTCATTGCTGCTTCACACTGAAAAAGTTATTTTTGATTTACTTATTTTGTCTGTTTTCTTATGAGTTCAAATCCATCCAAGCTGCTTTCCAGTGACATGAAAAGTATCAGCAGGAATTGGAAAAAACATTTACATCTACTCTGTTTTTGGATCCCCATTGGCTTCTACTTTAAAGATGTCTTGCTGGAAGGTGATATCTCTCAAATAAGTTTACTTTTGTTAAAAAACTGAAACAACTCAGGACAAACTTATAAAGATAAACTAAATAATATGCATGCTGTTTAAAGAGGAAACATTTAGATTCCCTCTTGACACTGACAATCAAATGCAAATATGCCCCAGCTCCCATGCCTCAAGCTCACCAGCATGAAAACATCTTGGATATCGTGAAGAAAGATGTGTTTCATAAATGGGTATGAAAATGTCCCCAACTTACTGCATAACGGCAACGTGCTGCAGCAGTCCTGGTCAATATTTTGTGATTTGAAAAAAAAAGGGTGAAAATGTTGAAGGGCATGATGCTTCTGTGTGGGGGGGTAAAGGGGAAAGTACAGATAAATAGTGATAAGTAAAGCAAGCAGAAAGGGAGACATGAAGAAGATAGAGTGTTTCTGTGTGATACTTAAACTGTGAAAGGCAATAATCAATACTTTGTCAGAAGCCTAATCTCCCATGTGGTGAAAGTGTGAGAATGTAATTTTCTATTCTGCTTTGTTTGCTGTGTGTGTTGCTGTGTGGTCCAGTTTGAATATTTCAATACCTCTCAGGTGTCAGCTAAATCTTATAAGGTCACTTCTGGTCAGCAGCTTCTACACAACATAATTTTAAATAATTAGTGGTCACAAGCACGCTCTAAGATAAATTTCTTCTCCGTAAAATATTTAGATCTGCCTTAGAATAGAATATCTCCCACTGTTTGAGGCATGGACCTGGTTCCCATCACAGTCTAGCCTGTCACGATGTGCTGCTGGAGATAAGAAGAAAGGAGGAGAGAGAAAAAACAGAAAAGAGATTTAAATGTTAAGGTAGGTACAGAGGAAACAAGACCAAATATAAGGCTTATCCAGCTATTATTATTATTTTTTTTTTTCTGGGCAGAACTCACCCTGCAAAAAAAAAACAAAACCAGAGAATTTCAGGGCTGGATGGAAGTGCAGTAGAAAGTATTTCTAGTTTTTTATATCTTACATTGTTTTCCCCCAATTTTGCAAATAAACACTTATCTTTGATAGGAGGGGTTTTGTAAACAGAGCTGACACACTCTGCCTCATTAATCAGGCAGCTCCTTTTCACATGTTTGTCATTTTGTGAATGTTGCATGTTTTTAAAGCATTAATTATGCCTGAATGTACCAGGAGTCATGTTGTTTTAGACAGACAGTGTTTATTGAGGAGTTTTATTGCCTTTGCTGTTTTACTAGGTCACACAGAGACTCAGACAAAATAATTTTAAAGCTTTAAAGGCTGAAAAGGCTGCATTAGGTTGGAAGGGCTTTGGTGTGAGTAGCAACCAATAGTGTAATAACAGCCAATAACGTCATAAGTTTGGCCAAAAATATAAATAAATAAATAATAAAGACAATGATTTAATAACATGCCAATAATGTAACCGTTTAAAGTGCACCTTTAACACTTCTAATTAACATTATGAGTTAACTATATTTCAAGTCAGAAGCAGTGTTTTATTAGCATACTTCCCTGAGACATCTCCTCTCATTTGATTTAGTTGTTTTCTCTCACTACTTGGCTTCAAAGTCACAATCCCCTCCCCACCACCACCCCCCTGCCATGTTTACTGCATCTCCATCGCCACAAAACAAGACCCCAGTCCTCTCCGATCATTTCTACAACAGGACTTTTCCCTTGGTGGACATTTTTTAATAAAGGACGGCATAAGTCAAAAGTGCCTTTTCACTCTTTACATCTGTAGCCACCAGTCTTTTAAAGCTTCTATTTTTCATGCCCTTCTTGGCTGCAGACACTGTATATTCATAAAAAAGAGACTGATGCAACAAGTTAGAGCGCTGATTAAATGAGTCTAGAGTGTAGGAGGAGAGCTAATGTTTAGCGTTGTCTGGCTGATTAAAGCATAGCAAACAAGTGATTGCTATGCAGCTCTGCTCCTCACTGCCAGCTCGTACACAAGGCTGCTCTCTGTTCGCTCTGTTTGCATCCTTCCATCTCTAGATCTCTCCATTTAATTACTATCTTTGACCCTTTGCCTCAGTAATTCTTTGTCACCCAGATTTGCTCCCGTTAAGATGAAAGCTTCATTTCTACAGCATATCTCCAGCTAGTTTGGGTTTCTTCAAATCCTTTTATTTTTTCATAATTAGGCACAGCATTGTTGCAGTATGATGCTGAAGAGAAATAAAGTTAGTAAAAAAAAGACACAGATGAATCTCTTTACTCCAAAAACGTCTCAAATGTCTACAGTTTCTTGTATTTCTTTGTTTATTTACAGATGGAACACTATCCCTCCTCCATCCGCTGTCCCTTTAAGATGGTCCCAGCTTCCTCAATTTTCCCGGCTCAGTTACCGTGCCAACAGGCCAAATTCAATTATTGCAAACTGTGAAAGTCCCAGGCTGCTGATTGGTCACTGCAGGCCTCCATTAAGTGAACCCAACAGGGGAGGGACAGGAGGAGACAGAGGTATAAAACACACACACACACACACACAAACACTAAAGAAAAAAAGAATGAATGGTAAAATGTGAAGTATGATGGGGCATAAGAAGAAGGAAATCTGAGACACAGGTTAAATGAATAAAATGAAACATATGCCTCACTCCTTCTATCCCCTAAAGCTCCTGGTATCCTTCAGGCTCAAGTTAAAACAAACAACTGTGGCCTAAAAGGCCCAGTCCATAATCCCTGTGTAATCACTCAGACGACCTTAGTATACATAACCAAAACATGAGAATCAAGACTGAGATATGAGTGTGTGCTTTGGTTTAAGATGAATTGGCTGAATTACACATCAAAGCCTTAAAGGTTAAAGTGGTATATTATCCTGAAAATGTCATCTGTACGCTGAAGTTAGTTTCTGGCTAAAGTGTTTACAATAAAATCAAAGGAGAACAGATCAGAACGTGATTGTTCAAACTCAGATGATACAGGAGAATTTTACAACAGCTTCCACTTCATAAGAAAATCCAGGAATGAGGACGGAGATCATTTAAGCTCACTTTCCAAACAGGGAACATGCCTTTTCAATCTTTTGAGATCTTTTAAGATCACCTTTAACAAGAGGAAGCACAACCAAGTTCCTCTTAACAACACAAACTGTGAAAATAACACCTTTGTTTTCTCACTCGATGGGTTTCACTTGGTGCAAATTGCAGAGGTGGTGAGAAAGGCTGATGGTGAAGTAATGCAAATATGCTGTTGAGGATGTTGGGGATGAAAAATACCATATGATATGATGCTATACAATATGATATAATGCAGTACAGTATGATATTATATAAATATCTATCTGTGTCTGTCTGTCTATCTACGGCTTGTTCTTAAAGTGTATCTAATGGCCAACAAGGCTACAAGAGTCCGTTTACCATTTAGCTTCAGAATAGCTGGCAGTTCAGTTTAAAAGCACAAACAAGACCATTTTAGACATTAACATTTTATGTAAAATAGCTTTTCTGAACCAAATATATGCACGTTTCAGTGAATTAATGGCAACTTGTTTGAAAAATTAACCCATTTTCACCTCCTAAATGCAAATACTATTCAGCTATCATGGCGCACTGAAGCATAATTTTTAAGCAAGCTCTGTGTGTTGCTTTCTCTCCTGTCTAAGCAGTGACATGAACTGTGGCCTAAATATACAAGGAAAAAGTAGTGAAATACTCTACTGCAGACATTTCAAATTTAATTCTGTATGTTCTTGCCACACAATTATGCAGAATAACACGTGAACATCTGCAGAGAAACAAATAAAAACATTCACCATCTCTACTGATATATGCTTCCTCTGACAATCAAACACAGTTGTCAAGAAGAAGCAGTGTGTGTTCCTGCCCTTTGAGGTGTTTGGCACTAAGCAGTGACATCATCAAGGTGAAAAGAGGAAAATAGCTTTCTCTCAATGTGTCACACTTCCTCTTTTACTTTGCTCCCTCTCGCAATATTTCTTTATGCTTCCATTGATTTTTAGCTCATGTGTCCATTATTTTCAGTAAGTCCTTTTATGCATGTATTTATGTGTGTGTGTGTGTGTGTGTGTGGGTGTGTGTGTGTGTGTGTGTGTGTGTGTGTGTGTGTGTGTGTGCATGTTTTCTGTGGGTGTCCAAGCTCACTTTAAATATTCCCTTACTGTTTAGGGTTTGTGGGTCAGCATGTACAACAACGGACTCATCTTTCGACTCCAGACCTCTCTGAAGTGCTGGCTCAGCTGAATGACTACAGCATGAGACTGCAGCCTTTCATTGTGGCCACCACACACACAGTATTATTCTAACTACAAGCAGTGTGCAGCTTTGTTTCAGATGTTCTTCATGACCTACAAACCCCACTACCAGAAACGTTGGGATGCTGTCTAATATGCATCGAGCACTTAAATGTG
Organism: Melanotaenia duboulayi; assembly: GCA_026261665.1. Lineage (NCBI taxonomy): Eukaryota > Metazoa > Chordata > Actinopteri > Atheriniformes > Melanotaeniidae > Melanotaenia > Melanotaenia duboulayi. The sequence goes on along the minus strand of CM047990.1, from coordinate 26,414,386 downwards.
CAATTTGCTTGTTAACAATGGAGTCGAAATGAATTAGAACATACAAAATACCTGCAATGCATAAATACATTGTGTATATTTAATTAGAGAAAAAGAAATAAAAAGGAAAATGCAAAAGAAAAGGTTTTAAACTTAACTTTAAAAAAAAGCTAAAGATAAAACTATTTTTTAGTCATAATGAGAAAGGTGAGTGTGCATATGGGCTTTGAAAAATCCTTAAAACTCCTTACACTTGCAGTCTTTTGCATTGAATAGACTTAAAGACTAGAAGTCAGTATGCATTACGTATGTTAATGAAAAGACTGACTTATTCATTGAGACCAATTTCAATCTGTCTGTGAACTAGACACCCTGCAATATAGAAACTGTGAGCAAAAAGACTGCAGTTGTCTAGAGGTTGATTCATTCTGGCCAAAAATTCCCCATAATTACATCTGACAACCCGCCCTTTATTTTAATCCAATTATGTAATTTTACATCCATTGCAATAATAGCCTGAATGCTATAATAAAAATATACACTATCATTCTCTGTTGCCATCTGAATGAATGCCCCTATTGTCCCTCAGACTTCTGCCATTACTACCCAAAAATTGGAGCCACTTGCAATCCAGTTCAGATATAGCCTCTATAGAAAAGAAGTTTCCTGGAATATTTCAATAAGTTACAGTTTGTGTTGCTCTAAGGATTTTACAGGGAGAAACAATGCTGTTTAAAAGTGGCTCTTACTCTGTAACAAAACTCAGCGATGCCAAAGACTTCAACATATTCAGGGTTTCTCAGAGGCTGAGAAAAGCCACTGGTTCCCACAGTCTCAGCATATCCTCTAATTTTGGCCGCATGACATAATTTGACATAATGTGATTTATTTTTCCAAGTTTAAAGACAGTCCTCATTCCACAAACAACCCTATCGGTTGTTTGTTTGTGCAGAAAATTACTGCTTATGATTATATATATTTAAAAAATGAAAAAATATGGGACCCCTTGTGGTTGTGAGATCAATGGCATGTGAAATGGCGCCCATGGAGATGACAGTTGCAAAAAAACATGTGTTCGAGTATTAAAATCTGATGGTTTTTAACCTTAATTAACTTAAACCCATAGGTGGCACCAACAAAAGCACCACCCACAATATGAGCCCCATCATTTTATAGTACAATAACATATTCGTGTATTCTTAATCATTTATATTCGCATTTGGAATGTTTGACATGGTTTTCTTCCATGTACAACTTCTATGTTATGGAGTATCTAATGAGGGTTTGCTGTGTTAAAACCTTTACAAATTACTGATAAGCTGAAGAACAAGTTGAGACAACAAAGAAATGTAGATTTCACACCATTTGCTTTGTCATTTGACCAAAGCCGACTGCACTGATGTGTGATCCCAGAGGTGATATTGTCATGATTTTGAGATCAGTTACTGGAACATCTGCACAACACCATTCACAAATATCAGTCGGCTATTCAGGAACCAAAGTATGCAGGCTTCCTTCATCCCAAAGGGGAATCTTCAAAAGAACAGTTTACTATAAAAAGTAAAACTGTGATGGGAATTAACTCATAATCTATATCACATGGATGTTTTAAAGAATCACTCCGAAAGCTTTTTAGTCAACATCTGATAGTTATTTACTGACAGCAAGTCCCACAAGTCAAAAACAGACTAATAAATCATGTGTTTAACCTGATTGAAACGACGATGTTAATGCTCTCTCTCTCTCTCTCTCTCTCTGTCTTTGTTCACTTCTTGGTATACTTTAAATGGGTCTTTCTAAACCATCTACTCAGGAATAAAAGTTTTAATTCACGCCCCTCCGCTCTGCTCATTAGCTGCAAACGAGACTCTACTTGTGCTCGGACAGCAGTTGGAAGCTGCTCTCAGCCAATGAGAGATGAGCAACTGTTGCATTCATTCACCCTCCTGTGGGCATCCCGGCGCTGCTGCCTCAGTCTGAATCTGAAAAGGGTGTTACGATAAAAGGAAAGGAAGAAAATGCTTCGAGCTCCATTAGATGTCTTCTTTATCATAAGGGCTTTTTGCAAAGACATTTGTAAAAACGCTAAATATATCTTTTTATATAAAAAATAAATAAATAAATATCCTAATCGTAATTAGATGTAAAATGAGGACCTCTGTATCTTTATTAAAGATGCATATTTAATGTTTCCTGATTGAATATATGATCACTAAAAAGGCCAAAATATATAGCGAGATTAGGAGGAGAGGGAGGGTTACTCTAGTTTCCAACGCCCTCCATCGGCAGGGACGACGCTCTCTTCCTCCCTCCCTCCCTCCCTCACTCTCTCTGGCTGCTGTCGTTGCGCACCCGCTCACTTTCTCTCACAACGCTTCTGAGGCTCTTGGAGGGAGGACGGATAAACGGCGCTGACGGTACCGGATTAGACACCCGAAGGAGGGGGGGATGCTACGGTGATTTCCCATCTTTTCTTCCTCCAATACCCACTTCCCTTTCACCAACACCACCTCCGCATCTCTTCAGTTTCGGGACCTTATTAAGACACTGCTGCTCAGTCTTGTTTCTTTTCCTTTTTTTTTTTTTCTTTTCTTATTTTTTCCACCTCTTTTGTAGGCTATTCATCTTAAAATCTGCCTGGTTGGTTTGGTGCTTTTTGACTCTGCACTCCAGTGGGAAGCAACTTGATTCTGCTTTAAATTTCTTTTTAATCCCTTCTTTTCCAAGCGCACACAAGCAGAAAAAGACATAACAAATCCACACTGGGCTTTCATTCAGTGGATGTGTTGGACATCTGGTAAAAGAAGCAATACTTCTTGAGAAAAGTGACCATTTTCTTCTGGGCTGTATGTTTTGGGGACATTTCGTTGGAGAAGGGGGTGCGCACGGAATCTCACTTCCAAGGTAGGAAAAGGTTTCAGTTTCAGCACTGAAATTTTTCGTTTTTTTTTTTTTTCTCATCAACACATTAACGTTTAGCTATTTTCTTACTTGTTTTGTATCAGCCTCGTCGTTTTCTCGTGTTTTTAACGTCTGTTGAGGCTTTGAGCGCATTAAAATGGCAAGCAAGTAAAATGTTTTGGCTCCCGGGAAGCTGGGGATCAGATTAGACTCTGGATTAAACCGTGTTGTCACACAAACATTGCATTATACATTTCTTTCATTGAGAAAGACTCGGGACTTCGTTGTGTCTGATTAATATGGATTAATCACTAGAACCCCACGATGCCTTTGCGCATTGACGCTGGTGACAGCCTGCAGAGCCGTTGGCTGCTAACAGTGCAGACTTTCTTCACTCCTCGGGTGACGGTTAGATTTTGTGTGGTTTTGATTGGACACAGTCTGTATTTTTCGTCTGCTTTCTAGTGCAGTGTGTGGCACATATTTGCGCATATTTTGTATGACTGACCGCGTTTGTAATCCATACGTGTGCGTCTTTCCACACTCACTGAACCCTTTTGCTGTCTGGTTTCTTCCCGGCGGCTCCAGCGACGCACAACTTTTCTACCAGGCCTGATGTGTGTAGGCAAAAGAGCGACAAATACATCTCTAACCAACCCCAAAAGTGTTTAACCTTCACTTCCCATCCCCTGTTTAATCCATACGAGGTTATTATTACTGTTTCGATTTATTTTCGGAATTTTCATAACTCACACATGTTTATGCAAGATTAATAATTAATGTCTGGAATTATAATTATCTTAAAACTCCCTAAAGAGTCCATCCGGTTTAAAATTCAGTCCTGAATCCTTCGGCTACTCGTTGCTCTCCTCACCTGCCCGGTGTCGTGCCGACCGGAGCTTCACTTCAGGCTCATTCCACACTCATTTAGGTCCGTCTGGTTTCCGACCCTCCGTGTATCTGCCCATACAGATTTGTATCTGCCCAAATCCAATGGAAGTGAGTCCGCACTGTTTTGCTCTGATATGAATAATAGTGGATGGATGCAGCAGCTGGGAGTGAGGGAACTATCGCTGTATGATTTGGACATCTGCAATTCCGCTGCGTTTTCAGTGGGGGAGCGAGCCTGACTGTTGGTGCTGTGTACTCTTTGGTATTCATGGCACAGCTAAAGATTTCTGCTCTCAAGCAGGCTAAAATCTCCCCTCTCACTCTCCAGCTCTCTGTCCTTCTGTCTCCCACACTGTTGCTTTATGAAATGTCTCTGCTCTCTACCTTTACTCACCCTTTAGCGTTTCACCACCTCTTCCTCTCCCCCTCCTCTTTAGCCTCGACTCTCCCTGACTTTCTGGGTCTTGAGGGAGCCATTGAGAAAATCATTTGCTGCTGTTGTATTTTATTCGACCGAGGTGTTCTAACCAGCTGGGGCCTGGCTGCTTTTGCAAAGCTGTTCATTCTAATACCTTTTCCAAAATCAACAGTTGGTGCATAAAATGGAGCCTTTGGAAGTAGTAGTTCCAGTTTAGGAGAGATGGAAAATAAGCTTTATGAGTTCTTGTGTCATGTTCAAAGAGATGAAAAGCTTTTTGAAACCTAGTTAGCAGTGTTGTGGCTTTCCTCCCACGTTTTCTTGTTATGTGGTTGCTTTTCAGACAGAGCTTGGTTGGATATGTTGCACTTTGCCAACAAATTGTGGAGAAGAAAAGCAGAATTTCCCCTTTTCTTTGTGTCTAAGTTGATATTGTGGTTCAGTGGCCACTTCAGAAGAGAAGAATGTCACTGTTTTTTTTCTAGTTTTAACTGTCTACATCTGTTAGCCACAAAACTCAACATCATAGCTTTCCATATTTGGGTATTTTCTATTTAAATTGCATTTAAAACACACACACACACAGTTTGTTGAAGTTCCTGATCAATTCCTCTTCCACCAAATGTTAAGTCACAACAGGTCAGTGTGTGAAGGAAGACCTGGACCTGAAAACAGAAGCAGGATGGGAAATGAGGGGAAGAGGTGGTCTGCAGAGGAGATGAGGTGAAAAGAGGAGAGGGGGTAACAACGGGGGTAGACGATCAGAAGATCAGAGCTAAGACGAAAAGAGCGTGACTCCTATCAGGCTGTAAGGAGGCAGAGAGGAGGGCAGCGTGACTTCTATCAGCACTGTTTGGTCTCTGAGCCACTGCTGTCTAAGCTAAAATGAGGCAGTGTCTTCAGTTAGCTATGTGAGGAATGAACGATTCCAGCGAAAAGTGTGGGTTTAATGTCTGCGAAAGCAATCGTGTACTTTCTAGGCAAGACAGACACACTGGTATTCTAGCACCAGTACATCTTTGAGCTATTTAGGGTGAGCTGAACACAGAAACCTGGCTTGGATGACAGATGAAAGCGGGGTGGATGAGGTATCAGATTGTTCACTGATGTTCAGCCAAGAAATCACACAGAAACTGACACAAAAATGTCATCAGATTTGTTGGCTTTCGTGAGAGCTGTTTCAGAAGCTGGCAACAGCCCACGTGTCATGATTTAGTTCCTTATGAAGCAAAAAACGCAAGTAACCATGGATGTTTATTCTTTATGGATTGTTTAAAAAACTCAAGAATTTAAAAAGGCTGTTCTATTAAAGTTAAACTGGACTCTAAGGATCACGTAGTAGCCATTTTTAATAATAAAAATATCCATAATACCACAGATTCCCCAGATCTGTTTGCTAGGGTTAGTTAAGCTCAGGTTAACAGCTGATTTTTTTTTTCTTTTAAGATTTCAGAGCCAAGAAAAGGGTTGACCTGTCCACATTCTTGAAATGAATTGGGCTGAATCTCAAGCATCCTTAGCCAAAGGTTTTAAAAACCACTACTGGGAACAAGATGGACTATTTTATTACACTATTATCAATATGTTTTTATTAATTTAGGCTCATTCTAATAAGTTCAGTCATTGTCATTTGAAAGTTAAAGGAGAGAAGAGAGGATAAAAAGAGAAAAAAAGGGAGATGTCACAGAAAAAGCAGCCGGAATGAAATAGGGAGAAGAAGAGGAGGACGTGAGCAGTACCATTTCTAGGTGACAACAGAGGGAGCTGTTGGGCTGTGCTGTAGCTCTGCTCTACTTGTTTTCCTTCTTTCTGCATTTTCTTTCTAATTCTTACCAATCTTTCCCTCTCAGAGGGCCAGTCAGAGAGACGGAGAGGTGGTTAGGCTCCCCAGGGACACAGGATTCAATCTGCACACCCTAAACTCTCTCTCTTTCTCACACACACACACACACACACATGCATCTAGTGTGTCTGGATAAGTATGTCCACTGTGACTGGTTTCTGTTACCTTCACATTCACGTTACCTCCCAGAAAGAAGGAAGAGGAGGGGAGGGGGTCTTTAAAGGGGAGCTGAGTTCTGCCCTCCTAGTTCTTTATTTTGTTTTCCTTACATCTTGAGGTCCGCAGGCCCACATAGAAAGGAGGGTAAATGTGACACAACAACCTTAATGTCAGTCCATTTAGGCCTTTTTTCAGTTCCATCTTCATCTGCTAAGACAGTATAATGGGAAGCCAGGTAGATGTTCCACTGATTTATAATTTTCTATGGCAGTGCAATGGGATCATAACTCTAATCCTCAGTCTCAACCAGATTAAATGACAGTCACTAATTAGTGTTTTTGACCTCTAATCTTTTACTTCCCCCAGAGAAAAAAAGTCAGTGGCTGATTTGTCTGCATTTCATGGGGCGGGGAAATGATTTTCTGTTTTGTTTTTTTGTTTTTTTTTACATGTGAGAGAGACTGAGACGACACAGGTGGTTCAGTGTTGTTGACATAGCTCCCTGTCAGTAATGGCTTTAGTTTCCTTGGCCTCAAGCTTGCACTTTTGTAAGCCC
>CM047990.1:26365223-26407564 GCA_026261665.1 Melanotaenia duboulayi | reverse complement strand
TCGTCCAGTGCTTCACATGCCAGGGACTTGAAATCTTGAAATTACTGTGCAAAAGATGCAGCGCACACACTGCTTTTTTTCTATTTTTGTGGTAAGGGATGATTCAAGTTTCTGTAACCACAAATAGAGGACAATAAATTAATGAAATACCAAGCTGAAGTCCGTAAACTGTTAAACAAAAGTATTTAATTAGTTGGATGGAAAAAAAAGAAAAACAATTTGCAATGTGATTCATGAACATTAAAAGCTTGCTTTATGTGATAAGCAAAGTCACATTGAAGTCATATGGTCTTGGAGACAGGAAGCTGCAATGGAATAAATACTTCAAAAAATGAGAGCAGCGCTTGGACCAATCAAACGGCTCTGTGTGGGAGCACAAAGCTGCCTGCTGCAGATGAAAGGTGTTGGTATTAAAGCACCATCAGTTTGCCGTGTAGAAGCAGCTGACTCGTGCTCCTTGGTTTTGGGTGACCTTTTCTGCCCTGCGTGTGAGCGCAGAGCGTCGGCTGGGCAGATTTACTGCCAGGCGACGAGGCCGCCGTGTAATTGCAATAACAGTAGAGCCTGGATCGATGTTAATTCAAGATTAATGAGTGATTCAATTGATTTCAGTATTGATGATCAGAATTTAGTTTGGAGAGGGATATCAATTCAACTACAATGAAAATTGATTTCTTCAAATAGAAAATGATATTGATCAGGGCTCAGTGTGTGTGTGTGTGTGCGTGCCTGTGTGAGAGCACCTGAGTTCCCTCATGCAGAAAATGCAGCCTGTGTGTGGAAGCACATGTATTGCAAATGTGATTTTGCAGGTGTTAAGCGTGCTGTGTGTAATGTGTATATGTGTAGATGTGTGTAATCCTGTGTAATTTGTTTTCTGTGACAGTCGTTGGGTGCAGTCAGGTGGTTCCCGGTCTCATGACACCAGTCACATGAAAAACAGAAAAGCAAGGTCGTTAGGTTCTGTCTTTTATTTCTTTTTTTACGGCCAATTTTAACTGCAATTCTGCTTAGTAGACGGTCATCGAGAAGAGATGCTGGGAGGCGGCGAAGGAGACGAGGGATGAAGGTCAACAAGAAAGTTAATCTCAATTATGAATTTTTGGATTCTTTTGTCTTTTTTTCCCCTTGTTCTTAAACCATCCTGCCGTCATTTTGGTTCTCAATTAGTCGGATTGGGTTCAGCGAGAATTTTGGGGTCTTCTTAAACACCAATTAATAATTCACAGCTGAAAAGGCTTCTGGTTTGACAAGCTTGTGTGAAGAACAGTGGAGTCAGTGAGGAGGAAACAAAGACAGGGAGGAAGAGAGGCGAGTTTCTATGTGCGGGTCAAGGAGAGATTTAATGAGTCGTTTGCTTCTCATTATTCAGTATAATAATTAACTCTGTGCGGTGTGAGCACGTGTGTGTGTGTGTGAGTTCATTTTTTCTCTGTTCAACCACCAGTGAAGTGGTCATTCATATTGGCTTCGCCCTGTCATTTTTCGCACCTCATTTTCTTTCTTTTTTTTTTTTTTTTTAACTTAAATCTCTTTAATTTCTCTGTTTAAATCATGGAAGTTACATAATGTACTAAATCAGCAATAAAAAGCTACCAAATCCTGAGGCCTACTTTTGGTTAATCAACAACTTTAATTAACAAACTTTTTATATTCATCAGCTGTCGAGTTGAAGCAATCAGTCTCTGTCATATTCATCCTTCCTGCACTCTCTAGCCTTCATAATTTATCTCCATACACACACATAAGCACACACAGGTCTGAGTGTGTATTTACAGACACTGTGCTGTGTTGATGATTATCATAATTAACATGGTTATGTTAATTGTGGCAAGCTGATTTTGCTGATGGAATACATTTGTAAAGGTGAACTCGACGGACAGCCAGCCAAGGCCTGAAGCAACGGCATGTCTGTGTGTGTGTGTATGCATGTATTTTTGATGTGTGAAAACCTGTGTGGCTCTGTGCATGTTGTAGGCAGACTGATCTGTTCCTAACAGGTGTGAATCTCCTGTAAACAGAATTTATTTTGCAGCACGTGCTGACACAGACACATTAGTTGAAACCGGACGCTGAATCCACACACATAGCCTCAGTGGCCAACCAAAAGAAGCTAATTCAGCATTACACTTATCTGATTATGAGAAGGGTTAGATAGAGGACTCTGCATTGGGGTGTTGGATAAAGAGACATGCAGATAAACAGACTGATGAATAGTTTGACTAAAAAGAGTCTAAAAACTTTGGAACCGTGACCTCGAAGTGGCCGAGAGCATTTTGTTATTTGATCATCCTCTTACATTGCTGTTGTTTGGATGCTGATTACCCCAACGACGAGAAAGTTAGACATGAAATTGGATGACACAGTGCTCTGTGGACAGAAATAGCTGCATAATGAACACTGAACATAAAGCTTGCAGGCAGAATGCCCAGCAAATTGTTATAAAGTGTGCTGTCTGATGTCATGTTCAGATGAGGGGCTCTGAAGCCAGTTTGTATGAACTTTCTGAGAAATAAGCAGCATAATCATCCCAGCATATGCCTCTGGTTTATTCCCTACCTTCTTTATTTATACTATTACTGTATGTATAGTATCTTTAGTTTCCCATTGGGAGAGAAGCAGTCTCTATAGGTCAAATTATTCAGATAACAACTGAGTCATGTCGACTTTCTCACTTTATAATAGTTGTTTGTGTTTTCTGGCAAAGAAAACAGTCATTGTTCAGCTTGCATTGTTTTAAGGTGGGACTGAGTTTTAGGTAATAATGTTTTAACCCATAATTTCCTGGTTTTAAATCAAAGTGACGCTATTAGACAAAGCTGTTAAAAGACTGAAATGTATTCTTTCCGAAATGTGCCTCCCTCCACTGTGTCTATCAGTTATCACTGGGCCAAATATAAGATGAAGCTTCTTAGCCTCACATATTCTAATATTTCAAAGTGTCTGTGTGCGTTTCTTGCATCAACGGGGATGCTGGCAAGGCCTCCTCTTGATGTCAAGGTAACTCTTTGATCACACTGGGACTTATTTAGTAGTTCTCATCCAGTCCTGTCTTTTCCTCTTCTGTCCTCTCATCCCCCCTCTCCTTCATTCCTTCTTCTTTCTTTCCCTTTCTCTCTTATGTGTCCCCGTTACCAAACCCTGTTTACTGTTTCCAGTATGCTTCGATCTTCTATACCAATCTCTGTTGCCTCTTATCTTTATTTGCCGACACCACAGGGTGGATAAACCCAACAAACCTGCAAGAACACATATATTTTAGAAAGTCTTGATTGAGAATTACATCAGCAATAGCAGTTGATCTGCTGGACTAAACACAAGGTTTAAATTAAACTATTTACTAAAAAACTATCTTGTGAGTGCTTCAGCTGTGTGGACATCAAGGTGTGACCTAACAGACAACAGTGGCTCTGACTTCTCTGGACCTTCACACACAGTTTTGATGTATGTCAGGCTGTGCTGTGATACTGCAGAGACAAAACATGGCTGACTCACGTGCCAATGCACAGAATAGGGGATAAAACTGGACATGTGACTCTTTTGCACATTGCTATACATAATTTATCTACATGTAGACTGCATTACTTTCCCTCCCTGTTTCTTTCCGTTTGTACTTAGTCTCCCTGGTATGACTAACTGAATCCTGCCTGTTTGTTTTTTTTCCATCTTTCTTTTGTTCCTCTGATGTTTTCTTATCTTTCTCCATTTTCTGTACTTTCTCTCTAATTTTGTCTCCCTCTCACTGTCCATGCTTCATCGACCGTAACACTTATATTGGTGTAATATGATCAAATATGACTGTTGCGTCTTCATTGAACAGTATTAATTTCACTTTTTTTTTCCATGCGAACAGCTTGACTGCAGTATATTTCTTTGCCGGCCCATGCTTTAATCCCTTACCATGACTGAGAAATTTATAAAGCATCATTTATATGAAGCAGCATCCCTTTTCTTTACTGACTTGTCATCTCTCCAAGTTTTTTGTTGCTGCATCTGCTCGTTTCCTCTCTTATGTCTCGCTTTTCTTTTAAGTCGGCTCCATTTCCCATTCTCTCACCGCCTTTATCTCTCTCCTGTGCCGTCGCTTTAGGTTTCAGCTGCAGCTGTGACTGGGTTGACCTTTTTCGGTGAAAGAAGAAGCAGTGAGCGACAGATATAGCCTTCTCTAGGATTGGCTAATTGTTATTTTGCTATAGTTATATATAGAGAATGGAGCAAGGGCTGATATGAGGCAGATTCACCACCCTCCAGTCACTGACACTTTTCCTCACTCTGCCACTAATCCATGTGTGAAATAAAAATTAAAACAAAGTTTAAACCGTGATGGGAATGTAAGTGAGGGTTTAGTTTCTCTCAGTTTCAACATTAATCAAACATGTGGTGCCACGGGACTATTTTTTAGAACTGTGGTTTGCAAATGTTCTTATTTTTACACTTATATTTTTAACAGGCTTTACATTAGCTATGTAATATATATATATATATATATATGTATATGTAATATATAAAATATTTACCATTCTGCAGATTTTTGGTTTTTATGGGCTTTTAAAACTGGTTGTGTTGTCATTGCTAATTCAATGAGGAAAAAAAAAATCCTACATTGTTTGTGTTTATGCAGCGATATCAGATTCCTCAAAGTCTTTGTTAATTTTCATGTGACATTAGAAAAACAAATTCCCTTCACACAGTTTATTTTCTGCTGGTAAGGTTGAACAAATGAGGTCACTGTGAGCGTGTATGAAACTGTGTGTCACACTGATGTCTCCACGCATGTGTTTTCACATGTAATGGTAAAGCTGACCAAGCAAGGTCAGTGTGTAATCTGTGTGTTAGTCTGCATCTTTCCATGCAAGTGAGCAAGAGCATTACCGGTGCAACAAATAAACTCCTTTCAGGCAGTCTGTCTGCACGAGTCCATGTCATCTAAAGGTGAGATATGCAAGGTCACCCATGCTTTGTGTGTGTGGGGATGTTTGTAGGATTTGCGGCTTTTGCCTGATGCCTTTGTGAGTAGAAACCCAATTTAAACCCAAAAAATGAAGAATTATAGTGAGTGCATATTTTCTGCTGAAGGATGCAGCATGAATTAGGAGACTATAAGATGGATGTAGTGTCCAGAAAATACTTGCAAGTGTACTGTATAAAGAGTACAATGCAGCTGTGTGTGCATGACGGGAAGCGCACAAGGGTAAATAGATCACTGCTGGTCTAGACAGCTGTTTTGACCTTTTTAGATTGGAAAACAGTGCTGATGTTTTATTCACAGAGCATGCTGATATTTTATTCAATGAGCCACTGCGCCAATCTTTAGGAGAAGTTTAGAGCAATAAGAGTCAAATGTCACCCAGTTCAACTCTCAAGATGAAAGGAAATGTATCAAAGAAAATATATTGCTCTGATATTCGTGAGGATTTCCAGTTTCTATTTATATTTCAGATACAGTATTTTCTTTGTGCAAAGAAATTCAAACTAACTTACTTTGAGTGTGAAGAATCAGGTTCTTTTGCTTAAGGACTTGTTCTCTGCAGCCCTCCTCATAGAGTGCTACGTAAAGTCAGCTGCTGATTTTGGATGTATTCACTGGAGCTTCTAATTGCATGAAGAAGAGTAGACTTTGACCTATTTCCTCAGAGATATATGATTTTATTTTTAACTATGGGAATTAATGCACATACCTGGCATTTGTTCAAATATTGCAAAAGGAAAAAAAATAAAATAAAATAATAGGGGCAACTACTTAATCCAAATGGCTGCCCCCAAACTAACATGCATCAATTTAGCAGACCTTTGGCTTGAGGGACTATTGAAAACCAGCAGTGCAGGCTTACTGAAGTATGAGATTGCAGCTCAGAACAACAAAGGGCTCTCTGTGTCAACCTGGAGAAAGATGGGAGGGGGACTTGGCTTTGCCATGTGAGGATGAAAGAGGGGGGGTATTATCAAGTACCCACTGTGTCTAAGCACTGGTTTGGAAAACAGAGAAAAGGGAGGGAGCCAGCAGAAGGGATCGTTTTCCAGGAGGAGGATGTTTTTGGCACAATGACCCTTGTGTCATCTAGCATGTCACTGACTCGGGTTTGTGTCAGCGGTCAGAGGGCAAAGGGTGTGATATGAGATTTAGAGGGGTAATTAGAGACATTACACATGCATAGCAAGTGTAATGGTCTACAACATCGCCGATCAAGTTTTCCAAAGCCAGACCATGCGAGTCCCGATGCTTCACAGATAAAAACCTATAACGGTTTATTAATGGTAGACGAATGGTCACAACACTCTATATTTAAATTACTTTACATTTTCAAATTTAAACAGCCTCAACCTTCTTCGTGTTAAGGATGTCGATCCTTGAACAGTTCACACAAGATAAAGGTCTGCTGTAAATTTTTAGCCATCTGGGAGCCTTTACCAGTTTAATGACACACATGCAGCTTTAGAATCAAACCCACATTGGCACTTTATCATTATGGATATAAAAGCTTTAAAACTACTAATGGTCTCCAGATGAGCAGATCATGACCTGCCTTTAAGCCAAAATGTTCAGTCTGTAAGGTCTCCATGGGCTAATTTGAATGTAAACAGTGTGCGTCAGTTACTGGATGAATGGGCTGGGGGAGCATATCCCTGGCTGAGGGCTGGTCTTTAAAGGCTTAGTGGCATCCACTAAGACCTTGTATTTTGCCCCTTGCCTCCTCAATAGAGCAAAGCTAATCTGGGTCTGCTTATGGCAGCTTCTTTCGTCTCTTGGGGTGACTGCCTACCTCCCTCTTTTACCTCAGCTTATGTGACTCAGCGTCTTGCTCAAGGACACTCTGATGGGACGCATGATTGTTGATGCGCACACAGCGAAAGAAGTGCTGACCTTTGAGCCAGAGTGTCGTCTGTCAAACCACTTGGCAAGAGCCTTCTGTTAGTGCACCGAGGTCTCCATCCAACGGGCTTTCTTATTCTGGTATATGTCTGCCTCTGTTTGCGACCCAGGTTTGACCCAATTACATATGAGAAAATGTTAGCGGGAAGCTTCATTGAAAATAAAATGTATACATCCCTCTCTATCTCAACATCTTGTCTGTTTCTGCCCCTCGCTGATTCCCGGGGGTCAGAGTGTCAGCTGTTGCACAATGGGACAGCTGTATCCAGATCAGCCAAAGAGCTACATGCCCCTCGGGGTGGGATTAAGCCAATTAGTAGCTGTCAATCACTGTGACATATCATGGACAGCTAGATCAATACTTGAATGAATGGGGGGAGGTTTGGAGAGAGGGCTGGACAGGCAAAAGGATGGAGCGTGGATAAATTCAGTGTAAAGTGTGGCAGGATGGTGAGATAAAAGGATGGAAATAGTAAAGAATGGTAGGGACAATGGAGGACAGAAAAATAAGAACAGAAGGATGTGTAGAGGGATGTTAAAAAATGCTGCTGAGAGGAAGGAAAAGTGCTTCTGGTGGTAAAGAAAGAAAAACATACTTCCAAAGAGACAAATAAAGACTGCTGCCCTGATGAAGCTTCGCCTCAGCTGGAAACCGCAAAGGAGGTAGAAATGAAAACGTGTGCAAATCAGGACCCCTTCTCTCCTTCCGCCTACCCTCCTGATCAGCTCTCCCAGTTTCCCATCTGTTTTGATTCTATGCATTTATGAGTGTGAGCTCTGTATTCCAAAGAGGCTTCCAGGAGACACAGAATTTGTTTATCATGGTTCGAGGACATCAGGAGATCTTATCTTCTCCTGACAGCTGAAAGGAGGAAGACGAGAATCAATAGGCCTCAGAGAAAGAAAGACAGGGGAAGGAGGAGGTAGAGGATGGAGGTGGCTGTGGAGGAAAGGAAAGCAAGAAATTATGTGAAGAATAAAAAGTAATGGTGGGGAAATGGGGATGCAGATGTTTAATATGGAAACAGTTTCATACAAGTAAGAAAAAAAGAGTTTAGGGGGAGATAGATGAATCAATACAGAAAAGAGCTAAAGAAGAAGAATGAATGAGAATTGTATGAAGGGGAAGTATGGTGTAGAGAGGACGGTTGAGCATATTAAAACGTCTTCCTCTTGCACATCTGTCAAATCCAGAATATTAGGATACAATTGTGAATGCTTTCAGCAGCTGTTTCTTTTTAAGTTTTCAGCTGATTGAGCTAAAAGTGAATGGACTGGGGAGTTTGGCTACAGAGCTGTTATTGACAGAAAGAGGGGAAGAGCGGAGAGGAGCTGATGAGAAAATGGATTGGGAAGTAGGGGGAAAAAAAGGAAAGGAAGTGAAGATGGTGAGCAAAGGGTGGAAAAGAGAAGGATGTAAATGACTCAAAGACAAAAAAAAAAAAACAGAAATGCAACTGAAACATGAGATGTTTTTTAAAGGCAGTGATGAATGATGAATGTGACTATAGGAGAGGGGAAACTGCAAGATGAAGAGAGGATAGAGAAAAGGCTCTGAAAAATGAATAAAAGGCCAGATGAGGAAGAAATGAAGTGAGACAGAATAGCAGATAAAGGAAACAAGGACAGAAAATGAGAAGGAGAGGATGTTGTTGTATGAATACGAAGCGTGGAACATCTGGCATGACTCTCGGAAAGTTCTTGGGCCTTTTGAATTTAAATGTGTGTGTGCAGGAGATATCGGGTGGGGGTTCGGTGGTCTAAATCAGTGATCCAGAGACACGGCCTGCCACACTCACTTATATACGCCTGTATGGATACAGAGAGCAGGATCGAAGGTTTGAGGAAGGAGAAAGCTGGGAGACAAGAACAAAAAAAAAAAAAAAAAAATCTGGATAGAAAGAGATGGAAGGAGGAGAGAGGCAGAGGGAGGAGGAGAACAGATGGGAAGGAGGGTTGGTGGGAGACTGAGACCAACTCAGGGAGGCAAGGATTCGTAGGACAGATTTGTTTGTGATTGATTTACCTTGATTTTTAAGGCCACCAAGTCAAGTAATCGTCGGGAGGATTTTAGATCTCCGTTCTTTATGGAAAGGATGTGTAATTTCCTCAGTTTATTGATGTGTCTGATCAGAAGTGACACAGAGTATATTTTCCTTCTCAGACATGGAAAACGCAGTGCTCACCATGACCCAGAGCTATTCATAGAAATACTCTGACAAAAAAATCTTACCTCCTTTGTAAATCACATATTACACATTGTTCCTGCATGTCTTAACACTCGTTTAACTTTTCTCCTAAGTGTTTTACTTTCATCTCTTGTTCCATATCTCAGCACCTAAAGATTATCCTCTTTAAACTCAAAAAGATGCAGTTTTGCCCTTTAGTATGTGGTTTCTCCTCATCGTTTTCTGCCTCTTTTCACTCCTAAAGAGGCTTTCAATTATTAATAGTGTTTCATCAGCATGTTGTTCTCAATTTTGGAAGAGAAAACATTCTTCTGTTACTTCTACTTGAAATGCCCATCTGCTGAAAAACTTAGGACAAATACATTTATTTTCCTATAGAAACAGAAGCATATACATTGTTTCTTTCTTTCTATTTCCCCCCGTTTTTCTTACTGTTGTGGTCTTGATCTTATGTCTCTTTAAAAGTGTATTCTGTCTGGTCTTTCAGGTCTTAACAAGCATATTTTCCGCCTGTTTTAACCCTTAAGGAGACAATGAATAATTCATTGGGTTGTGCTGCCACTGCTTTTGCTGATGGGTCAGTCACAAAGCCATACATTTGTAAATGAGGGTAATCCACCTTTATTAGCGCCTTTGCATGTGTCCAGGGTGGTGTGTGAGAGTGTTAGGGGGTGGGCAATTCCTCCTGCTGGAAACAAAATAAGTCCTCATGGTGCAAATTACTGAATTTCATAGTAAGGATATGTTTCAAAATTAGGATAAAAATAGATTTAATCAAACAAAAGTTCTATTTAAGGAAAGTTAATGTCTAGGCTGTTATTATAAGGAGCTCAAAAGTCATGGATACACAACTGTGTGTATGCATGTGTGTGTCTTTGTGTGTTTAGGCGGGTCAGACTCTCAGGTTTTAAGACAAAAAGTGTTTTGTCTGACAAGAATTTTGTGTGTGTGCACGAGTGTGTGTTTTAGCTGTCGAGTGGTGAGTGCTGCCAGAATTTGTCGCTGTGCTACCACAATGACCCTTTCATCCAAAGAACCATCTGATTGTGCATGTGTGTATGTTTGTGTGGCTGTGACTGTGTGTGAGTGATTGTGTAGTCCTCTTTTTCTGTGAGACCCAATCTCTTTATCTGTCCAGAACAATAAACGATGAAGGCCTGAACGCGCACACACAATCGGACAGACGACAGACAGCGTGATGATGAGCAGACAGACAGAAACATGACTCAGACAAACAGAGGTGTATAATTCAGGTCACTGGCGTTGCCTAAACATACAAAATCTATCAATATACTCAAAAACTCTTTGTCTTGCAGAAAATATAATCATATTGGAGGATGTGTTCCATCCATCTTCCTGAAAATTTGTTCAACTTATGTACTTGCAATTGTTTTTCAGTAGTGAAAGGTCATTTGTACCTTAAAAAATGGCAAATATAGTAAAATGACATTAACTGTAAAAGTCAAAGCTACTAGAGAGGAGAGAGCAGAAACAGAAAGGCTTGTTAAATAGGAGCATGAGAGCAAATGAAGGTGAAAAAAGGTAAAGGAGCGGAATGCTTAATTAGTTGATGAGGAAGATTTTTCAGCAACAAAAATGAGTGAAGACAAATTAATGGCTGCAGCTGTGGGTCGAAAGGCTATTTCCACCAGAAAGAAGCTCAAAGACTGGTTAGCCTTCAATTATATCTACAGTCATTCTACAGCCATTTAGCATATCTACTTAAAAAAAATTACAGGAGTATTTCAGCATTTTTCTTTTTTTTTTTTTTTTTTTGAGTATTTCAGCTGAAGCAATGAACTATAATAGTTGGCAGTAGTCAGCATTTTCCAGACATTTTGGGTGCTGAATATGAAAAAAAAAAACTAATGTAGAGGGAGGTGGGAGGAAAGAAACCTAAAATGGGGACAGAATGAGGAAGGATACGGTGCACTGCAGAAAAAGAAAGACAGAAGGCAAAGAATAGAGAGGTTCAATTAGGCAAAGGGACAGAAAGAAATAAATCTGTTTGTGTGTGAAGCTAGTTTCCAATAGTGGTTTTCTTTTCTTTTTAACAAATCTTGTCTGGCATCAATCACGCACTCAGACTACCTACTTTGATGAGATTCTTTCTTGCACTCATCCTTTTTTTCCTCTCTTTCTTCCTACTTGGCCTCCTCAGACGTCTAATTTGATGAGTTTTCCATGACTGGGGCCCCGGATTCCTCAGCGTGCATGAGCTTCTGTGTGGTTTTGGCAAATAACCAAGCTACTTTTGGCACTGTTGATTACTTGAACATGCTAAGCAAAGTCTGGGTTTAGTCCCCACCACTGTTTCTCATATTCCATATGTTGTTTTTTTTTTCTTTCCAACCATTTGACTCACTCCAACTTCTTTTTTTTCTCCATGTAGCTCTCTGATGACACTGCTATTAATAATGAGAGGCAATCTTTTGTTAAATTATTGTTTTTATCTAATCAAAATGAATGCGTTCAGACTATGGGAAAAATAAATCTATTAAAATCATTAACAAACATTTTGTTGTGTAACATTTTTTTTCACTCCTTACTGCTAATTAAATATATCTGCATTCACCCAGCCCTCTCAGTGATTCACCTGGCTGCCACACAATATGCCTGCACATGCAAAGAAGTCCCTCCCTTAAGCAGAGTTCTCATCCAAATGTTATTATCAGTACGAAGGTCACACTGTTGTTTACTGTGGAGCGAAACAAACCACGTGTAAGACCAATCAGCAAAAACACAGGCAGAAAACCTTTGTGGTGATGTAGAGAAACAGATGAAGCATTAAGAGAGATTTTCAAATGCCAAAGCTGATTTTATTTTTGAGTTCTCAGAGCAATGCATCTACCTTTTCCAGATGTCTTAAAGGATCAGTAGCTCCACGGTTAATTTGTCCCTTATATAATAATCTTTTAGTAATAGCTTACAAATAGGAAAACAGCTTTCTGACCATTGAAAATGAATGTAATTAATATAGACAGTACAGTCTGGGTGGTCCAGAAGGAGACGGGGGTATTGTTATGGAAACTGGTTGGTAAAAACTTCCTAGCCTTACATATGAGGGGAGGGTGGATGTTAGAGACAATGCTGCTAAGTAGTGAAGAGGGAGAGGCCTTGTAACATCACTCATTTGCATAACACTACAGTCAGATGCAGTTAAAGGGACACTCATTTTAATGGTGTGTGTGCTCCGGACCCGCAGGAAGACCCAGTAGGAGGTCAGAGAATAAACCACACACACACACGCACACACACACACACAAACACACACCGTAAACGTCTAACAAATGAGCCGACTGTGATGTAAATGATTTTTCTTTTCAGTCTTTTTTATGTGCGTTTGTTCCTGTTGGACAGCCAGTGGCAGCTTGCTGTGTTCTCTCTGAAATTCAGTCTTTTCACTTTAACATCCCCAACAACAGAGAATTTAGACTCCACCGTTTTTGATGCATCAGAATACATTGCAGTGCTTGGAATAGCATTTTCTGTCTTTTTATATTCTTAGTCTTGTGTACCGAGTGTGTTGTGACAGATCACAGAAAGGCCATTTCCTGGTGTTTTACAATACACACAGATGCTAATTTGAATGGAGGAGGACTGTTCCTTTTAGTTTTACTTCAACCAGACAAACAGAGAAAAGGACAACACCTGCTGACCTGCACTAAGCCTGAATGTAATATATATTTTACAAGCAAAGGAAAGCAGAACTTCTGTTAATTATGCTATTATTATGCTTCTATGACTATGACACAAAAAGACAGGGGGGCGATGTCTTTTTCTTTAAAGTGTCTGTATATGTCAGCAGTACATTTGTTCTACACACATAAAACTGTACACCCACTGGAGAACAGCCGGAGAAAACTTAGAGACGTATGGTTGTGTTTGTTGGTGCCTCAGTAAGAGAGCAGGAGATCTGTCACATAAAAATTCAATGCCTGTCATCACACTGTCCTTGGAGAAGCCATGTTTCTACCTCCCTCCCCTTTAATTATTTCTCTTTACACCTTGTTGAAAACAAAATGTAAAGGTATGAGCTCTAGTTTGTCATCGTTTCAAGGCCAGAAAACAGCATTTAGAGTAATAGTCCACCAATACTTTGCTGTGATGTTTTGTAAGCGCCTGATGGCCTTTGTAAATTGGTGAAATCATTCTAATATGTACTGAATGTTGGAAATAAAGAAAGAAAGTGGGTGAACTGGATTTCAAAGCAGGTAAAATTACTTGAGGTGCTTTCTTTATATTACTTCAGCTATGTGTTTGTCTAGCTCCCCTCTAACAAACACACACAACTGAAGTCTGAACGCTGGGCATGACCTGCAGTTGTTGGCTATTTTACAGCCTACAAGCAGCCCACTTACTGGACTGATTACAGTGGAAAAAGACTGGCCTCAGCTCAGGTTTTCAGACTTTGGTATAAAAGCAGGGAACAGCTCAAGGGATTCAGATTACTGCAAGTTTCTAAAACCATAAAAGGGCAGTTCTGAACGGCAGTTCAGAAAAAACGGGTTCTCTAGGAAATTGTGTGGCATTGGTAAAGATGGAGGGAATTTCCGATAATGGTCACCAGATACAGACACAATAAGTCCAATCTCCCTCTGCTTTGCTGTAAAACACTGTAAAATGACAGAAAATGTTTAGAGACATCCATTTGATATTCTTACAGCATTTTTTAAAGACTTACATGTCTTCGTCCCTTTGTTGGTAAAGGTTTTACTTAGTTCACCCCAACTGAACTGTTGATCTTTACTTAGCTCTAATTTTTCACTTTAAGGTTGCACGAAACTTGTTCAGGCTTTCTTCTGCATATTTGCCCATATGTTAATTCCTCAAACACTCAGTGGTTTATTCTAAATTTGCAACTTTGGAAATTTTTTGTCCATTTTTAAATGTTTTTCAAGAATGATATAATTAGAGTTATGGCTCATCCTTATGAGGAAATTGAACAATCTGAGCAGGCCGGGATCTTTTTAAGGAAACTGGTCTCTTCAGCTTCTGTTTTTTTTTTGTTTTTTTTTAAAGAAAATGTGTTTCTTGAGACTCGTATTTGGGGGCATTAAAGGTGCAGTGTGTAAAAATAACTGATATCTATTGGTATTGTTTGGCATAAAAATGACTTTAAATGCCAAGCACAGTTGTGAATGAATGGTGGTCATCAGTGGTTAAAATTTAACCAGATATAAACATGTTTTCATCTGCGAGTGGATCCAGTGGCCTCAGGCGCAGACATGACTGTCCCACATTTACCTACTTTTGATGCTTATTAAGGTGTTACTTATCCCAAACGGTGCTGTAGCACTGATAAAACAAAGCTGGTTTGCAGTTTTAAAATTTAGAGAGGTCTCACTCCAAACGCAGAGTTGCTTGTCCATTCAGAGACACCGTAGTAAAAATGGTGGCACAAAAATGGCCGCTGCCATGTATGTGGACCTACTGTAAAAGGACATAAATGATTAATTCTAACAAAACAAAAACATAATAATTATTTTACTTAAGCTATTACTAATAGATACTGTTTTAAATCATGTTTTTCTGTCATTGACCTTTGAGTTTGTTACACACTGCATTTTAAAGCACCTTTAGTACATTTAGTATTCTTTGGTTTGAGAACACTATCACTTATTTTTACCCTCCTTAGAGGTCCAGTCAGTTCTGATTGGTCAGCTGAATTCAAAGAACAGTTAAGAGCAGGCAGGTGCTCCTCCTTTGTTTGAGGTATGCAGGCGCTAGACAAAAGTGTTTTATGCAAGTGGGGCTATAAAGACTAAGCAGACTAGACATTTCAGACAGCGAAGAGAACTCCTTTTAGTGAGAATTTTTTGCACGTACAAAAATGATCCAGAAAGAGGAAAAAACAAAATAAAAAAAAGACAACAAACAGCCAAAAACTTGTGCCAGTGTAAGTTTTTACAGAAGTCCAATGTCTCCTGAGTTGGATTCGGTATCCCGTTCTGATTTAAATTATGATATACAATCACAAATAAATCAAAGCCCTAATTTCAGTCTGTACCTTGGAAATGTTTGAGCATGTGGTAAGAAAATGATCCAAACCTCAGTTAGATTGGTTTGACCTCCAGTCATTTCTCTAATCAACCTCCAAAAAAATCCCCAGTCGATTCTGAAAGGGCTTATTTTCAAAAGGTTGTGGAGCCACACAAGCCATCAGAGGCCACTGCTAACTTGCTAATAAAATCACTGGTGCTTGTTACGATCAGCTGGCTTTGAATCTTATTCAGATGCACCCAGCTAGTGTCACAAACAGCACAAACATGCTTTTGAGATCTGTTTGAACAGAACACTAAAAATAGATCCTTTTCCTTTCAAAACCTGAGTCAGAGAACAGGTTGTTACCCTCCTAGAGAGTTTTGCCCTGATTGTGCTTATCTACAGCCCAGAACACACTCAGCATCTCTGCCCTGCCTCTTCTTTCTTTATCTTTCACTCCCGTTCCCTCTGTAGATCCCCTGAGGCTGTTTAAAGGGGATCTGTGACAGATTCTGCTGTGTATGCATGTAGCACTGGTAGTTCTGGTAGTAATGACAGGCAGATAGAGTTACTCATCATCAGACAAGTTTCTATGAGTAAAGCTTGCACCCCCTTCTCTATCTCTTTCTCTCCATCTATGTTTCTAATCTCTTCATCTATTCATCTCCATCTAAATGATGCATCTGAATAATGACAGATAAAAGAAAATCCTCTTCTTTACTCCAAAGCTCTTTATGTTCTTTGGTTTTCATCCGTCGTGCTTTGACTCTCTGCAGCCGCAGACATGTAGACATGTTAATGCACACGTGTAATGTTTTCTGTTAGTTTTTGTTTTCATTGTTTACAGCATTAAATCAAATTGAATGTTTCCCAACAGTTCTTTCATTGGAAGACATTTATGATTAAAATCATACTAGGTTGTAAAACTCTAAGTTAATTAATCTAGCAACCACACACACACACATAGACATGTGTAAAACTGAATAAATAGGTCAAATCACCTTGACCGCAGCCATTCAGCAATCCATTTATGCATGACTACAGCAATGCACAGTTTGTTTGGCAAACCGATGGGGAGAAAGAAAAGAAAATCAACAAAATAAAAAACAAAAAGAAGAAAAACAACCAAGAAACACACACCCACACATGGCCACGCTGCAGGGCTGCCACCGCTCCATTATTTTTCTGAAGTGGCTTTTCAATTCCATGGCTGATGCTTGAGGGAGTGCATGTATGTTTGAATGTGTGAGATTGTGTGATACTGTGATGGGTGTGGAGTGGGGATGGGGGGTGAGGTGCTTGACAAAGATTGTGACATAAACCATTTATAGAGCTGCCCTAGCATTTGAGTGTATGTGTGTGTGAGAGTGTGTGATTGCTGTTGACATTAAATCCTCTGTTCAGGTTAGTTTGGTGCAGGGCACAGGGAATGATGGGATTTTTTTTTTAAAGAGGGGCATAAAGGAGAAGAGAGGGGAGAAACTGATTAGAGTTGGGAAGAAAAATTTAGGAGAGGAAATGTTTGTGTGTATTTTGATCTGAGGGGGGAAAAAAGGAAAACGTGTGCTCCATGTGTGTTATTTGCTTTAATTATAATCAACAGCAGAATCACTTTGGTTTAAGGCATTACCATAAACATAATGTTCCATTTTGAAAATCAGGTTTTTAATTTAAAGCTTCTCTTTTTCTAATATGAACTGTTGTGCCACCACATGCATGAAAGCAGCTTCAGGTTTCGTGAATGTTCATCAGCAGGCAACAGTAACACATATGATGAAAAATGCTTAGAAGAAACAGCATAAAGCAGCTAATTTAGATGAAAAAAATTTGACACTTAGAGCTGGCTTGCTGTGTTTTATTATAACAAGCAAGAGTGAATAATTAGATGCAGATCCAACTTTGCACACAGAGTAAATGTTTCAACTTTGAATCGACTTGTTGTTGTTTAGGTTTTACAACACAAAACATATCTGTTGGATACATTAAATCCAGCTGGATTAAAAAGAATTAAAGTGACATGAAAAGAGGCAGAAGCCACGACTGAGGTTCTCCACCAGCTGACATTTTGTCATTCCAGCAGCAGTTAAGAGTCTAATTGATTACGGCGACCCCTATTTTCTAACTGCAGTCTCTTCATTGATCCCGTTACTGCTGCTGCTGCTCAGCACTCTCCAAGTGATTCTCCTAGTCATTACTGCCAAGAGAAGGACTGCTTCTGAGTGGCCCTCTAAAACGACTTTATGCAAAACCTCAGTCAGCTCCTTGGAGATTCTCCGGAGGAGTAAAATGGGTCGATCCATTGAGAAAAACCTGTTGGTACAGAAGCCAAGAGGTAGTTCAACCAAAACTACAGTTAGATGCAGAGAAGGCCTCATATGTTCTGCTACTTTACCTTGAAATCAATTTCATGTCAAGTTACAGAGTGTGTGTGTGTCCTCTAGCAGAGGTCATAACCTCTACCTGCTGACTGTGTCTCCTTTCCTAAATAAAAAGACTGCATCACATTACATACAGTTCACACACACATATACAAGCTGCAAACAAAGTGTCCATACGCACACACTGACACGCAGCACATCGTATTACCGGCATAAGGACAAAGCTATTGCAGTCGACGCAAAGAAACCCAATAGGCTTTTAACATTCATTTAGCCTAGACAGCAGGGCTTACGCTTACTATAGCTGTGCCAACTAGATCTGATAGCACAACAGGGATGAATCAGGACTGACTCTACATTACGGCCTTCTGATTGCACTGTGGGGGAGAAATTACTCGAGGGAGGAGTAGTTTGAGAAGTTTGCAGTCAGAGTACAAGAGAAGGATGGTAAAATGTGTGAAAAGGTGGTTAAAAAAAGGGACTTAGTGGTTTTGTTGTAGAGGAAGATGCGCTCCATTTAGCCAATAAAGACAACAACAAACAGTCCGAAGAGGTTAACTGTACTGTAAAATAGTAAACTATGTTGCTTTGATGGCAATGCTAGCTGGTTAGCTTTTCTCAGAGTCTCGTGTATCATCTCTCTGTACATTCTCACC
Source organism: Melanotaenia duboulayi (assembly GCA_026261665.1). Classification (NCBI taxonomy): domain Eukaryota; kingdom Metazoa; phylum Chordata; class Actinopteri; order Atheriniformes; family Melanotaeniidae; genus Melanotaenia; species Melanotaenia duboulayi. Next base: position 26,389,485 of record CM047990.1, on the reverse strand, counting down.
TACAACAGGTTTAAAATAATTTTTTTCAGCAATGTGTTTTTCGGCTTACTGTCATCTAATCACTCTGATTTAAATATGCTTATTTCTGTCTTTGAAGAGCTGCCACATCTCGTTAGCTCCTGCTGCAACTTCCAAGCTGCTTCATGTGGCACAGACATCATCATATGAATAGATTTGGAAATGCAATGAAAAATGCTGGTGTATGCTTGCAGCGCTGTACTGGAGAACATGCCGAATTCAATTTAGCTTGGAGTTTACTGCCTGCCTTAGGCTAGGAGATGGAGAGAGAGGTGGGGAGGGAATTAATGACAGGGATGGAGAGGGAGAGACAGGTAAAGGTAGAAAGGAGATTGAGAGTAATCGAGAGAGATAAATGAACCACTATAAATGTCGCTTGACTCAGTTGTGCTCCGGGGGGGGGGGTTGAATGATAAAACAAACATCCTCGTATTTAATAGACTATTTTTATTTTTACTCCTTCCCCAGATTAGGATGGAACATAAAAGTTGCGGCATGTATGCATGTATGAGTTTTATATTTAGCTTTAGATTTCAGTTTCAATCAGCTTGTTTTTATGTACAAATGTGGATTAAAGGACAGGAGATTAGAGTGGAAGTTTAAAAACATAATCCAAGGTGAAATGTAAATACGGTTTATTTAAGTTATTATTATATTACCAGGAAAACATTAAACAGGTGCACTGACTCATTGAAACATACAGAAACATAAATAAAAATTAAGATTTTACCAGAGTGTGTATTATTTGAGCAAGCTTTTAAGTCAATATTTGGTGCAGCCACCTTCTTAGACATAGCACATCTTAGACTGGCTTTCAGTCATTCCATGACTTCCAATCAGTTTTAGCACTTGGATTTGACTACTCTTAAGTTACTGCTTTATACCCTTGATGATGTGTAGCATTAGCTTAGCAAAGACCACACCAACTTCATGCTACAAAGCAAGAACAATACTGAGCTCAAAGACGAACCTGAACTCATCATATGTATTAAAATAAAAAAAAAAGACTTTATGAATCACCTCTTATTTACACATATGGAAATTTATCAAGTTAATTAAGCTATTAGATTTTTTCAGCTAATAGTACTCAGTCAATCAAGTCTTAAAAACTTAACTTTTGTTAAGATAACAAGTTTGCATAGCTTGTTTAAGTAAAAACTTGTTAGGTTTTATGGTATAGTATTAAGAGTTTCAAATTCTTGGGCAGTTTTTTTGTAGGTACTAAAGAAATGGGAAGTTAGTTTGCTACAGGCTGCAAGATATCATTTAAAACTGTTCTTTTGTAAGCTGTGTGACATCATTGGTTCATGCTGTTTGGTTTAAAGAAAAAAAACAAAACATTTCTCTAAAAGAAAACAAAAAGAAAACATCAAGTACAAATGGTAAATGGACTGTCCTTATATAGCACTTTTCTAGTCGCATGTTGACTACTCAAAGCACTTTTACACTACATGGCGCATTCACACACACACACATATTCACACAGCACTTCTGCTGTGACATGCTAAGTGCTTTCACTATCCCTCACATTCATACCCCGATAGACACATCGGGGTATGACACATAGAGGCAGTGTGGGGTTCAGTGTCTTGCCCAAGAACACTTCGGCATGTAATCACGGGAATCCTGGAATCAGTCTAGCGACTTTCTGGTCGGCACCAAACTGTACTGTAAATGAGTAAAGAAGCAGCAGAAGTCCAAAGAAAAGCTTTAAAAGATCTTCAAGAACCAAGGACAGCTATTTCTCAAAAAAAAAAAAAAGAAAAAAAATCTGCCTCTTAACTCAAGACTGTCATAAAAAACTTTTCAAAAGATGTAAAAAAAAGATTCAGGCATCTTTGGTGGCAGCCTTTAAATCTTGACCTTAGGATTAAACTTCACTACCGAAACATAGCAAGTACACTAAAAATGAGGAAGGACTGCTTCCCTTGCATCCAAATGATGCGGGGTACAATAGGTACAACATCCCTTCAGCACTGATGAGCATTAATAACTGCTCACAGTTGCCCAGCTTAGCCTTCTATTACTAAAGCATATGGTAGTTCTTTCTTGCAGATTTATCAATTCCACGAGCTTTCAGTTGCTCTTAAAATAAACAGCTAAGTCGCTGTGAGTCCAGAAACCACCAGATATACAGTAACTTTCATAGCGAGTTACTTATGAAGTCTGCGTGCGTTCACAGACCCAGCTTAGAACAGAAATCCATATAATGTTTTTCAGCAGCCCTCCTCTCTTCCTCTCCATTGCTCTCCCTTTCTCTCCTCTCCCCAGTTGCCTTTTAGACTTGTCATTGGAGAGTGACCTGCATTATCTATCTCTCACTCGCTTTCCCCAGCTCTGTCTCTTTCTCTGTCTGAATGGAGATTTAGATAAGAGAGTTTGAGCTGCAAGAGAGCGGCTGCTGAATACCAAGAGACCGGCCGATAGAACAAGAGAGAGGCTGGAGCAGAGCAGGGAGCGAGGGCCAGGTTCATTGAGCTATTTGGACCTTGTTTCAGCAACACTGGCTCAGGTTATTTATAAGAAGGGTTGAAGGGGCTCCGAGCTCAGGTTGACTGTCATCTGCAGATCATCTAGCTTGTAAAGAAGCTCCACCTCTCTCTGCTGTTCATTATGCAAACAGGAGGACATTTATGAGCAGAGTGACTGCATTCACCTGGATTTACTGAAGTTAATGCTATTTTTTGTGTGTGAGCATTGATCTCAAACCTGACTGTAGGTATAAACAGTGTAAATGTAGGAAGTTTGTACACTTTTTATTCTTTTTGTGAGTCTCATCTTTTGTTGTGTTTCACTGTTTCCTTGTGTATGTATTTTTCATAGTGTGTGTGGTAGGTGAGGAAGCTTCTTTTCATCTGCCAGATTCTGCATATGAAACACACACAATCCATTTAAAATGTCCCCACGGTGATCGATGAGGTGGTGATGGAAATGTCATCTGGTGCTAATACATTTATCATCGCTCATCCAGCTTCATGAATTTCTCCTTTCGGTTTTCAATCATTTTTTGCTCTTTTCCTGAGACCCTTTTGAATGCAGTGATTCACAGGACTGAGTGTGCTCCTCTGAGGAGGCACACTGAAGGTTTAGGCATCCAGCACTCTGACCGGACTCACTAATTAGTGGGTAAGACAATGATAGCCTGTTTTTATATGGAACCCATGTGATGAGGAGGTAAATACGAAGCTAGGAAAGCCTGATATCTCAGAACAGTGCTTATTAAGAAAACAAAAACCCACATAACCACAAATCAATTACATGTTCTATGCTAGGCACTTGGTATAAATCATTTAAGAGGAAGAAAGTAAGTGCATCTAGTGTTTAATACTGGCTGAGCTGAGTTACTGAAAACATTTTTTTCTGCCTTAAAAAATATACAATCAGGACCATGGTGTATATAGTATGTTACTGATCTCTGACGAGAACTTCCAGTACTGTACAATAGTCTTGAATCACCTTTCATTTCTTTATATTTTATTTCTAAAGAGCCAGACTTGAAGTGCCTAAAGGCCTTTTTTAAGTGTTCTTTGGGCAGTTCTCCGGGCTTCTTGAAGGAATTTCAGAGTTTCTCTTTTTTTGGACATTGGCTGCTTTTTCACCTGCTTGCAGTCCAGATATATATACAGCAAATAAACCAGCACATTTTGTACTGTGTATTATTTATCATAATGTATACTTTATGAAATTGTTGTTTCTGTTTTTTTTTTTTTGTTTGGTTTTTTTTCATGACTGAGTGTGCTGCACAAGTACTCCAGTGGCCTTCACACCTGTATCCAAGCAAATGGCTTGAGTCATGAGCCTAAGCAGGATCTGGAAGTGACGTCCTCAGAAAATAAAGGAAAAAAATCCAACAAAGCCCTTTAAAAGGAGCTGAGAAATGCATCTTACCTTTCAGTTGATCCATACTGTTAACTGATGTTTCATCAGAAAGAGTCTCTATGGAAGAACGACTAATATTTCCTTAAGCCATTTTTAAGGAAGGGAAACAGGGAGAAATGGTTGAGGCATGCTAAATGACACAAAAACTGGACTGAAAATCAGTAGCAACAAGTCTTACAGAGTGAGAAACCTTCCCTCGGAGCCTGAACATCAACATTATTGAATCAGTATCATCTGGACAGAGAAGAGAAACATAAGGCAGAAAACAAGTCTTTCAAGAAGCCTGGAGAACTATTCCTAAAGACTTTTATAGACATTACAAGACTCTACATAATAATTAAATCATAAATAAGTCCTCAGATATACTGTATGTTAAACCTATAATCACAATCACGCACTGGGAATGAGGGACACGGAGGCCATTTGAAGGACTTTCTAATTACCAACTGAAAGCACGTAATAATGGAAATCACAGATAAAAGAGGGATTTCTAGGTTAATTTACCAGACATTAAGATATTTTACCCCAAACATATTACTGCTGTTTTGGATTTTTTTTACTTGAAATTGTGTCAGTTAGCAGCTATATTAAGATCTTATAGTATACTTTTCTTTTCCAGTCAGATTTAGGTTAGTTGGTGGTTTCATTTACTCCAAACACACTTTAAAGAGTAGCATCACACGGCTGGACCCGTGTTACGATCCAGTTGAAAGATATCATTATATATTCATGTATATTTGTGTGAACTGCTGGCTGAACTGCTATGTGAGTAAGAGACCGTGTCATAGAATAACAACCTATCTAAATGAAAATCATTGACAAGTGAGGGAAGTCATAACCGGGTGTGCGCCTACATACATAAGCGGGCCAACCATGCAGAACTGAATATGTAAAAGTATATTTATTGTCTCTCCTGCCTTCTTCTCCTCCTCTAACATTGACATCATCCATCATCCATCTTTTCCCTTCCTTTTCATCCCTCCACCCCGACCTGTCATTCCAATGACTGCTGCTCGTTTCTCTCTGTCTCTCTAAGTCAACATGTCAACTGCGATATATCTCTCCTCTCACTAACACACATCGCCATGATCAGTTTGTGAAAGCCCTCGCCGTGTGTGTGTGTGTGCTGCTGTCTTTGCGTGTGGATGTACAGTAAAATGAAAGAGCAAATTTGATCAGCATGCTCAGTCATTACATTGTTTTCATCTAAGTTTTTTTATGCGCATCAGCAGCATCTGTTGAGTGTGTTTCCATTTGCTTGTGTGGGTTTTGTATGCAGAAAGATAGAAATGTTTTAGGCTTTGTATTTTCCATGAAGACAGATCGCTGGATTTAAGTTTAAGATAAACGTGTCATTATGTATATATGTGTTAATGTGTCTAGGTCTAGCAGGCTGTCTCCATTATTTACTTTTAACATGGAATATCTCTGTCTGCTGAGTGTTATAGATAAAATCAGGCAGTAATTGTACAAGCTGGAAGCAGGAGTATTAAATAAAATGGAAATCTTCTATGCACCAGTTTCATGATCATCCCTTTGGTTTTTACATACTCCTCTAAAATTAAGTTATTATAGTCGTGCTACAGAGTAATATAATAAGGAAGCAGAGATTTTAACTTCCTTATTTTATTTGTACAGTATTAAACACAAAGAGGAATCACCAGAATAATCGAATGTGAAGAAACAATAAATATTCAGAATGCAAATGACTCGTAACTTGTGCTAATAAGAGCCGCAGGGGACAAAAAAAAGCTTCTTACCTTAAATCAAAGTCTGGAAATTGCAAAAGGTGAAGCTGGAAGGATATTGTGTTTGGGTAAAAAAAAAAGCCACATTTTGAGTCAGGAATCAATGAGTAATTTAGACTATGCTATCAGGATCTTTTGGTTTATCATGTGTAAAAACCCAATAATCACCTCAGAAAGATGGTGGGGAAATAAAAACATATGTTTCAAATACATGAGTCCACCACCTTGTCATGGACGTTCAGCTCAAACCCTACTTTAAAAGGCATATGGCGTCAGCATGTCTGCAGGTGACCCCACACCTGTGCCTGCTGCTGTCCTTTTCTGCAGACAGTCATATGGAGTTGAGCTACTCAGTCANACTTTTCTGCAGATTTAGCAGTCATATGGAGTTGAGCTACTCAGTCACCACAGCTCTTCTCAAAAGGCCTAAACAGGCACATCTGCATATTTGGTGGTCTTACTTGTGAGTTACATGAAAAATTCATCTAGGTCATTGCATGATAAGCAACTATCTAAAGATAATATGAAGTGAAATAAAATTAGACTTCTCAAGAGAAGCTAGGCAATGGCACAAGAACAGCATTTTCATCTACTGGCTTATCTAACCACATGGAGATATTTCAGATCATCTGACAGCAATTGATGTCTAGAGTGAGTGTTGTAGGAGGAGCACTATTGTGGAAGCAGGACGTCTGAGCTTAAGGATGAGAAAAATAAACCAGCCAATCTCATGTAAAAAAAAGAAAAGCTGCTCGCCACTTGCACCTGCATCTCTTGTGCAGCGTTTTATTTTAGACTCAGCAATGAGTCAGTGAGGAGGCGAAAGGAAGCAGAGGAGGAGGAGGAGTAGGCGAGTATGAGGACGATGCTTGCCTGAAGATTAAATATATGAAAGGAACCGTGCACCAAAAATAAGTTAACGACTGTATATAAAAGAGTTCAGTCCAGCAGGGGTTTATTTAAAAAGACTGGTGCCGAATTTAGATGGGTCATAAAAAATTCCTGACCTGATGCCTGGCTCATGCTCAACTGTGTGCCAAGAAATATGTTTGCCAATATGTCTAGGAGTATTGGTGTGTAAAACATGCAGGGAAATGCAAGTAACTAATCAATATGTGCATGCACGTGCATAGTCAAGTGTAAAGTATCACTTCAGGAGCTTAAAATACAGCAAAATAAGTGTCTATGTTTCCCTAGAACTGCAAATGCATGCTGGTGGATGAATAATACAGACACAGCTGGGAGCCACCAGGCTCTGCCAACCAGTGGGTGTTGGTGTGTGTGTGTCCAGCTGTGCCCACTATTCTCAGCCTCAAAGCTGCTATCACATTCTCTTAAGCTAACAGTATCAAACTCTCACTTGGTGACATGAGCCATAATAATCGCAGGTGTTTTAAGCTGCTTGCAATGAAAAGATAGCGGCGGTAAGGAAAACATTTATATCCCAGGTCAGTGAATCATAAGTCCTTCTCAGTAATCATCTATTATCATCATGATCGTGCACAAAGGCTAAAATGCTAGGTCAAGAATGTCTTAAGGCTCCATGAATGAATAAAGGTCAAGGTTATACCGCCCCATAAAGAAGGGGGAGTTGAACAGTAAAAAGATAGCTTTATCTGTATCTCCTGGCCCAGCAAAATGCTAGAAATTGCTGCTTGCCTTTAAACGACCATGTAAAACTTGTCTCCTCTCCAGTTTTAGTGTTGCAAATCCAGTTGGCTGCTATCATGGAATAAATCTGAGCATCTTTATTTAGAAACCATATGAAACACCAGATTTTAATCTGAGAGAGTGTAATGTGTTTGGATAGAGCTCAGATATGGAGGACTATAATCACAATAATTATTCTGGTCTCACTCCAGCTTTAGGCCTTTTAACTAATGAAAGGCACAACACTAATGGCTAGATTTCAAGCAGTCTATTTTGCATCTGTACATGACATGTGTGGGCACATATTGTGTGTGTTTGCGTGTGTAGTTGGCATGTGTACACCATTTGTAAGCTGGTTGAAAAATTCTGATTACTTTTTGCAGTAATGGGCAACAACAGTGAAAAGTGATGCCTGTTTCTCTCCTTAAACTACCTTGTTACTGTCAGCTGCAGCACATTCATACCTACTTTCCGAGGACAGCAGAATCTGTACAACAGCATATTCCAGTGAAAAAAAATTGAACGACTTCCATTATTAAATGAAAACTGAGCAAAAAAGCTGATGTTTTGCCTCTGGGTGCTTGTTGTGCAGTATAAGCAAGTGAAGTAGTGCAGCAAGGTATGGATCCATATGATAGCAGCTGATGAATTGAACAGTTCTATTAGGAAGCACAAAGCAGAACACAGATTTTCATTAAAGCCAAAAATATTTAAATTTATGATAGTATTTCTCCACTATCTCTCTCTCTATTTTTATTTTGCTAAGACAAAACAATAACCTCACAGGTGCTGTTTTTTTTTAAAGAAATTTTCTAGAGAAATGAATGCAATTCATCAAAATAAATCAATACTAAACATCATCACGATGTGTCTGTGTTCACGCAGTGAAACATGTTCACATCAGATTGTTGGAAGTGGCCTCGCAATCAATAGGCTTTCTTTCATGCATTTCACTTTTCACACAAGAAACAATTCACACTGTGATCCTATTGACAGTATTGTCTCAGGGTCCCTGGCAATATCATAGCATGGTAAAATCCATTTTCCCTCGCATAACGAGCTGTCGTTTTCTGGGTGGAGTGAGTTTAATCGCCTGTGCATAGAAAGCAGGCAGATTTAGATGCAGAATAATAACTATTTAATTTTGTTGCATGTGTGATTTTAAAACTGTACTTAAGACCAACGCTGTCTTCGTATTAATGACAAGTGCTGCATCAGCATAATGCTGCTTAAGATACTCTGATAAGAAATAATTTTCTTCTTTAAGAAGATGAAAGAAGCCACTGTTCTCTGCATACAAAGCAGGTTCATCCACAACATGATAATGATGATAGGATGATAATGACTGGTGTTATGCTTGAGGGGTATTACTAGCACTGAATAATGATGATTTGTTATGATGATCTGCTGAAAATGATGGTGTTTGTGGCGCCATGATGATGTTGATGATCCTGAAATTTGATAAACTGCCGCTGTCAATTTACTGTCATGCAAACAAGGCATCTCCTCCTTTTTAATTGATTAGATAACACAGGACTATGTTTAAAATTTCCCATGAAAGAAGTTGTATTAAGGTTAAATGAAAACAGAGTCAACTGATTTCATGCATGCACTTAACAAGGCAGCAGGTCTTGTTTAAATGAATGGTGTTGAATACAAAATATAACAAGTAATTTCTAGATTTTTCTAGTGTTTTTTTTCTCCTGTGTTATTTGTGATGATNTTTTTCTAGTGTTTTTTTCTCCTGTGTTATTTGTGATGATCTTTAGCTCTTATGGAAGAATAAAAAAGATGAAGGGGTGTTTAATAACTGCAGAGCCTTAGTCCTCAAAGTTGTGTGATCTTCTGTTGCACATTTATGAATATGTGGATATGAGAAATATGGCGCTGAAGATAAAGGCAGCTCTTGGCCTTTTGATATTTAGCCATTACATCATTATAAAATATCTCCCTCACAGCACTTTATTCGTCTACTCATGAGCCATCACACCCACATAATTACTAGATGGAAAGGAGCAAACTTAAAACGTGAAAGATTTCTGCAGCTTTAAACCCTCATTCACCTGCTCAAGGCTTGCTCAAGTCACACAGTTTCATTTTCAGCAACAAACTGCTCCACACTCATGCAGGCAAGCTGCTCTGTGCAACCTTTCAGCACCGTCATTGGTCCTGAGCTGCTCCAGAGGGACCAAGCAGGGTTAAGTAGCTTGCCCAAGGGCTTCTCAGTAGCAGTTAGCAAAGGAAGCAAGAACAAGTTCTGTCCAGTTCCCACCCTGCTAACACCTCAAACAATCTGAAGATGTTATTGATACAAACAGTTAAGTAGGATTTATATGGATGCAATACTTAAATTCTTGATGGTGGACAGGCCTAATGCTTAGAAGTGCCTCACAAGATCAGACATGTTTAGTCAGATAATTTAATGGCTGGTGAATCTGTTGCTACTTGAAAAAGATTAGCTGTTTTCAATTTTTACCACAACACTAGCAAAGTGAAGCAAAGGACGCATAATTCTGTTAAGCAATGCCAGACATCACTAAATTCAAACTGAATAAGAAGCGCAACGTTTGAAAGGCAGACATGTGAACCTGGCCTTAGGGCAGCGGCTTTATCCCCTTTTCCACCAACAGGTTCGGTATCCTTCTGTTGGGGTCCCAATCTTACTGATCTGACCATAAAGGGTGGAGTTTGACACACTGCAATCTGTTGATTGGTTGAAAAAATCATCACTTCCTGTGGGACGTGGGACTTAGAACAAAGTGGGAACAGCACCATGTTCAACTATACTGTAGATTTTTTATTTTTTTTAAAGCCACATACCAAGAAGAAAGAAAACAAACTGATGGATGTCCACCATTCTCCTCCTTTGTTTCTGTTGCGTTCTTTGTTATAACTCAAGGTTGGTGTTGCGCTATTACTTAGCTGACACATCGCTACCCAGGTTATGCCCTGCGTACTGAGTAAGGGTACAGCCGGCTGTGGAAATGCAACAGAGATCAAGGTTTACCAAACCAAAATGCACCAAACCATCCCATCCTGAGCTGGACTCCTTGGCGAAAATTTAACTTTTGATTAAAAATGATCCTCAAAAGCCCAGTTCCAATCTTGAGCCGTTTTGGGGCTAATTCAAATTCAAACAAAACATAAAAGTTAACTCATAATTGGTAGATCAGAATGGAATATATAAACATCTATTGCTATGTTTATCATACCTGATACACACTAAGACATACTGTATGCTAGGAGCTTTGATCAAAATCCTGTTGTAAATAATCTCATACTTGTTTTCTGCCCCCTGGTGGACACGTTTTGTACCACAAAGACTTCAGACTTAAAAAAATGAAAGTGTCATGTCCATTATTTCTTGGGTCAGACATAAAATGGGTTAAATTTTGTCATTTGTCTCTCACGCTTATGCAATTGGTTAAATTCAAATGTTCTGCTCATAGCATAGCTTTGTATAAATGGTTTAAACCTGTGAAGCACACTATAAGGATTGCAAGAGAAATCAATAAATGTTAAATCTGAGCTGAAACTGAGATCTTTTATTTAAGCATAATGTTTCCACTGCATAAATTGTGCCTGTGTGTTTTAGTTAATCCGAAAGTCTTAAAAAGCATAAACCAGCTACAGGCCAGTCAGCTTCACTTCAGTGTGAGAAGAGAAAAGAACTGGTGTGGTGAATACATGGATTGTAATTCATTTTATTTATAGTTTACTCACTCCAGTCAAGCATAAATCTATGGTTAAGTTTTGTCTAAAGAAATTAAAATCCAATTAATTTCCAGTGGATTACAAACCGTGAAATTCTTAAATATCTGCAGTATCTCTCCTAAGATGCTTTCGGCTTTGTGTTTTGTTGGTGTAGTGGTATAGGCTAGGAAATATCTGACAGTTTTATGCGTATTTAATGGTTTCAAGAGGGTCATATGTGAAGATACAATCATTGGAATTTTCATAAAAGATGATTTAGGTTTATGTCCTGTCTCAAGAGGATTATTCCATATTTACTCCTATTGTCTGTTTTTCATTGGATTACATTCACTCGAGGTTATCAGTAAAGCTGTGACTTGGTGTGCATGTGTTTGAACTCCTTTCTAGTTTATAAATGGTGTTTCTCACATGTGAATAAAAGTATATTCTCTCTCTCTCCATCTCCTGTTTCTTCCAGGCTGACCTGTGTCACAGCGTAGGAAGGAAAATCTCCATCTTATCCACCACTGTGATGAGCCATAAGGTAGGTTCTGCCATTCGTGTGTGTGCATTTGTTGAATCAAAAGCCTTTGAAGTGGCATTGATGCAGTGCACTCGCTAACCTGCTCAGCCTTTTATTAATAAGCCTCCTTCACATTCATTTATTCTTTTTCTTTCCTACTTTGTCTTTCATAAATACATTTCCTGTTTTTGCTTGGGTCCCTGTTAATAATGAGCTCCGTCCTTCTCGGCTAATAGAAAATTATTCAGGAATGTTTAGCTTGTGTTTGCCTACAGCGGATAGTTAAATAGGACTTGTAAAAATGCAGATTTAATGTGATGTCATGCCTGCAAATATAGCTCACAATGCATTTGCCCTCTGGTCACATGTTTCCAAAGTCACAGAATTTTGCACCTCACATCTCCCACACCAAGCATTTTTCTATCTGCCTAGAATAAGTTGAATAGATTAAAAGGCAGATCTAATCGATCCTGAGGGTGCTTATCTGTGGCCGGCAGGCTGACGAGCCGATTTCAGAGCCGCATTGTCTAATCCTTCAACTGCCGACTGCAAACTGGGGAAAAAGACAAATGTGTACTTGCGTAAAGACTTGCATACAGTAGATCAGACAAGGACCACAATAATAAACCAGCCACTGAATATTTTAGTGGAAAGGATTTGATTGGTTGTAGCATTATCGAAGATGGCAAGAAAGAAGATCATTACACAGATTCATAGCCATATTTAGAAATGAAGATTATGATTATGTACACTAGGATTAACAATTAAACTTACTGATATAAAAGAGTAAAGCATGACTCAGCAAGTCAGCAAATGTAAACAAACCTACTGCATTCCCAATATGATGGCAATACTGTAACGTAATTTGCCTTGGCAGTAAATATTAAGTAAAGTAAAGTAATCATATATGTCAACACTGAGTTAAATCGATGAACTGGTCTTGAGACTCAACAGTTGTTGAAATCTTGTACAAACTGTACAGCCCTGCCAAAGATAAATAAAAGAAAATCCTGCATCCAGATCTGGATTGAAGATAAAAAACTAAAATAACCACTCTCAGTGAGTCCTAATGCTTTTATCAAATATTTGTGGAATTAAACTTGACTGAGTCATCTCTGCCAATTGGTTTGAGTATTTAATGCCAAAAACACGTGTTTCTTATTTCATTACTGTTTCAAATTTTGCAACATTTTACTATTGTTATTATATTATTAACCAAAATCTCATATACAAATATTGATTCTTCCTCTTATTGTCAAAAGGAAAAGAAAAAATGCAAAGAAATAAATCTGACTTGCTTTTTTCTTAATGCAAACATTAAAGGGGGTAAAAATAATGGCAGAAAAAAGCAGCATCCAAGCAATTCTAGGTGGTATTTAAGGCCCTCAAATAAAAAAATGTTGAATAACTTGTCATAGTTGTCCATACACTGTACCAGTCATCTCCATAATGCTTGGCATTTACATGGCTTTAATTTATGAGGACATGCACAACCAACCCTCCAAACAAACCCAGGATTTACAAGGCTGCCACCATACAAAGATGTACATAAAAGCAAGGCTATCATTGCAAAGCCATGGTTGTTCTGAATCTATTGGCACCAGGTTGTCATCCACAGGTGGTACTCTGTGCAACAAAGTTTCAGAGGATAGGAGTGTACAATCTAACATGTTCTACTTAAAGTAGTTAAAAACCTGACTTGACTTTTAGCTCCATCACTCTGCTAACCTCTAAAGGTGGTCGCTGTCAGCAGTTTAAGTGAGGATGGTGCCGCTGTGGATCAGTTATCTGTCAGAAATGGTATTAAACGGGTGTTTGAAAATGTGACACTCAGTTCTTCTGACCAGGCATCAATAAATAATGAAGGGGTGAGGACATGCTGGACGTTGAAGAGTAGGTGGCATCCAGTTGTGATTTGATAAAACTCAATCATGGTGAAACCGTATATGTGAAAGTACACATCAAAAATGGATTAACTTCACAAGACTGAACAGAATGGTTTTTCTGTCTTCCTTTTCATCTATATGTACATCTGTTTCATGTATATAAGCAATCCTGGCTTGCAGAGAGGCCTGTGTGGCTCCATCAGACACAGGGCTCACACTTGGTGTGGTTTCGCCTTGTGGCTGTCGGCGCAGCGTGCCTTCCCTGACATCTCTTGATGCAACTGGCAACATATTGTGATTGTTAGCTTCAAAAGGGTTTAGCTGTGCGGTGGTCTGATTGGATGTTTAACCTTTTGACCTCCACTGGGGGATAAGAGCTGATATCCCATAATAAGACACATTCATCCAGATGACCTCCTTAGTCACTGGGAGAACTTAGGAGCAGGAAACTGACAAAGAGATTCAGCGTTTGTGTGTGTGTCTGTCTTTGTGATAGGGAGAGAAATAGAAAAGGAACAAAAGAGCTTATCTGAGCAATTCTCAGGTCATCCCAAGCTTCTGTTTCTCTCTTGCAATTACTGTGTATCTCAGCCTCCCTCTGCTTTAGATTAGTGCCTTCCTCTTTGGACCTATTGCTACTAAAAGAACACAACAGCTTTATTGTCGCGAACGTGTTAAATAGGCAGCCCTAGGCAAGGTTTCTGAGTATTTTCATTCTGTACCAATTTTAGAGACAGCAGGAGGAAGACATTAGGAGTAACATCTATTTCCTCTCCATCAACTCGTTTTGTTTTCGTGATAGTTTGTAACTACGATGTATTTCAGCTGTCAGGTAGTTAAGCCACAGAGCACAAAGGTTTGAGGCTTCGTAGAAATACACTCGAGGAACAGAGCCACAAACTTGAATGCAAACTCAATCACACATTAGTTCCAGGCATATTTCAAGATCTAGCCCTCTTTTTTTTTTTTTTAAGTGTGAGTCAATTTCACACCAAAAGCTCTCTTTGTCAAAGCTTTGTTTACACACGGATCACGTATTTGGTACATTTCGTAAGCTCAGAGTCTAATTCTACATGCGTTAACTTCAGACAAATATAATGCTTACAGCTGCATCATTGCACAGGAAGCGTATAGCTGCAGAGTAATGATTACAAAATTGGATATTGAAGTGAGAATTCCCCTGAAACTATGTTGTGCTTCTGCTAGAGGTTTCAAAAAGCTGACTAAAAAACTGTTTTCTGATCTAATGATTTGATCTGCTGTGTGTAATACACTTGAGCCTCAAGAAGTGAATTAATCGGGTCATGATTGCTCTTCTCAGCATTTGTTCCTCATTACATGTGCATTTATTCTGAGTGCTGTGAGTTCTGGAGGAACTTGATTATCACTGATTGTGTGGCCACTTTTGAGTGACAACAAACTGAAGAGAGGCAAACGCCTGGCTACAGAGTTAATAAAAAGCAAAAAGCTAGGTTAAATCCATTTAGGGACATTTACTAATTCAAAGAAGACAAAAAATGTGCTCAAATGAGTGCCTTTACATCGTGTTTTAAATTAAAGCGGACACATTTAGCCTTTGTTGAATGATACAATTAAAAATCTCACAAACATAGATGCGACAGTAAATGTAAAGACAATGAACAGAAAATGCAAAGTGCAGCAGTTTCCTTTTACAGCTTTAACACATAAAACCAGAGGAAGTCGCAACACAGCGTTGATAAGCCTCGCTCTGGAAGGTAGAGTGGCAAAACGCTTTTAAAACTCATTAACTATCAGGATCATATATCTTAAAAAATGTGACACTGATGGGTGTCTGGGAGGACAGATAAGAAGCAGGAATTAGGGAAGAGACCCCCCCCCCAACAGGGATTTACACAAACACACGCAGCGTTTCCACGCCCTCTAACAGTATTGATTATCCAGCTGTCTGACTGATTGAGAGCTAGATATAGAAAAGCAAACATCAATAAAATACTGTGGAAAACCTAGGGAAGAGTTTAAAGACACATCCATTCCCACCTACACACAATAACAAACAGCCAGCATGAACTTTAATACTCTGCTGAGATAGTTTGTGATGTTAGGAAATAGTATGTAGGCAACCTCCAAAAAAGGCTCCCAGCACTCAGAATAAAATAAGAAGTCTTAGAATGAACATATAAAAAAAATCATGGAAAGGATTTCCATTTGGTTAATTTGTTTTATTTTCTCATTACGCAATTCTGTTACTCTTTGCACATTGCACTTGGGTTGAACCACCTTAATCTATGATTTTACTCGTTTACTGCCACTTTAAAATGTTTTAGCAACTCACTTTAGCAGGTTTTTCTCCAACTAATGTGCTGTGTTTGGTTCCAACTTAATCAAATAGAGTTGACCAGATTAACTAAGTTTACAATAATCTAATTATGTTTAAAAAATGAATTAATATAACTTTTGTTAAATAAGTTAGTCCAACATAACTGCTTAATTCTTAAAAGAAAAGAATAAACAACTCCTCCAATTGCACGTGTACATTTCATAAACAACTGGCATGAAAACAACATTTTATTCCAGTCTTTTTATTTTATTTCCTTTTTTCTGTATTTATTGTTTTTATACAATGTGAATAAATTTAGCTGTTAACGGGTTGACTTGTTCAAGTTCATTCTAAACGTACAAGATTTATTCACTTTCACCCTGAAAAGGTGAAATTTATTTTTTCAAATTATACCTTAGACTGGTGTAAATATTAAAACCAAACACTTTTTCCAGAGTTCTGTGGCTTATGACGTGTTGCAACCAGTGTTCAGGTGCATAACTAGTGTTATCTCCATATCGATGGCCAAGTAGTCAGACTTTCTGGTGCTTTTTGAAGTAATGTAACTGTTAGCAGCGAAAAACAGAACTTCTCATTTTTCTTTTTCAGACATTTTCAGTCCTCACAATAAAAACTAACATATACAGTATCCTCTCTAAATATGTGAAATCAACTTGATTTACTCATGACCAAAGCCAAAACACAAGCTAACTGTGTAGGAGAGAATAATTTCATTGTAGTAAATTCAAAGATTTGCTATTTTCTGCTTTTTAAAACTTTTTGGAAGCATCAAAAATGCACACACGGAGTTAAAATCTAGCAAAATCAAACACATTCAGTACAACTCACGTCTCTTATGTCTTGTCTGCTTGTTACACATTACCAAATTCATTTATATTCAATATCCTAGCTGCTTCCATCATTAGTAAAGTGAAATCACATGCTTGAGATGATCGTGCTGTTGTGATTAGTATGTTCTGATCAAAAGCATCAGATTAATGTGCATCAAAAGTTTTAGGGACGCTCTCAGTTTCCAATCATTTTCAACTGCTGTGAAAGTACAAAGTGAAGATGGCGGAGTAACTTGGAAAAGATGAAACCATTGTGTGGGCTGACATACTGAGAAAATGACAGGATTGCTCATTTCATTACACGGACTATCTACCATGTTGGAAGTCTCCCACTGACAGAGCAAACACTGGCTACACAATTTCTAGTGCTGATTCTAATGCTGAAATTTAACTAAAAGTTCTCTTTCAGCACACAAAAATCAAATGAAGTGCCAGGAAACATTTACAGCTCTAAAGCTCAGTAGTGTTTAAAAATAATAGTTTACTGTGGGCCAAATAAGTAAAGATACGTCAAAGGTTCATTTGCCAAACAGGGTAAACCCACAAAGTCTTATTTCCAGGTGACTGGAGGCTCCTTGCTGCTGTAGCCTGGTTTGCTGAGAATAACTGACTTAGATGTTTGCTTATGAAAAAGCAGCACAGGTGATGATGTAATCCGAGCTTTGGGAACACTGAATGATGAGATCAGGTGATAATATTTAATTTAAAAGCTTAAGTGATGTACTATCGGGCGAAAATGGCATTTCAGAACAGAGAAATTGGTTTTATGTGCTCAAAGGATGCAAGAAATGAAGTTATCCTCCAATATGAGATTAGAGGTTTGGCTTGATCAACCAAGCCTTCTGCCACAAAGCCTCCTGCACTGGATTTCCACTCAAAGTAGGGAAAAAAAACAATTCTTTGTGACCCAAATGTGTTGCTTCTTCATTGCTTTTTAAATATAGAAAACCCCATTTTATATTTATTATTCAAATGGGACAAGCAGGCAGACATTTTATTTTAGCTGGGCACATACAGGTCTTGGATGGATGGATTTAATTTTAATTCAGCCCTGCTCTGCTTGTTATCTGTATTGCTGTCACCTGAATTTGTATTCACTGCTGTGTTTCAACTTGTACAGCTCTTCCTCGCCCTGATTTGTTCTGTCAGTGGATTCTACTCTGTTTCATTCTCAAATCATATGTAAATATCCTATAGGCATCATCACATTACTCAGACAACTGCTGAGCAAAAATAGGGAAAAGAAAGAAAGAATCAGTTGATAAATATGTTTGCAGTGAGATTACTATGCATCATAAACCCATAAACCCTGGAAGGAATCAGAGGGATGGAGAGAGACGGAGAGAGGAAAAGACAGGGATTTTAGGACAGAGGGAATTCAATGAGTGGAAACAGAGGGCAGGAAGAGGAGAGGCAAATATGGTCAGTAGTTGGCAGGAGTCGAGGCGGAAAAAGAAAAAGAGGGAAAGAGCAAAGGTGAAGTAAAGAAAGCATCAGAAAGCTGAATCACTAAAACACAGAGATATACACAGAGAGAGGGGAGGGGGCTAAACAAATGTAAGCCCCGAAGGATTAAGTCTCTCATTTCTCTTTGGGGAAGAATGGGGAAAAAAAAAGAGGATTTCCACCTCCTATCCTCTCAGCTTCCCTTTGATATCTCTCTCTCTCTTTCTGTCTCATATTTTAATATCTCTAGTCTCTATTCATCATGCTGGAACAGACTCACTGAGCTTGCTAAAGCATGAACACACATGGCTAACCATAGCTGGACACAAATCCCTCTCCGCTGCTCCCTTTCTCCCTCTTTTTCCCTCCACTGCTTGGCAATTTCAGTTGATCTCTTCATTTCTGCGCTACAGTCATCCATTATCTCCTCCCTCATAATGTCACATGTTTGTCATGGACTTGAAAGCAGCATCAATTCTTTTTAGCCAGCCTCTTTGTTCTCCATCTGTGGCGGTTTGGCAGCTGTTTAACTGTTGCACCGGGCCAATAACACACAACGGCACTCGTCATCGCTGTGGTCGCTTTAACGAGCATTGCTAATAAGATGAATGGGCTTCCCGCTGATCAGTTAATGGCACATTCAATGGGCCTCTGCCGTGTACTGACTTACAGTTCTTACAGTGTACACAGAAAATATTGAGGTCAAGGTTGATTTGATTACTACAGTAATGCTGTTTGAAACCTTCAACAGATTAGGAAGATTTACTGGAAGCTCCACATGAAAGCTTACATATTTTGGCTGGCTACATCCATTCTTTAACCTCTGAACACTTTTGTTTCTCTTTCCTAAAAGTCTGGGTAGAAAAAAAAATCTATAAATAACCGGCTAAAGGACTGATTAAAACAGTCATCAAGTAAGTAAAATTCAGTGTCAAAATCACTAGTGCCATCTGAGGCTATGTTCACACTGCAGTCCTTAATGCTCATTTCTGATCTTCGGTCTATGGCCCTATAGTGACATGCACTGAAGAAGATGCAGAATGGGGTGTTTTAGGAGGTAAAGATTGATGCTACACATGTTAGCATGTGTGCGTATTATTGTGAAGTTGCTGCAATCAGAGCAGATGAATTCATGACTGGATGATTTTTCATCCATTGTTTATCACCTCCTGTCTTCTCTAGTGCAGAATTTTGACATCTGACTCAATTTAATGATGAAAAAGTCAGATGAAATGTGTCATGACTGTTTCAGTCTGAGGGTGCTCTGACAAACATCAGAAATGTGTCTAATTTAGTACCATGTATGAAAGAGACCTAGATCAGATTAGAAAACATGGGACCAGAAGTCATTAAAAATCATATATGGGTCACATATGGGGAAAAAAAGTCAGATCTGGGCCCCTATTTGCCTGTAGTGTAAATGTAGCCTAAGACACTGGGAATCCTTACGGGCCCGGATTGAAAGCTCTCAGATCAGCTTCAAAAAAACAAAAAAACAAAATAAAAAGAGAAAAAACTACGTGTTAACACACTGCCGATAGTAAATATTTTAGCCACCTTCAAGCTGTGGACTAAGTTATCAGCGTCATTAAATGGCAAAACTTACATTCTCATNTGATAGTAAATATTTTAGACTAAGTTATCAACATCATTAAATGGCAAAACTTACATTCTCATGGTGGCTATAGATCAGCTGTTAAACATTCAGCAGGCTGACATGGTATGAGGCTGCAGGAGTGCAGGTGAATAATAAGTTGGGTGAAGGCAGTGATCCTGAACTCTCTGCTACTGAGTTTCTGCACATGTTGGTTCTCTTTAAATGCCTGTTAAACTTGATGCACTGCTGGTGCTGGTGTTGTGTTGCCAGATTTGAAATGATGCCACATTGAAGCTTCACTTGTCAAAAAATCAAGATTTTCTTGTTCTTATTGTAATTCTACAGTTCAAGTAGAAAACCTGGTGCCTGCGGATTCAAGCATTAAGGAGAGACATATTACTACGATGGATGCAGAACATTTAGCTAGCTAGTTGCTTTTTCAAGGCTTATCCATGGTGGCTGGTCAATTAATAATGTTCCAGTGTTAGAAGTTGGGATATTTTTGCTAATCTTTTATGTATAATCTGCCTGCATCATATATTTGTTATTTTACACCTTCCCCAGAGATGCTGAGCAGAAAGCTGATGCAAAGCAGTTCCACTCTCTAATGTACAGCCCGTGGTCATTTAACATATTTTAAGTAACTGCTGACATCTTTAAATTTGCTTTATTCTGTTTTTAAACTTAATAAATAATAAAAGTTAAATAAATTATGCTATGGCAGTTTTCATTTTACATTTTGATAGAAATGTTAGACTTAATCTTAAAAGATTGTTGAAATAAAGATATTTCATTGACTTATAATTCTAAGATCTATCACCATGTACAGTTTTTTTTGTGTGTGTGTGTGTATTTTTTCCCCTGCCTTGTGCGGTGTTGGCTGTTCGGCTTGATTTCGGTCTCCTTGTCATTCCTTACATGCGTAGGGATCACAGTAACTGGCAGCATCAAAAGCCGGATGCTTACACACTGCTGCAGAAAAGGGATAGAAAATAAACAGTTTCACAGCTGTAGTGTGAAACAGGTTTTCAGGAGAATCTCAAGCCACTGGAGTGTCTCAAGTTACCCTCTTTCTCTCCTGTTATTCACCCTGTTGATCTCTTTTCTCCTCATCTTCCCTTCACACCCGGCTCTCCGCAGATCTACTTCCCATTTCCTCCCATTTCTTCTTCTCTTTCCATCGTAAATTGTTTTCTGTTTCCTTTTCTCTTTCTCTGTGTGTGTGTGTGTGTGTGTGTGGTCACTCTCATATTGCTGCATTTTGTAGCAGCATATCTGTTTTTAAAAACGATGACAGTACACTTTTTTCCCCTTTACAGTTAGATTCTTGCAGTTGGCTTCATTTATTGACTGGCTCTGCTGCCAGACTGTTGCCTCAGGAGGGATTGAGCACAAAAAAAAATCTGAAAATAAGAATCACAGTTAAGAGCATGTCCTCAAAGTCTGTTCCCTTTGTGTTGCTGCATTTTGAAAAACCAAGAATTGGCATACCCTCCTGTGTACTTGAAGCCAGCTCACAGACATTTGCGCAGAGGGAAAGATCCGTCTTTATAGCTCTTCTTTACTACCCTATTTTTCTGTTTTCACCCCCTGTGATTATGTGGCCACTTTCTTTCTCTCTCCTACATCTCTTCATCATTTTGTGGTCATTTGTCCCTGCTCCTCAAGCCTTGAAGAATCCAAAGTATTCTATTTTTCCTTCAGCCTCAAATCAATTCCAGACGCCATCGTTTCCTGCCTTGTCTCTCCCCCACCCTCCCAGGGTCTAAAGACCAAAACCACACATGCACATAGAAAGAGGCATCGAGTCCCAGAATTTGCTTGCTTTTTTTTTTCTTATTATTTTTTTCATAGCATAGATTTCCTCCCATTNATTTTCTTATTTTTTCATAGCATAGATTTCCTCCCATTTCCAGCTCTAATGTAAGAATCATAAATGTTTCTGAGCATTTATTATCGAATATAATCGTTCTTGGCTGACCTCCTGCTGTACTCATCTGTCTTTTTTATCTTTGTGTCTCTCAGATTAAACACTATACAGCAGGTTAAAAAAAGTATCCTGGGTCTGAACTTTTTTCTGGGGAGGAAGCCTAAAAAGAACTACTTCCACATAAATCATATTGGAAACTGAAAATTACAGGCCACTCTCTTTCCTACAAACTTATTTGCCATATTGGCCACAAAGTACAGGTTTAGCAAAGCTATAAAACAGTAATATAAAGAAAGGCCTGTAGGTGGCTATGGTACATTATTTAGTATCATTTTATATATACATTATGTTAGTACCTATAGTGTTAACATCAGTAGCTGTGTTTTTTAAATGCTCCCGACGTGGTGAATGCAAAAATACTCGGTCCCCAAACCAGCAGCATTTATTTTTCAGTCATTTATCAATTAGTAGGCTTGTCCAAACTTTACGAACCTACCTTCCATCCTGCCAAAGAAACCGACACGTCAGAGCCTATGTTTACAAGCTATTCACCAATGCCCATGCTCTATCGTATGTGCAGTCCACATCTAAGCTAAACTCCAGCTGGATCTCTCAACCAGACATTTTTAAAGTCACACCCAACTTATGATTGGTTTGTAATGTGCTACGTTAAGAGCAAAACCTGTGTTCCTTTCATACCGTTGGTAAATGTACTCAACATGACGATAGTCCACATTAACGTACACATGAACAAGTTATTGAATTATCTACATTTATTTATTTTTTTCCTACCGTGAAACTTATGCAGGAGATGNNNGTGATTGTAACGTGACGATAGTCCGCATTAACGTACACATGAACAAGTTATTATCTACATTTATTTATTTTATTCCTACCGTGAAACTTATGCAGGAGATGCCTGAATACTTTAAGCCCTGGACACAGTGTCCGTGCCATGCCATGTCTCAATAAAAGCATTTTCACTTCTCAGTAGTCACATGTGGAAGTTACAGATGATTGCTTTTGATGAGCCATTTTCTCCAAGTTCGCGATAAAAAGTAAAACTAAAAGCACTCAGAGAGTGCAGACCTCCACCAAGCCATACGGGTCACAGATAAAAACCTCAAAAGACTCAACACCATAACTCAAAACTAAAAAAATAAATAAATAAAAAAANCGGGTCACAGAGAAAAACCTCAAAAACTCAACACCACAACTCAAAACTCAGCGTTTTGAGTTGTGGTGCTAACAGACATACAGATAGAGACAAACCAACGCTGCATAGCAAAAGATAATAAAAAAATAAATAAATAAAAAAAATAAAAAAAAGGAAATGAACAGAAGCAGAACAATGAATGCAGAATAAGCTTTGGCTTTGCTCCAACAAATGAGTAAGCAAGACTCAGATGATACTACAAAGTAAGGAGTAGACGTCGTTGACGAGGTGCTGAGGCTGTATTTATCTCTAGCTGCAACTGAGAGACAGCCTGTTGTTGTGTTTTATAATGTTCTGAATGCATGGATCGTCTACCGGAGCTGCATGGATCCCAGAATGACTCAACGTGTATTTATTATTGAGCTGTCGACATGCAATCCAATAAATCAATATCAGCTGACATCCAGTGCTCTGTTTCGTTACTCTTTTTTTTCTCTAATTGTTTCCCCTTCTTATAATTGATGAAAACTATATTTATACATTTTAAAAATGGTTAAATGTTGTGTTAGGTGATAAATTATGGCTCTAAGCTAGGAAGTATGTGACATTTTCTATTTTATATATAAAAGCACACAGTAATCCCACATGCAAAACAATTTATTATTTATTTTTTGAAGCTTTGTCTACCTCTAATTCCATTTCAGAGATTTCCTGAAAACCTCATCAAAATCTGTCCATTAGTTTTGAGTTATGTTGCTAACAGACAAACGTACGCAGCCAAAAACATTTTTGCCATAATGAGATAAAAATGAAACAAAACATGTGATGGTCTGAAGCAGCACATAATTATCCATGTTCATTTTCTACTCCTAAGTATATTGTTAAAGTCTTCTGCAGTGATTACAGCTTTGGTTTAACCTCATCTTCCAATGCCACAATTTGCAATGATGAATCCTACTAGACTGTGACAGAAAGGAGAGAGAGAGGGAACTAATATAGAGAGGCAAAAGAGGGGATAACTGATTTTTTTTTAAAAATGGAAGGACAAGCTAAGATCGAGACAAATAATTAAATAAAGAATTATACATGCTACTCAAAACCTCATTCATAATGTTGCTATTTAGGTCAACAGACCCATTTGATTGCAGTTTTAGAAAAAGGCCTTTACACAACATTGCCCCATTTTTAAACCCTTATTGTCATATTGTAATGTT
Source organism: Melanotaenia duboulayi (assembly GCA_026261665.1). NCBI lineage: Eukaryota > Metazoa > Chordata > Actinopteri > Atheriniformes > Melanotaeniidae > Melanotaenia > Melanotaenia duboulayi. The sequence goes on along the minus strand of CM047990.1, from coordinate 26,365,595 downwards.
TAGTAAGTCCTCGTAATTAACTCTGAACTTTCGAATGTGCACCTCATCCTTGCAAATGTGAGCATTTACAAAACTAAATCCCATAAAGAGGGCATTCCCATGCAAACCGATGGTCAGCAGGCTAATTGGAACTGCATTGTCTTGCCTCAAGCTCAACAGAGTCCCATCAGCTCGCCTGTTGTTTTACTGTCTATTCCTGCTGCTCATTTAGGACAGCACAGAAGGCTGATTGGTTTGGTCGTTAACTTGTTTTCAGTTCAGAGGATTTCCTTGTGAACTTAAAGGCTAAATGAGAAACAGCACAGCGATGCACCCGGCTGAAACATTCACACCACTGTTGGGATTATTTTTCCATATATATATATATATATA